>BPTQ01000006.1:73762143-73943888 GCA_019973895.1 Chrysanthemum seticuspe | reverse complement strand
TTCGACATCTATCGAAAATCATTCGAATCTTTAGTCAAAGTTCGTTATAAGGTAAAACCAGTTGCTTTCAGTTTCTTCCTCCGTTTGTTACGATCCAATAACTACGTCTCGACCTTACCCAACCTTAACTAGTTTTATCACATCTTACCCAATACAAATTCGACGAGATATTCGACCTGGTACACACTCTAGATTAAAAAAAAGGATACATTGACAACTTAGACGTAACCATCATATCCATGAGTAACTATCATATTCAATATCGACAACGAAGTAAATCCACAAAATCATAGTAATTGTTTGCCTCCTTCTTTGACTTTCGTTGACCAAAATGGAATATTGCTTGAAACTGATTTCTAAGCTTACTAAAAGCTATCTACAGCTTTAGTAAGCTTATTTTGATTAGAATTAAGCTACTTGGAGCTTGAGCTTTTAGCACATTTAAAACTGATTTAAATACGAAAAATGCAAAAACTGAAATTTGAGAGAACTTGAATTTGATTCTTAAAGAAAAATTACAATTCACTGAACTTGCATAGTTTAATACAATAAAACTGAAAATTACAATTTAGAAGCTAAATTAAAAACGACATACATAAAAATAAAAAACTAAGTACCACCCTCCTTCTTGCTTCTCTTTCTTCTTTTTATACACCAAATATGCTTCTCTCACTCCTCTGAGCAAATCCCACCTTTAATCTGGACCATTGGATTAAATGAGGACATTTTGGCCATTGATGATATTTTGGCGCCAAAATGGATATATGCCAGTGGGGGTTTGAGTGCAAAGGGGGAAGGAGCATTAATTGATTTTGTTGTTTGGTGGAGGTGGGGGGAACATGGTGAGGTGAGGGTTAGCTGGAAGAATGGGTGAGGTTGAGTGTTTGCAGGCATGGTGGGTGAGGAGAAGAAGAAAAGAGAGGGAAATGTTTGGGCGGGGGTTTGACTGAAGTTTGACCTGGGGTGTTATATGAAAGGGGGTCCAAAGGTATATATGGCAGGGGGTCAAAAAGGTTTTGACAAGGTCCAAGGTCCAAAGGGTGTTTTTGTTTATTAGTATCATAAGGACCAAAACTGAAATTTCCCAAACTTGAAGGACCAAATCTGCCATTCTTCCAAAGTTGTTCCAAGGGACCAAAAATGACAAGTTTCAATAGTACAAGGACCATAATGGACATTTTCAAACTTCCAAGGACTATTTTTGCCAATTTTTGAAACTCAAAGGACTAAACTTTTGACATTTTTCACCAAAGGACTAATTTTGACAACTTATGATTTTAAAAGGACCTTTGGTGATTTTTCTTTTAAAATAAGTGCTCAGGGACTGTTTTTGACAAGATTTGAAAGTTGGGGGACTGAAACTGCCAATTATGCAAACTTAGCTCATTTTTCATCTGATTTTAAACATTTTGCATCTGAAACATATAAAATGCAATTTTGAGATATTTTCAGTATTTTGATGCATTTCTGAGCATTCTTTAAATGTTTTGCAGTTCAGATTTAATCAAAAATGATGAGTATTTACACACTCATCAGCCATCTAGAATAAGCCTTGAAAAATTGAAAACACGATCTGTAGCCAATCCCACCATAGCAGTTGCTATGTTAGATCCAAATTGATCCCATGAAGTACTTTTAGCACTAATACAATGAAGCAACACATGCACTAAAAACTTCCATTGAGGACAAAATAATTGTTTCCTGAATGTTTGTTCTGTTAAAGACCCTTCATAACCAATGTGCCCAAAAGTATCCCAAATCAACTGCTTGTCAAAACGAATAGCCCTTTCTTCATCATTAAACAATAAGTCTTCTCGAATAAAGGCTTCAGTAATCTTCACAGTTCTTCCATCAACAGTAGCCCTAATATAAAATTCATCATTCTTCATATTATCCCTAGCAGTAGCCCAAAATTCTTGAATCCAAGGTTCAATTATATCCGGCTCCACTAAAAAAGCATAACTGATTGGCGACCCAGTAAGATAATCAATTATATCATGAAAAATTACATTATCGTCAGTCTTGTCTAAATTCGCCACCATGTTGTGCTTTGAAACAGTAGGACAATTTGCCATGGTTGAGTATGTAAGCACAATTAGAGATAGAATCGAATAATAAAGAGATGGTGAGAGAAATATGGAAAAGATATGAGAATATCAAGATGAGAGGAAAAATCGGAGAGTAGTTATTTATAGATGAGATTTGAAAAATCACAGCCCATAATAACAAAGTTACCGTTAGTAGTAATTACTCCTTAATATTACCGTTGGAACAGTACTTTAATAAGACAACAGTACTTTCCACGTGTGCAGTACTTTCCCAAACAGTACTTTCCAAGCAGTACTTTCATAAAAAACATTACTTTTCCAAAGTCCTCTGTATAAGCTAAGTATACATAAATATCCTCCCCTCAAACAATGCACAGGACTATACTAATACTAAATAGTTCTCCCTTTAAATGTAGCTCAGTAGTTAATCATGCCAATGCTCACCACCAAGTGATTGAATCTTGAAACATCAAAGCCTTTGGTGAGTAAGTCAGCTACATTATCATCCGTGTGAACTTTGACCACATTTATGAGTCTGTGCTCATAACAATCTCTGATAAAGTGATGCCTAATCTGAATGTGCTTGGTCTTGGAATGGTAAACTGGATTTTTCACAATACAAATAGTACTCTCATTATCAATATTGATAGGAGTATTCTTGAAGTTGAAACCATAATCCAAGAGTTGATTCTGCATCCACAGAACTTGTCCACAACAACTTGCAGCAGCTACATATTCAGCTTCAGTAGATGATGTTGCTGCAATTGTTTGCTTTTTACACTGCCATGAAACTAATCTTCTTCCAAGATATTGGCATCCACCTGTAGTTGATCTTCTATCATAGTTTTCTCCTGCATAATCACTATCTGAAAAAGCCTCCAAGTGAAAAGGTGAATCCCTGGGATACCACAACCCTAACTTAGGTTGTTGTTTCAAATAACAGAAAATTCTCTTCACTGCATTCATATGAGAAATCTTTGGTGAGACTTGATATCTTGCACATAAACAAACTGCAAACATGATATCAGGCCTAGATGCAGTAAGATACATAAGACAGCCAATCATTGATCTGTATAACTTGACTTCAACTGGGTGTCCATCTTCATCCTTGCCCAATGAGTTAATTGATTTAATAGGTGTAGTGACAGACTTCATGTCATCAAAATTGAACTTCTTAAGTATGTCAGATACATACTTGTCTTGACTTATGAAAATTCCTTCCTTTGACTGCTTAACTTGAAGTCCCAAAAAGAAATTTAACTCACCCATTGAACTCATCTGAAATTCTTTCTGCATCAGCTACTCAAACTCCTTAACCATAGACTGTTTGGTAGCTCCAAAGATGATATCATCAACATAGACTTGAACTAACATGATATCCTTCTTGTCTCTTTTGATGAACAAAGTCTTGTCAATAGCTCCCCTCCTGTAACCATGTTGTAATAAGAATGTGGAGAGCCTCTCATACCAAGCTCTAGGTGCCTGATGAAGGCCATAAAGAGCCTTAACCACATTGTAGACTTTGTTAGGATGTTTAGGATCTTCAAAACCAGGAGGTTGTTTTACATAAACTTCTTCTGTTATAGTGCCATAGAGAAAGGCACTCTTGACATCCATCTGGTAAACTTGAAATCCCATATAAGAAGCAAATGCAAGAAATATTCGAATAGCTTCAATCCTTGATACAGGAGCAAATACTTCATCATAATCGACTCCTTCTTCTTGTCTGTAGCCTTGAGCTACTAACCTTGCCTTGTTCTTGATGACATTACCTCTTTCATCTCTCTTGACTCTGAAAACCCATCTGGTTCCAATAACTTTCTTCCCATCTGGATGATCACATAATACCCAAACTTCTTGAAGTTTGAATTGTAGCAGTTCTTCTTGCATAGCTTCAACCCAGCTTTCTTTTGTCAATGCTTGAGCAATATTCTTGGGTTCCTCTTGAGAAATAAAGCAAGTAAACAGACATGTTTGATGGTCCTTATGATTCAGCCTGTTCTGTTTATAGACAAAGCTAAGTAAAGCATTTTGAGGTTTAAAAAAACTCTTAGCTTTGTGTCTTGTCATCACTCCAGAAGTAGAAGGACCAATGATTTGATCAGTAGGATGATTCTTATGAATTCTTAAGATTGAAGACTGTGGAACTCCATATGCATCATCCAAGTTAGTATAATCAGCACCTCCATTGGAATCTGAGAAAATACCTTCATCTTAAAGCTCATCATCAGTTTCCTCTAACCCAGGCATGGTAGGATCATCCAAATCTTCCAAAGTGCTAGTAACTGGTGCAGCAGTACTTTGGTCAAAAGTACTGTCCAAAGTACTGTAAGAGTATTCTGTAGTATTAGTCTTTTTCTTTGCTGCTTCATAAGCTCTTCTTTGTTCATCAGTGTAAGAATGTGCTAAAACATCTTGAAGAAGCATCTGATTAAGTTCTTCCTGAATAGATTGATCCTCAGCAGATAATGAGGATTTTGGTTCAACAGTACTTTGTTTTGGTGAATCAGTACTTTGCTTTGGACTAACAGGATCTTCATCAGGTCTAAGATGAACTCCATGAACAACATACTGTAAGTCTTCTCCATCATGTACAGGTTGATTTTCTTCTCTAACAGGTACATAATTCATAGAAGGAGTTAAAACTTCAAGATCAAACATCCAATCAGGACCTTTACCTTTCTGATTCTCTTGATCTTCTAAAAACTCAACATGAAGACAATCTTGAACCTTCTTAGTAACTCTGTTGTACACTCTAAATCCCTTACTGTTGGTACAATATCCCAATAAATATCCTTCTTCTGACTTGCCATCAAACTTTCCCAAGTTATCAATTGTGTTTAAAATTGTGAGAGGGCATCCAAAAGGCTTCATAAAACGAATGTTGGGTTTGTTGCCCATCAGCAACTCATAAGGTTTCTTCATCTGTGGTTTTGTGACTGATACTCTGTTAAGTACATAGCAAGCATTACTTACAGCTTCAGCCCAGAATTGAATAGGTAGTTGTGAATCTGCAAGCATAGTTCTGGCTGCTTCAATCAAAGTCCTATTCTTCCTCTCTGTAACACCATTTTGCTGTGGTGTTCTTGCAATACTGAACTCCCTCTTGATTCCTTTGTTAGCACAAAATTCATACATAAGCTTGTTCTTGAATTCAGTTCCATTATCACATCTAATACCTCTAACCTTGAGTCTCAATTGGTTTTCAAGTGCTATTATTAGTGTCTGAATGGCATCAAAAGTATCATCTTTAAATCCCAAGAAAAATACCCAACTGAATCTACTGCAATCATCTGTAACAACCAAGCAGTACTTTTTCTTGTTTAAACTTGCCACAGAGACAGGTCCAAACAAATCCATATGTAACAGCTCCAAAGGTTCTCTAATTGTCCTCTCCTCAAGCTTCTTGCATGAAGCTTTGTGTTGTTTACCCTTCTTACACACCAAACATGAGTGATCATTCTTGTAAGTCTTTGAAGGTAAACCTCTAACTAAATTGCCTTTGACCAGTTTGTTGATATTCTTGAAATTTACATGTCCCAATCTTCTATGCCACTGATGTGCTTCTTCAGTTGTTGCTTTTGCCACTAAACAGGTGGCTCTCCCATAAGAGTGAAGACTCTTCATGTCCAGACTATACACATCATTGGTTCTTGGTACTCTGAGTACTACCAAGTTATCATCAACATGCTTGAATTCAGAGGAAAGAATGGGACATTCTGTGTCAGTGAATAACACAGGATGCTTTTTATCACAGATTTGAGAGACTAATAATAAGTTGAACTTGAGCTCCTTCACAAATCTAACATTCTCAAAATCTATACGCCCTGCTTTAATAGTTCCTTTCCCAGTAATTCTTCCTCCATTGGGATCATTCCCAAATGCAACTCTTCCTCCACTAATAGATCTAAAATCAGACAGAATATCCTTGTCTCCTGTCATACTTCCAGAGCAACCACTATCTACAATCAAATGATCTTTAAGCTCCTATTATGGGTTGCCCTGCACAAAGATTTAGAGAGTTAGTTTCTTTTAGGAACCCAAGCCATTACTGACTTGTGTTCCCCTTGTGGAGTTACAAACTTAAATTCTTTGAGTATGTAATTTCCACTGTTTTTCAAAACATGATCCAGAATTATCTTTTGATTTTTAGCATGTGGATTTTCAAAACTTTCTGGATTTTCAACAGAACTCTCTTTTGCAAATTCATTCTCCTTTTCTTGTATTATAAAAACATTTGATTCACTTTTTGTTGAAAGTACTGTTTGTCCCTCAGCAGTACTTTCCCTCTTAACCCATTCTGTTTTAACACTTGGTTCATGTGATCTAGATCCCCTATGTGAATTGTAATACCTTCTAGGTTGATAGTAATGAGATCTCCTAGAATTTCTGTTCCAAGTGGTATTCGCAGTACCTTGGTTTGACTGAGTAGTACTTTGAGAAGGTACTGCTTGTGAAGGTACTGGTGGCTTTGAAAAAGGTCTTCTCTGGTGAGGGTACCTATGATCTGGTGAGAAGTTACTATGATTGACCCTATTAGAATTATTCTAAACTGGTTTGTTCTCTCTAGGTTTCTGGTTGGCAGACCTATTCTTTGGAAATTTCGTAAGGTATTCTGAGTGATGTTCACAATCCTTGATTAGATGAGTAGGACTATAACACACAAAACACAGTTTTTCACCCATACTTCCAAAGTGACTTCTTCTATGTCTATGACCAAAGCTATTGTGCCTTCTAGGTGAATGATTAAACCTGTTTTGACCAAAGTTATCCCAAAAAGGTTTAGCAGTACTGTTTTGAAAAGGTTTTCCTGAAGGTACTGCTTGTGGAGCAGTACTTTGAGTAGAAGGTACTGCTTGACTTTGAAAATTTGTTCCAACAGTTTCTTTTGGAGTTTCAGACCTAGATTGACCAATAAGCTTCTTCCTAAACTCTAGACTGTCTACACCAAAACGTGAAACATCAGGTCTTATGGGTTGATGACTACCAACAGGATGTGGAACAGCATAATAACCTTTGTCTTTCTTATACTCAGGAGGAGAATCACTAATTGAATCCTCATTACTAGATGTGTCTACATAATTAATGAGTTCATCATCACTAGTGGTTATATCTTCTAAGTCATCCTGATCACTAGATGTGTTTTCTTCGATGTTATCAAAATCCATACCAAAACCTAATCCAGTTCTAATGTATGCTCTTCTTTGTTTTTGAACATAAGTAACATGTGACAAACCAGATTCTTTCCAGGCATCAAACTTTGCTAACAAATCATCTCTCTCCTTAGTTAGTTTCTCAATTTCATCAATTTTACAGTTTAGTTTCCATTCACTTAGTTTTAACTGGTAATCCTGTTGTTCATATTTTTCAGCCCAAGCCATTTCATTATTTTCATGTGTTATAATTTTGGCTTCCATTGACTCTAAGGTTATTTGATAACCTGCTACCTCAGACCTAGCCTTAATACAGTTATCTCTTTCAATCACATAACTATTTAGCAGTTTTTGATAGAAATTATGACAATTTGAGCATACCTCAGAGATAGGGGGTGAACTTGGTGAAGTAGCTACCATTGCAAGTAGAACAGGATCATCTTCACACTCCAAGCTCCAATCAAATCCTCCATACCCATCTCCAGATTCCAAAGCAGCATGATCAACTTCCTCATCAAATACAGTGCTCCAGTCCAATTCTTCTACCGAATCTTCAACTGCTTCTTCCACTGCTACCATACAATAAGTCACTGGTTCATCATCAAACTCTTCACTCCAGTCAACTTCTGACAAATTCTCTTGAGCAACCAAAGCCTTTGTTTCAGTAATGGGGATTTCTTTTAGCTCCAGCTTTGGTTTCTCAGTCATCTTGTTTGCTTGATACTTAGCAAACCTGCACTCCCTTGCAAAGTGTCCAGTCTTTTGACAATTGAAGCATTCAATTTTGGATTTGTCAAAAGTGATTCCCTGTTTTGGTTTGAAGTCAATGCTCTTTCATGTTTTCTTCATGTACTTTTTGATCCTTGCAGTGATCAAAGCAACTTGCCACCTGATATCAATCTCTTCTAAAGCATCCTCGTCAATCTGGGAGAGATCTTCTTCATAAACTACAGGTAAACTAGCTTGATGTGCAAAGAAGGAGCACACAACTTCATCTGAGTGCATAGTAGTAGGTGGTGTGGTTTGCTGAGCATAGGTGGGAGCAGCATACGAGACAGTACTTTGAGTCACAGTACTTTGAGTTGGAGAAGTAGTACTTTTGGTGGAAGTACTGCCCCTCTTTTCAGATGATAGAAAAGCAATGTTGTGAGACTTAGAACTTGTTTGACCATTCATCTCATGCTCATATACCTTCAGATGGTTGTAGAGATCATCAAAGTCCATGACATCCAAACCTGGTTGTCCTCTGATCATAGTAGCAATCACATGCCATGTAGATGGCAAACTCCTTAGAAACTTGAGATTATCATCTTCAACTGAAACTTGTGCTTTGTATAATTTCAACATGTTAAGGAGATTTTGAAATCTATCATATGCAGCATCAAGACTCTCTCTTTCACCAACAGTGAAAGTTTCAAACTGTTGCTTCAGCAAATTTCTGTGCATCTTTTTAGAAGCTTCATTCCCTCCAAATATGGTCTTGAGAGCAGCCCAGAGCTGCTTAGCATCTTTAGCATCATGAAACTTGAGAAGATGACCATCTGGAATGGCAGACAAGAGAATGTTGAGTGCTTTCTCTTGATTCCTTAATGTTGCTGCTGGTAGGACTGCTTTGGGTGGTTTAGGTTGTCCAGGAATCTCTACAGGTTCTTGAACTTCTTCATTACCATTGACAATTACATTCCATAGAGCATGGTTTGTAATGGCAATGTACTGCCTCATCTTCATACACCATAAGTCATATTCGCCCTTCTTGATTACAGGAATCCTCATTGAGGTGATGGAAGGTGTTAGGTTTCAAATATTATTGTGTTGATGATTCGGGTGGTCTTGGATGATCAAAATACATGTTTGCCATAGTTAGAGAGTTAGTAGAGAGAGAGGGTATTCTTGCTAGAGGTTTACACAAATGAAAGATTAGATTAAATGAGAAGCACCACCCCTTCCATGGATGGAAGGGGTATTTATACTTACACAATACACGACCTCCTATCGGCCTGTGGATCATGGATACAGTGGGTAAAGACCCGTCCTTCCTCCACGGTGTTGCACTAAACTAAACTACGCTACAAACTAACTAATAAACAACTTAATAACGTAAATAACGACAAGTCTACGAGCTAACTTAAGCTAGATAACATCTGGGGTGACCGACTCTTCACTAAGGAATTTTCTAATTCCTAACAATCTCCCCCTAAGGGAGGTCACCCCATGTTTTACATTTCGAATCCTAGCATTCTATTCTTGACTTTGTTCTTGAGCTCGTAGACTTGAATTCTTCATTTCCGCAATCTTTGTGCTTTTGTAGCGATTCTTCAGAGTCCGCATAGTTTTGTACTTTGAGTGGAGGTCTTTGAACTGATCCACATCTTTGATGATCTTCGAGCTTTCATTGAGATCATCAGCCACATTAAATCTCTGGATCACCCTTTATTGTGTTGCCATCATGTGAAGTTGTGACTTTCGGACCGACATGCTCACACTTTTGAATCATGACATCTTTCCATCAGAGTAGCGGAAGCCTTACTGGTTCAAGATATTTGCAGCAGCGTAGCATAAGCATAGTATGAAATATCAGATCCAGGTTATGTAGATATGCACCAGTCATGATTTCTTCAAATTAAGTGTGGATGCTGTGAGCATGCGGCTTTGGATTGACTCCTCAATTCTGATCAGCTGCAACCGTCCAAATGTACCTGCAAACAACAGTTAGCAATAAAACACACGAAAGTGTCTTTGATCACTTTTGCTGAATTGAGGTACACGGCCCACGGTTCCCCGTTGATCAGTATAAATACTGCCTGTGATCAGGTAGGATTCCTAAGAATCTCCTTGACAGGGTTTCGCAGCTGTTCTAGCTGTTCTCAAACCGGAACGTCTCAAAGAAGACAACACGGAGTGAGTGAACCAGCGAATTGAGATTCACTGATTGATGAAAAATGATTTGAAAACAATCGCGTATTGCTTGAAGAAAGAGTTTTGCAATACAACGAAGGTTTTATGAGAAAGATCAATTTTCAAACAAAATACTTTTTGTATTAGAGAATGAGTACACATTCGACGTGCTAGTGAAATGAAGAGATTCGCACATCGAACGGTTTTTCTAAAAGTATTTTTCAATCAGAGATACTTTTTGAATTTTGAAAACATAAGTACACATTCGACGTGCTAGAGAAAAGAAGATTTGCACATCGAACGGTTTTTCCAAAAGTATACGTCAATTCCATTCCTAGACCAAGGTTGATTCAAGACTGAATCGCCCCATTGTTTCTATCCAGTTGTCACAAGTTTGATCTTACAAGAAGATCTCACATGTCACCCACCAAGAGCTTGTTTGATGTTGGCTCTAGAAGGATTTCCATCTTCATCGTGAATACTTTTACATACCACTCAGATGTTCTGGCAAAACCACAAGGATAATGCGTAGGACTCTCAATATATTCTTACTTTCCACATTGTGTGAAACAGCAAGTTTTCATTAATTTTGTGTCCTAATGAGATATTGTGGATGATCTCTTGGCTCTAGACTCAATAGTGCACATTTGGTTCCTGTGTCGGAGACTAGGAAGAGGGTCTCCTTCTTCAATATCAACAATTTCTAAGAGAGAGTCGATAGATAATGTCGGTTCCCCGTGAGAATGAAACAAGTCCTTTTAAGAGGAACTTGAGTGGTTTGGAAAGTTGAAGTGCAGTGCGTCACTGGGTCCATGACGTCTTGTCTTCAATACCAATGTTACCTTAGTAAACACCAGTAGCATATGAATTTGAACCCGGTTACTGCCCTAAGGTTGAATTATTGGAGGGCTATTTCTTTTCACCCTTTTTCATATTCATTTCCTTTTCATTCTTCAACCCCTTCAGTGCTTACCGAGACTTCATTACTAGAACCTTGTTGGGTTTATTCCAGTACTAGCTCTGTCTCAGTCCGCACTCTTTCCATATTCTCATTTTTCTCCTTTTTTCAATATACCTAAGGACTCTACACTATCTAGTGGATTGTCCCTGGGTAGATCCCTCCGGTTCTGGCGGATCGTGGGAACAAATACCTAACCTAACCATCCTTATAACTCCATACATAAAGTAAAATGGTCGATCTTTTGGTACAGTTCATTCTTTCATGAAATCAATTGAAAAATCATTTGGAAAAACAATCAAGGTACTTGTGATACGAGATCAAAGCATTTTGTACCCTAATAGTTTTGATCATTTAGAAAACCTCCCCCTCAACATGTGCGTATGATTTAGAAATTGTTTGGCACAAGGAGGCAAGAGGACTTTGAAATATTTTCTTTGATCACAATTTTCATACGAAAAAGCCATTTGATTTTCATGGTAAAATTCTCCCCCTCAATATGTGCATAGGATATTTTAAAACATTTTATCACATAGAGGCAAGAGTTATTTTGAAGCACATCCACAATCACAAGAGCCATTTAGAAACCATTTGAAAAACTCAATCAAGGTACTTTATAAATCACTTTAAAAAGCTTTCGTACCTCGATAGTTTATTTGCTCCCCCTCAATATGTGCTTCAAGATTTGAAAGCGTTTAGCACATATGAGCGAGCAGCGTGCACAATTAAATCAAAACGATCACCTTTTATTAAATTTCATTATTAAATCACAAATTCTCCCCCGATAAAAAATATCAAACCCTTTGATATTTTGGATCCCATGTGATTTAATTAGGTTTAGAACACGGGAGAAAATGTCGCCTTGTTTAAATACTCATCTGGTTTTTGGATAAAACCTCCTCCTCAACATGTGCATTATGTGTATTGAAATCGTTTGGCACATGGAGGCAGGAGTGCCTTTAAAGGACTAAAACCAATTCCATTTAAAACAGATTTGAGATTTAAATCACGATCTCTACCCCGATCAGAAATATCAAACCATTTGAGATTTGTGATCCCAACTGATTTAAATCATTTAGAAAAATTTGGGGAAAGACGTGGCAAGATTCACTTATGAAAGATGATAGATAAGGACCATTTTAAGACATTAAAGATTGTTAGTGTCAGGTATGATAGTTTTTAAGAGATCTTTTAAGTAAAACAAAACAATTTCACAATCAAACAAGAACAGAAAAAATTTCATTTTGAAAGACCTTGATTCTAAAGAAAAAATCATACCATGACATAACATTAAATCTTTAGATCACCACATTTTAACGTACAAACCAGAACTTTTATGAAGAAATATTGTTTGAAAATATTATATTTTAAATCACTCTCCCCCTCAAACCATGACAGTAGTCGATGATTGAGTGACTTAAGTTTTGATAAAATGAAGTCCGGTGATTTTCAAAGATTTAGTCCAATATATTTTCAAAACAACATTTTTCCATTTTCAAAACAATTTAATTCAATTTATTCAAAATCGTTTAAAAATGGTATCCTGCACAAAGATTCGTTAGGTGGTTGAGCCGCGTTTGTTGTTGTTGCTGTAAGGCTTGGAAGAAAAACCGTCTGCAGAAGCTGTGAGACTTCTTCTTACGTTGCATTTAGAATGCCAACTGAGGTCCAATTAAGCTCCGTTTCTTCAATCACTTAGAAGAAAACCATCTGCTGATGCAGTGAGACCTCTTACGTTGCATATATGCCAACTCTCCATAGAAGTCCAGTTAAGCTCCGTTTCTTCATATGTCAACCCAAGATATAGTTACCCTTTCCTTTCGGCATCCAATCATCATCAATAGTGGGATCAGGATCGGGAACATTCTTATACCAATATACCTGCATACGTTAGTGAACATACATACAGATATATGGTGGTCGACATCACCCAAACAGTAATCGACTAATAAAAGTCAATCCAACATATCAATCAATTCATATATGGCATGGGGTTTATGTGTTAATCAGACTCTAATCATCTAAACCTAACAATCATATCCTAAATTCCTAGTCCTTCGACACAGGCAATTATCATTTTTAATTAAGCACATAGGATAATTAAGAAAGCTCGTTAGATGATATAGATTTGAAAACATTCTCCCCCTCAATCAATGACTCATTTTATAAGAAGTTTTAAAAGCGCTGAAGTCATTGATTGAGTTTTCAATTTTTTATAAAAACTCTGAATCAGATTGTTTTTAAAGCAACTCATATACCACCATTTTTGAAAAACAACAAATATTTTCCTGAAGAATTTTAGACGGAAAAACATTTGTGTAGGAACAGCAGTCCTTCGACATACTTTCCTTAAATTGTTTTAGGATAAGTGCACGAAATTTTTTGAAAATCGATTAAGCATAGCACTTTCCTTCTTTGAAAAACGGGTTGCTATCGGAAATAATAGCAAGCCATAGTTTAAGCACGGGTTACAGTCTGAAGTAACTGCAAGCCATTATTTGAAGCCCGGGTTACAGTCTGAAATAACTGTAAGCCATTTGATTTGTGACATGTTTTGAAAAAGAATATTTACACCTCCTGCTCGAACTTCATCTATGGTCCCGTGCCATTATTGAATGACATTTCTAAGACCGTAGATGTTATCGATACCAGAAGACATGTCATGTGAAAACATATTTTTGGTATTTTTGAAATTTTCTGATTTTTATGGGTTTTTTGAAGATTTTATATTTTTCTATTTTCTTTTTGTAGGTTTTATATTTTTGTATTTTGTTTTGCTGGTTTTATATTTTTGTATTTGGATTTTTTAAAAAATATATACAAGGATAGAATAGATGATATAGTAAAAGAAGATGATGCTACGAGTACCGAGATAAGGATATCAAGCAGCCCCGTTGTAGAAGATAGAAGTCATCATCTCTTAAACATCCACCACCAAAGCTTTCGAGGCTCTTGAATCGAATAAAGAAATTGAACCATCTGAAAGTGAGACTTTGGCAGCTTCCCCCAAACCGAAAATCCTTTAGCTGAGCAGATTCGAAGCTCTATTTCAAGCTTGCCTTAGCCAGGTGCACATAGAGGCACACCATTATCATAAATCCCGCTGCTCCTTTCGAGAATAATCACCGTGATTCTTCGTTCGAGGTTATATCATCAACAAGAAGAACAACATCGTATCATCCCACACATAAAACAATCTTCTCAAATTTCCTTTTCAACTGACGTCTAAAGCGATCCATTCCAAAAGGTGTCAAGAGAACAATTCCCCCTAGTAGTTGAATTGATGCAGTCAGTCTCTTTGTATAATGCTCAAGAACTCTCCCGAATACACATCATGAGGGTAATGAAGAACAACTCCCTAATGTTCACATCTTTCGTCCCTGATGAATGTGTATGAAGCTCAAGAACCTGAAGTACACCAATATCCAAGAGCTCTCCCGAATACACATCATGCCCGGAAGGAAAACACCTCCCCAATGTTTGTGGTAAACAATGGCTTTCTTCCCTGATGATCGTGTATGAAGCTCAAGGACCCGAAGTACACACATTCCCCAAAGAGAGAACAACCGATAACATTGAAGAAGCAGGCCGAATCACTGATTATCTCTGCGGATGACAATCTCTGCAGATGTCAACTCCGGAATAAGTGATTATATCTCTGAATCACTGATTAAGCCCTCAAGTGAGACAGCTGAGCGCCCCCAATGTACACAATTCTCTCTCCCCTGATGATTGCAATAACATCGATATCATCACACACCAGTGTACCTCTTTTATCTTCAGAAACTTTCATTTACATCACTTCCCCCACGTTGTTGGAATAATAACACTAAAAGCCTTGATGAGTAAAACCTTGAGTTTCTCTGCGGTCATGACATTTGTTTTCCCGAGATATCTTCAATCACTTAGAAGTATTAAGCTCATCAAGTTTACTCGCCATGAGTCAAACCTTGAGTTTCTCTGCGGTAATAACATTTGTCTTCCCGGGATATCTTCAGTTACTTAGAAGTATTAAGTTCATCAAGTTTACTCGCTTTGTGTTTATATGTGAGTCTCCTTCCCCCTTGCTGGTTTTGACACTTCAGAATCAGCAAAACATTATAAGCCCAAATACTTGAAATCTGTTGAGAAGATCGCTTGAGGTCTTTGTGAGAATCAACTTGCTGAAGTAGAATGTGAGCAAGTCTAATTGGGGATTAAATTCGACATTTCACTCTCCCCCAATTAGTGCTCTCCCCTAAACCGACAATCTGTTTGATAACAGCTCAGATTAAGAATAAGTCTTTGGATAATCAAATGTAACACGTCTTTAGTCTTCTAACATGTAGGAGAAAATGTAGAACCGACTGTAGACTCGACCTTCTTCAAGATTGCCCAGTTGGGGAATAGATAGTTAACATCTTCATTTCACCAAAAACACAAGAACATCACCAAAAAGCATCCCAATTAACTTACATCTTGCAAATCTCCTTAATTAAGATCCCTCCCAATCAAACAAGAACAGAAAGATGTTCATCAAGGAAATCAGCAATCAGCCCGCAGCGAACACACGAAATGGTAACACCAAGAAAACAATCACATCAAACAAGAACATAAGGTTGTTCGGAATCATCATGTTGATGTGCACGTGAAGCATTAACCAGAAGCACTTTGTCAATAAACTCATATCAGCTTGTGAAGATGTCAACTAACGGCTCTTAGAAGAAACTCCATGTAAAGATGATCCGATAAGAAGAAGCTCGGTTCTTACATGAGTTAGGAGCCGTATGACCATATATTCTCATAAGTCAATCAACCATGCAGAATTATCACACTTCTTCTCCCCCTCAAGAATTGCATACGAAGATGCCATTCTTGATTAAACAAGTGAACATCATCCAAATGTAGTCTATTCACACTTCTCCCCCGCAAAATTAGCACAGGATGTCGCCATCGTCATTATAGTTGAGAAAGTGGAATAAGAAAACAATCAACAGTAGCCCGGTTCACTTGATGACTGAAGCGCATGGAAAAAGTATGAAGCATGTTGATGAGAATGGTCATAACAAGAAGATTTCTCTTCTTCAGAAGATAAAGCGCACTGACACGTACACCTTTCTTTTCTTTAGCGAACGAGGCATGAACTGTTGTGTTCATACGTCATAAGAAGATTTCTCTTCTTCTCAACTCTCTTAGCAAAACATGTAATTATCCCCATTATCATTCTGTAGGCTCTTTGTCGTGACAACTGATGGAGAAAAACCCAATATGATGAATTTGACCCTGAAGTAGAACAACCCAAACTCGTGACTTAAACTTGCACATATGTAACAAAGAACGGTGTCGAGAATTCATGCCCCTTTGAATCTCTAAGTACTCTATACTCTTCAACCAACCAACCATCAAGTAATAGACGTACATTACCTCTTGAAAATCCACAATTGAATGTGACACTGAGCACTACAATGTAACTCCTTTAAGTGATAGTTATTTTGAGGTGATAAGAGCCCAATTCCCCCAAGTGGTAAAAGAAGAGGTAAAAGTCACCCAATCAATAACTAGATTTCCAAGTCTTTGTTTTTGATAATAAGCTCGAACAAGGATCATGAAGAATCTTCATCCAACCATCCCCTGATATCTTCAGATACTAAGTACACTCGCCCATGATATTTCACTTCAACCTCAAATAAATAATACTGAATTACCGCCGTTGACACATCTTCTGAACTGCTCAAATCTAGCCTCCTTTGACTTATTAAGTGAACTATGATAATGGTTTCATCCCGACCATGGTTTAATGAGCATAACCCCATAAACTTTGAAGTAACCAAACCGCCATGACGAATATCTAAACACACATCCAATTTATGAAGTACACCCTTTTATCCCTTCATCAAAACAGAACCCGTAACATCAGCATCAGAAGACCCCGAGATACGCTTTCCTTTTTCCAAGATGGTTCCATCATCACGGGATTTTACAATTCTATAGTTTAAACTGAGAAATAGTTTCTTTCGCGGGATTTTACAAAACCAAGAATAAACCGTATGATTGATCCAGAAATGCACTTTACAATTTCCAGGATGTTTCCATTGTCACGGGATTTTACATGTCTATGATTTAAACCGAGAAATAGGTTCTTTCGCGGGATTTTACAAAAGCAAGACAAAACCGTAAACAATGTCAGTATGAATGTGTTATGGCAACTTTGGTTTCGGTGAATATCTGTTTTAGGGGAACATGCAGTGGTTCATCAGCGGTTCATACTCCAATAACAACAATATCATCAACCATCCAATAAATACTTTGGTAAACACATTATTCACGCATTCTGTCGGCTATTGTAGTGACCACATGGAGAAATAAACCCGATAAACCAAACTTGATCATGAAGTAGAATTCCCCAGATTTGTTACTTAATCTTGTACTAATCCTTGTGAAGAAGAAACGGTGTACCCAAAGTACAAAACCTCTTGACATTCTCAACTGAGTGAGACACCGAAGTGATAGCAACGTTGTGGGTCAAGCGAGAAAGAATCACAACCGTAACTAAGTAGTCAAGTCTTTATCACACTCTGTAAATGCCCAAACAAGTCATCTTCGCGGAAGGGTAGAAAGAAAGAAGACAAAATAAGTAAACATGCCCGAAAATCCTCACTTCAAATTCAAATACGAAATGCCGAACAACCAATCGCCTAGTCACATTAATCAATCATCAATCCAGGCCTTGACATACAATACTTTGTGAAAATGTATACACCAAAGTATCAAACTGCACAACACACCAAATCTCAACATATCACTTAAACTCATCATCAAATCTCATACTCACATATTACATCGACAAAACTCTTCAACAAATCCATCTAATCCAAATTTTATAAGATTTTAATTTATCAAGTCAAGTCCATGTAAATTCAAACCCGATCCAAATTACTAATGCGATCCTGCCCGGTCAATGTAAATGCTTGCAATGGTTAGTTCATGCATTCCGGTATCTTTGACATATAACAAATTGCAAAGATTTTGACCAGGCTCCAATTAACAGGCATTTGAGCCGTCACAACCATACCCCATCAATAATACTTGATAAGAGCCTTGAACCAAATAAAGATCAATTATACACCCAAACCGTGAATTAGTATCTCTTGTGAAATTTGAATAGCCAAACACTCAACTTAATACCACAACAAATTAATAAATCTCCAAAATCATTTAGGATGACAAGATTTGGCATACATGTCACAACGAGATCCAGTGTCTAGCCCACATGACACAACAAAAATCCGGCCCAATCAATACTACCAATGTACGGCCCATGTGATAACACAAATAAACCACATCAATCAACCCTAATCATTCGGACTATAAAGGATACTAACTTCATATAACCTTAAACTAATATTTCTCTAGTATCACGCAGTCACCACAACTTTCTCACCCCACCAGATAATAACGTTTCACTCTCCCAAATCAGAGAAAGAAAAAACGTATCACTTCTCTTTCATATCCACTCATCAATCTCAAACCATCATCACGTAATTAACCTCAAAGTTGAATCTCACAAACACAAACTACTATACCGAACCTTGATTATCTATTACAGCTCAAGTCCGAATCAAGAAGGTGTTTTAAAGGCTTCAAGATCCTTAAAAGGGGGTCTCGGGTAGGTTATGTTGTTGTTTTGATTTGTTTGTTGGTCAATTATTTTAGAACGAAACAAGAAAAGAACTAACAGATTTGTTAACTTCTACATCTTACAAGTTTCAGATATTCAAGATAAAGTAAGAGAAAAAATCAATGATGATAGTATTCGTGTAATAGACCTTAAGTGGTTTGCAAATACTTGTTATTACCACGAATCAAACTCTGAGATGTATTAGATTTAAATTTCGTTTGAGTCTTGAAAGAGAGTTGGGGAGTGGTGTGAGGGTTTTTTGAAGCGAGTCTAGGTCAAGGTTAAGTTAGGTTCGGATTGGTTGAGTCAAGATTGGTTGTTGTATCTTCGAATTATACTCATTCAGTTTATGCTTTGTTTGTACCGATGATGGCTAGATAAACCTGAGGTCGAGACTGATGGGGTTGGTATAACGTTGTGGTCGTGGTCTTGTGGTCGATTCTCCTTCTTCATTTCTGTCTATGTCGAAACAGAGTCATAAGCCAAGTCGCTACCCATTTTTACAAAGTAAATCGCTACCCGGTTTTTTTTCAAAACAAGTCGCTAAGACTCAAGAGTCAAAGTGGTTTAGTCAAGTTGCTAACAGTTTTATTTTTTTCAAAGCAAGTCGCTAGGTCTAAGATGTGAGCCAAGTCGCTAGATAATGAGCCAAGTCGCTAGCATAGCCAACTCGCTAGCAGAGCCAACTCGCTAGCATAGCCAACTCGCTAGCATAGCCAACTCGCTAGCTTAGCCAACTCGCTAGCATAGCCAAGTCGCTAGCAGCAGTTGACTCAATAGTCAACTCGCTTTGAAAACATTGTATCTGGACATCTTTTAAGGACAACTCGCTAGCATAAATATATGAGTTTTCCGATGAGTTTTTCCGACTGCTTTTCCGGCCAGCTTCAACTAAACCCAGAAAAGTTGCATAAAACTGATTTATTTGACCCGTCTTGACCATAAAACATGACTATTTGACCACTTATTTTCACTTGTTTGGAACCAATAGTTACAAAAACGATGTTACCCAGAAAAACATAAGAATGCTTTTAATATTTTGACCCTGTTTGACCAAGAAAAAGTACCAGCTGACCATAGGGAAATGACCATAATATTATCACAGCTTTGGTACCAAAAACAAATACATAACGAGTTACAAGATGTTGTTTGGACAAACGCTTGACACAAATCAGAAGTAAATAATATATTGGACATTGACCAAGTAACACATGTGTAAAACTGTTATCCACAAAGATATGAAAAATATGATTTTCGGACTCATAACAGTATCACAAAAACAGTATGAACATATATCGAAAACCACACTAAATCAACACAACACAAAAAACCTTGGCTCTTGATACCAATTGTTAGGATTCAAATATTATTGTGTTGATGATTCGGGTGGTCTTGGATGATCAAAATACATGTTTGCCATAGTTAGAGAGTTAGTAGAGAGAGAGGGTGTTCTTGCTAGAGGTTTACACAAATGAAAGATTAGATTAAATGAGAAGCACCACCCCTTCCATGGATGGAAGGGGTATTTATACTTACACAATACATGACCTCCTATCGGCCTGTGGATCAGGGATACAGTGGGTAAAGACCCGTCCTTCCTCCACGGTGTTGCACTAAACTAAACTACGCTACAAACTAACTAATAAACAACTTAATAACGTAAATAACGACAAGTCTATGAGCTAACTTAAGCTAGATAACATCTGGGGTGACCGACTCTTCACTAAGGAATTTTCTAATTCCTAACAGAAGGTGGTGGAACAGAATCAGTCGACATCTTTAGGTTCTGTTGTAGTAGATTTTAGGGTTTCTTCTTAGTCAGAGTTTCCACACAAGCTCTGATACCACTTGTTGGATCGATGTACTCTAACCAAACTAACTTAAATAGCTTGTTTAAGGTTTAATAACCTCGGATAAATCCTAAGTTATTAACAGAGAAACACTGAGCAAACTCTATTAAGTATTCGGAATTTACTTAACAAAGCTAAGAAGAATAGCTTTAACTTTGAACGATTTTATTAATAACTCTAACTCTTGCTTATTATGCAAATCTTTAACAACTCTAATAATATCGAACTTCTCTCTAAAACTCTAATAAAATCACGTACATCTTATGCCAATCTAGGGGTCCTTTTATAGGCTCAAGGATACCCTAGTCGGTTTACAATTTGTAACCTTGTACGACAAGTAATCTAATATAGAATATTCTAGAATTACAAGACTTTCTATAAACGAATATAACAGTTCTTTGTTCTTGCAGTACTTTGACTTCAACAGCAGTACTTTGACTTTATCTTTAGCAGTACTTTGACTCTTTGACTTTTCCAGTACTTTATAGTTTACAGTACTTTATCTTTCTGTAGTACTCTGTCAATCTTCAGCACTTTCATATCCCAACAACCTTTTAGGCTTTTATAACTGTATCGTTTTTTGGCCAAACAAAACTTTATAAAGACATATATTCAGCTTATATTTGTTGTAAAAAGTAGAGGGACCTACCATGACAAACACTTAAACTTTTTTACCCCACACATCACTTATCCTTATGGTCCCGACCATCAACATCCCAACATTCCTGCTTTATACCCTTGGTCATTTTCATTGAAAAATCATCGATTTCCTTTTCATCTAATTTTAGGAAAAAGTCCAGGTTTGTTGTACTATCCAGTATGTACTTTGTTACCTTATTCGTTCATATTCGTTGATATATTTATATATGAATATAAATAACTGTGCAGGTTTATATTTTATGTTCTATTATTAAATTATTCTTTAATTCAAAGTTATTGTATTTGTTATTAGGGTTTATGTTTTATAGGTATGGTCAGTATACCCCTTTAAGTCTAGTAGTTGCTTCTAATTTTTATTAGTATTTATGTTTTATAGGACATGGCGGAAACCAAAGAAGTCATATTTAAAGTTCACCACAGCGGGAAGTTTCAATTTTAGCCACTCCGCTATGTAGGTGGTCGCCTTGCTGATGTATGGTGTTTTAGCTCAAGCAGGGGTGCATTTACAAGGGTGCTTGATCATGTTTTCGATGATATTGGGGGGGGGAAATGGGCTTTATTTTATGGTGCACCAAACAAGTCACTCGAAGATGGTTTAACTTTGTTGCACACAGACAATGACGTTCGGCGAATGTATGACATTGCGGAGGAGACTCGATCAATGGACCTCTACGTTCTGGACAAGCAACAGCCTTTGTCACAATTTTATTTAAAAAACATGGTTTGGCAAGAAGAGGACGCTGGCATGCGATGCGCTAGTGCAACACCGTTCAAAAGAAGGAAGCTAACAACCCGTGTGTCTATAAGGAAAACTGATACAGGGTTCGAGATCAGAGAAAAAGGGGGTAGTGCACAACAAATTGAAAAATGGTTGCAAGAGGAAGGTGTGGAACTCCGATCTGGAAATGCTTCCGCCAAAGGAAAAGAGATACCCTTTTATGAAGATGTACATGAAATTAAGCCAGGTCATGGGACTGCCAAGGGAAAAGAACCAGTTGTTGAGCAAGAGGGTGTGTCAAGAAGTGGGAAAAGGGTTTCTATAACCACTTACAGGCGGGCCATATAGAATAGGAAAGCGATTATGATGGAGGTCCTGGATGGCTGAATGATGGTTTTGGTACGTTTATAGATTGTGTTTTTATATTCAATGAACATGTACATACCACACAGATGCACGACCCCTATTAGCTAGCAACCGCATGACACAAGTAAGTAATACTTTACAATCCATCCATTATTACAAACCCAAATACACACAAATGTTTACCTTACACAAAACACAATATAGTAGGACTTAAGCAGTGAATGCATTATTAAAAACCATGTTCCCGCTTACTTTAAAAAGGTGTTTGGAGTAGGGAGATCGGATAGAAGACTGATGTGTGGAGCGGACGAGCTTGGTTGTTCAGTGGTTTGACTTGAGTTGATGTGATTCGCCGCATTAATCACCCCATCATTAGGGTCTCCGTTTGCCTCGCTTTGGCTGTTGCTAGTTAACTGAGATGATTCACCCATCTTACGAGCCTTTTTTTTTTGCACCTGTTGTACTTGGCTTAGCCTTTCGTTTGTAGCCAACCAGTCTCTGTACAAGTGTGCCAATACAGGTTAGTTGCCAGTTAACAACATAACCTTAAAGTTTTTTGTAAAGCTGAACAAATACTTACTTTTCTTTTCACCAAAGCTACTCTACATGTTACGCGGTTGTGGCCTTTTGTGCCACACCTTCCGCAATAGTTGATCTTAGGCGCCTCACCTTGAGATGGTATTCGGTCTTTATTTTTAGGCCTGCCTGAATTACGCTTACCGATAACAGGGGGCAACACAACCTTTAAGTTCACTTCAGTGTCCCACAGCGTCATATCTTTTAATGGGTAGATGATGTCTTGGTATGTCGCTTTAATAGTTGTATTATAAAACCAAGCTTTTTCCAACTTCTTAACACTGGTCAGGCCTGCAAATCTACCTACAGCACAAACATGCCCGCACGGCAAGCCTGAAAGCTGCCATTTGCGACAACTGCATTCACCGTTTACCAAATCAACAACATGGTGTTGTTTTGTGTCGTGTACTTCATACACTTTGTCCTTTAGTATTCCCAAAACCTTCCACTTTGCACTTTTTACCATTCTGTCTTTCACTTTGGCGGTCGCCCAGTCTGTAAGTTCGTCATCTGGTGCATCTAGCATTTACACATATTAACACATTACTGAATAAGACTGCTTAATTATTGCTCAATAAACTATCTAATAATAACAAAATATGCTCTACCTGCATGTTTTTCTCGCCGTTCGTAAAACCATTTTTGAAGAAGACCTCTAAACCATTCCATCAACATCGTTATTGGGATCTTACGCACATCCTTTGTTAAAGCATTGATCGATTCCACACTGTTTGAGGTCAGGTAGTTGTCATTTTTCAATACCTGCTGCAACTAGTTTTTTGTGAGCTATCGGTCGTGCTGCGAGAATCTCACACATTAGGTGTGCAAATTCACCCGTTGTGTAAGCTTTGCACGTCTTCCAGTATAAACACTTTAGGCTATCGCTTTGCATATGTGTATTCAACATCAAATGGCGACAACAATACCCGTGAAAGGCATTTGGAAAAACATTTTTACATGCTAGGGCTATTGCATGATGTCTGTCAGATATAATTGCCAAATTAGCAACTTCCCCTATGGATTCTTTCAGGTTTGTCAAAAACCATGTCCATGATTCACCACTCTCACCTTGAGAAACACCGGTGGCAATCGGTATAATTTGATTGTTTCCGTCCATTCCCACGGCTACCAGGTTTGTCCCTACGTAGGGCCCTTTAAGATGTGCTGCGTCGATTATGATCAGGGGTCGCATATAGCATAGGAAACTCTTAATCTGTAAAATATAAATGCGATTACATACTTGATAACAAACACATTTTATATCAAGGTAAAATCATCATAAAGCATGTATTTAAGTGAACTTTGTATACTATTGTAATGCATTGGTAAGTAAATTAATGTCAAATAATTTGATTTATGTTTCTACTGACAGGTGTGCTGTGAAACAAACAATAGTATCAGCATGAGTAGATCCAATTCCGAATGTTTTTGTGCTTATCTGACATAAATTGTAAGATACTTTGCTAGGATGCTCAACTATTATAAGACAAGTAAAAACTAGTTGTATGTAACTGTTTTCTGGTTTTATGTATGTATAGTTTTTTATATTCCATTTTGTGTTGATGTTGCAGATATACTACTAAACAGCCGCATGCTAAACTAAAAACAATGCCTATTCACCAACACACTTGTGTGAAAACCACATCATATATTACACAAGATTTATTTAAAAACATTCAAGGCAATTAGCTTACCGCAGCACCGAAAGATATAAAAAGGTTCTTAAAACGTCTTTCATCGTCTATCTCAATGTGTGTAACAGTCCCCTCGTTTGCGAGCTTTAGGTTGTAACAGTAGTATGGTAACTGCGCAAACGATGCCTTTGGACAGCCCTGGGTTGATTCCACTGCCAATTGTTTCCCCCTCCAAGCTTTTGTGTATGAAACATCTATATTCAACTCCATATTCAGATCATGGATAATGTCCCTTGGCTTATAAACGCGTGCAACATCTGTGATTTTCGGACGTATTAATTTAGACATGGTTTTTGCTGTAGCATTTCGATGATTTGGATTGAACTGGATTTTGGAACATGCATGACGGTCATTAATTGCAGTGATTCTAAACTGGATACAGTTTGGAATCCTACGACAATTTATGTGCCAATCACATTTTGGCTGCACGCATTTTACTGCGTACCTAATAGTGCCGATTTATGAACATAAAAT
Organism: Chrysanthemum seticuspe; assembly: GCA_019973895.1. Classification (NCBI taxonomy): domain Eukaryota; kingdom Viridiplantae; phylum Streptophyta; class Magnoliopsida; order Asterales; family Asteraceae; genus Chrysanthemum; species Chrysanthemum seticuspe. The sequence goes on along the minus strand of BPTQ01000006.1, from coordinate 73,918,839 downwards.
TCATACCCTTCTTTTAGGCACTTCAAAGATACCTCATATATGCACTCTGCCTTATCATCAAATCTATCATTCACTTTCATAACACCTCTATCTTTACTTTCAAGTCTGCTATCAATAGGTGGTGGTTGGGGTGTGTGCGGTATATGAGTTAACTTGTTTCGTTGCCATGTATTTGCATCTTGCTCAGGTAACAACGTATCATTAAGATCCACATGTACGTGTGGGGAACAAGATGACTGGGTTACCACAACGGGTTCTTTAACTTGGTTGATGCATATGGTTTGCACCTCTGACTGCGACCCATCAACCATACTTTTGAAAAAAATCCAAGTCATCGTCGTCAAGTATGTTCGTTGTGGTTGAGGCGATGTTGTATGTTAGAGTTATCCCGTTTACATCATTAACTTTGAACTTTTTCTTGATGTACCGCACAAGACTCAAAAAATTAATGTCAACTGGGAGTAAAACACCACACACAAGATCCTCATACCGCATAAACACCTTGCATTTCGCAACAGATTTCATTTTTTTTTTGTGATGTTTTTTTTGTTTTGATAAAACTTTTCTGTTATGTGTTGAGTCAAGTAAATAAGCACATGGAAACTGGGGTGTGGTTATATTTGGTGAAAATCTATAAACACACTAATAGTGTGTCGCAAGGTAGCCTAGATGAGTTGTACCTCTACGTAACACTATCAAAGAACTTTGGGAACAGTTGAAGGAGCGTTATGGCATTGGAAATGCTCCTAAAATGATATGCATATCATTTAAGGTTGCCCAATGTACAAGACATATTGACCAAGTATGTCCTATAGTTGCCCAGATTGCGTCTAGAAGGTTTGCCTGATGTACAAATTAAGTTCTCACATGACAATAAAAGTTGTTGCCCAGAGTACATCTAAAGGTGTGGGCCAAAGTACCAATAAATGCTAAGGACCCATTGTACAATATATTCTATAAAAATGTAAAGGTTGCCTAAAGTACTAACTTGGTAGCCCAAATACAAATTTAATTGCCCAGATTACATCTAAAAGTTTTGACTGACGATATACCAAAACGAATTCATCGGTGCCATGTGTCGAATACTCCATTAGGCCTCGCTTGTTCCTTTTTGTATCCAAAAATTGTGGCACGAACACTTATAAACTACTTATTCCGTCATTAACAAAATATAACAATAATTGTTTTTAAAAGTAGTAATTCGACAATTGTTATGCTTTTTTTAAACTTTAAGTTGCTCCAAGTCGAGTGAATATCTAGTCGCAACAAAATAGGTACTATTTATTATCGAGCAACGGGCAAACAATTATTCCCTCGACTCAAAATTAATGAACCCGATTGTTTACCCTCGTGTTCAGTTTATTATCAATTCAAACCATAATCACCAATCCAATAATATGTTTACTTTTTCAGTTTATTTTGGCCACAAATCATGCGTACGACTAGTTCTTTGATCAAGTATTTGCAAGCTTTTGGATGAAGCTTTATTCCTGTCTTAATTTTTTTTTGGCGGCTTTAGTCCGTTTTCCTGCCCAAAGTCTTGGAAACCATCCATCTACATACAATACTTTGGGTAACCCTTAACCCAAAAAATAAACCACAAAAAAATAAGAAAAAAAAAAAAAAAAAAAAAAAAAAAAAAAAAAAAAAAAAAAAAAACGTCCATTTACATCTACAACCTCTTTATAGCATCGATTGTATACCAAAAAACAGGACAGACATAACACGTATTCCCTTACAAAAATGACCACATCAATGGCTGAAAATGGTTACTTTGAAAATGATGCAGAAGAGTACGCGTTTGTGTTAAACAACTATTTGTTGTTTGACGCTGTTATTGATGCTTTCGGGGAGGAACCCATTTCAGAATTTGGGTCCTATAAGGAGGTGGATACGAGGATGAGGAAAATTATTTTGAACTGGCTCCATAGAAAAGACTTTTACTGGGATGAGGTTTACGGAATCAATGATCTGGAGGAGGACGACGAAGATGAAGATGATGAGGAGGCTTGAGATGAGGAGGATGATCAACAGGGTGCAGAGGTGGTTCAAAGTCAGGTGATGGATCAGCAGGAAATTCGGGTGGAGCAGACAAATGTGGTAGTGCAGCAAAACCAGGAGGAGCAACAACATGGGTTTGAACCCCCTTATGATCTGGAAAATAGGATTAGCCGGCTTGAAATTTTGTTTCAACAAGTCAAAGCCAGGAAGGAAATGAAGGAAAACAGGGAAGAGAGCTGTGGTTCTAACAAATTGGTTTGAAATGGGGTGGGTGGAGCAGTTCACGATGATGGTTTTTTTTTATTATTATTAGTTTTTATTTATTTTTATTTTTTGGGGGATTTTCGTTGTTTTACTTGTTTTTGATTTTTCATCTTTTGTTTTTAGGTCGGATAATTAGATGTATGGTTGCACTATTATGAATGTTTGTTGGGTTTAAAAAAATATGAATGAAAAACTAGCAGTTGCAATTGACTTTCTGGTGCCAACCATGAGATAGTGCTTCTAAGTTCTAACCGTAACCAAGATGTTACATTTATGCTGTTACGTCTAGAATTTATAGTGGAATGGTTAAGAATTATGGTTGCCCGATAGTACATGACATATTGCCCAAATATGGAATTTAGATGCCCATATTGCATCATTATTACAACATAAAAAGCTTGCCTGATGAACGAAACCGAATGGCCAATTAACTAAAACTGTGGCCCACTAAACAAGTGGCTCTAATTTTACAAAAAACATGATCTACTAGCAGTTCTGCAGTTGTAGTCAAGTGCAAAAGTTGGTGTAAAGTGGAAAATTTACTCTTAAAAACGTGTCATCATTTCGTTCTTGTCTTCTATCACTAGCAGTAGTTAATATAACCAGCAGTTGTAAGTATACAACCAACTCAGTTTTAGTATTTAAAATAACTAGCGGTAGTAAAAATCTAGCAGTTGTATGTATACAACCATTTCATTTTATAATTTCAGATATTTTATTTAAGTAATCGAGCATAAAAGTAGTGTCGTATTTTTTTAACGTTTAGCAATGTCACATAAAGTTCGAAATAATAAACTCAAATCAACGTAACTCTACACATCTAATAACCTGAAGCCGTTATGTGTTTACGTCAAACTCAACATGTTGATGATCTTAGAATAAGTGATGGTCTATAAAATAGTTTTGTTCCATCATAGAATAAATGTAGTCGAAGGTAATAACAACAACGCAATTATATTGACTCAGTTATAACCACTTTTAATTTATCGTTTTATTAACCAAGGCAGCATTTACTTGGAATATTTACGCCGTTAAAATTATTAAAGTAAACACTCACATATGCACAGGGTACAGACATTAAGTGCAGTACAATATTACAGTTGGCCATTGTAGAAAGAATTGTACATGTCGAATGTAAAATATTAGTTGGACTGTGTGCCACAAATAGTCGGCCAGCTAACTAAAAAAATTGCCCAACGTTTGTAACTAGTTGCCCAATAAAACTGTAACTAGTTGCCCAATGAAACTGTTTGCGTTGTAACTTGTTGCCCAATAAAACTGTTTGCCTATGAGACAAATCTCAGTAGCTCAATATTTAATAAATTCAACTAGTCACCACTTGAGTACACCTATTAGTAATTTTTATTTGACTGAAATGCAAATAAAAAACATTCAACCACCAGCCATTTTGCGTACATCACCGTTGTACTATATGTACTGTAGCAGTTGCCATGTGTACACTATTTTAGTTTCCCAAAGTACCATTTTCTAGCAAAGAGTTAGCAAACTCGTCATAAAAATAGATTGTGGGTAGGTACCTATTTGGGGTTGTGATCCACTTGTCCATGGGAAACAGACAAATGTCATAACTTGTTTGTCAGAATTTTGTGTGTCTCGATAATGTATGACGCTAACGGTTGCTTTTGCTGATTATATATGTAACTAAAAGACTTATTATTATTTATTTTTTTATCTCTATTAGTGAGAGTCTTATAAAAACAAACATAACAAGTGTCCCAAAATTGTTTAGTCTAAGTGTCTAACAATGTCTACTGCAATGGTTATATGTGATAAATTACTAAAAGAGATTACGATCGCGTACTATAGGGATGAATTGGATGTTGCTTTACGTGAAGAAGCAGATCAAATGAGGAAAGCTGTTGAAATTAGGGCCCGTGTCAACCGTAGACAGCTAATGATAGCGGAAGTCGAGCTTCTATGCGGTTTGGATTGTTCGTTGGCAACTATTAATCACCTCCTAAGGATGCAAAATGAGGATCTGGCTGAGAGTTCCAAACTACTTCTTTCTTTGTTTAAGAAACATGACCGTGTTAAAGACCTGAATGGTTTCATCCAAAAGTTGGAGTCAATGGAGATTTGATGTGCTATGTATTGCTTACTTTGGAGCTGGTGGCTTTTGTTTGTTAGGGGATCGTTTGTTATATTTTTTAGTCACTTGTCTCATCTTCTATACTCTGTCTATGTTATGTTAACCTATGGATTTGATCCCTTTTATGTTAGTTGTATATATTTGTGGACTGTTACTGGTATGTATTCTGTTGCGTAGTTGTTCAATTGTGTGCGATATAGTAAGTCACGTTACAAAAAAAAAAAAAATTAAAATAAACAAAATAATAAGCAAAATATATTAAAAAAAAAAAAAAAAAAAAAAAAAAAAAAAAAAAAAAAAAAAAAAAAAAACTTACTGCTAAAGTAAAGACCGATTTATATGTACCCAAAAAAAACGTATTTAGTTAAAAAAAAAAAAAAAAAAAAAAAAAAAAAAAAAAAAAAAAAGTCATAATGTGGGTGTGTACTTGTTTGGGCTTCTCACCAAGTTGTCGATGCGTGGAAAGAGAGAGATAACTCTTCTAATAATGTGTGTAGTCTGACATTTTGTCTCGATAATAGAAAGAAGATGACGTGTTGAGTTACATGCTTATTTATGTATTATGTATTAAATTATTAAATTAATAATCCTTATTATTAAATAAAAAAAAAAAAAAAAAAAAAAAAAGAGCGATAACTACGCAAAGAAATTGTAACAACTGCTACAAGTGTTACAATTGCTTGGTCATGACATAGTTTAGACCCACAGAGAGCGTCATTCGGAAACCCCTAACATTCAGTTGCAATCAAGTTCGAGATAAACAAGAATGGCGCCGGAGTATTTTGCTAGAACTCACAACATGATTGCGTTTTTGAAAAAAACAAAGGAGGCTACAGGGTTTGAACAAATTATTGATTTCCTGAATGCACACCCGCTTAGGTATGCACTCACTGCCAAACTTGTTATCTACGTTTGTTGTATGAAGCAGTTTTGGTCTACTGCAAAGACTAAAACTATTGGTGAGGAAGTACAAATCCATGGTAGCGTACATGGCATGCAGATAATTATTACTGAGGCATCAATTAGGAGAGATCTTCTCCTAGATGATGCTGACGGTGTTGTGTGTTTGGATAATGATACCATTTTTGAAACACTACCGCTTTTGGGGTATGGAGGTGAATTAGGACCAAAATTAAAATTTTTTAAACCACTGTTCTCCCCACAATGGAAATTCTTGATCCATACCATATTGCAGTGTCTAAGTCCAAAGACAACTTCCTGGAATGAGTTTAGTACAAACATAGCATCTTTTATGATTTGTGTAGCTCTTAATAAGAAATTCAATTTATCCAAAATGATATTTGATGGTTTAGTCAAGAACTTGTTGGATACGCATGCAAAATATTATATTTATCCAAGGTTTTTACAACTGCTAATTGACAATCGTTTTGAGACACCACCCAAACATTCAAAAAGTTGGCATGTCCCTTGTCACACTGAAAAACTTATGAGTCACATGAGAAGACAGGGCAATAATTTTGATGGGACACTAACACCATTGTTCCCACACATGGTGCTACTGCCTCAGAATTTGGGGGAAGGATCAGGAAGTCCCTCTGAATCCAAAAACACACCCCGGACGTTTCCCTTATACATCCCAAACCAATGAAACTTCAGCTGAATCAATTTCCAGTGGAACAAGTTCTGCTGATGAACCCACCCAAGCGGAAAATATGGGGGATCTTTCTGTTCATGGTAGGCAAGAGATGAGGTATGCACACCTCGAAGATTCGCCTCAGTCAAGAGTTAACACAATTGGAAGACAGGACAACGGGCTGATATTAAATAAACTGGTGGAAAAGTGTGATCAACTATGTAAACAGATATGTGAATTAACAAAGAAAACTTCAGCACAACATGCAGATTTAAAATATTTGAATAGGAAGTTGAAGCGGTTGGAGAAGAATAAGGCAGGTAACACAAAAATAAAACATTTGGTGAAGGTTCGAAAACATCAGGTAGTTGAGTCATTTATGGAAGAAGCAAGTTGTGATCATGCGGAGGATACTACCAAGCAGGGGAGGCGTACCGAAAAGAAAGAAAATGGATCAGGGGAGGCTGCTGTTGCAATTGAGAAGTCGGTTGAAATTAATACAAGTTATGACGATGTTGGTGCCTCATTTGAGCCACAACAAAGGTATGCGTGTCATTACATTTCTTAAGCATGTTCATATGTAAATGCATAGTTGTCGCTTGCCTTGACTAGTCAGTAATTGCACAGAACGGCTGTGAAGGATGTGGATGGTTCAGGGGAAGCGCCGAATGTAGTGGAGAAGACCGTGGAAACTAATAAGACTGAACACGCCGTCGGACCCTCATTTGACACCGAAGAAAGGTATGCGTGTCATCAACTCTGCTAAGTATTTGTCGTATGTAAAAGATTTGTTGTCGGTCGCTGCGACTAGTCAGTACTTGTACAGCACGAGCGTCATGAATGAGGATGCTTCAGGGGAGGCTGCGACTGGACTAGAGGAGACATTTGAAAGTAGTAAAACTGTTGAAGATGTAAGCGTCTCTTTTGATTCAAAATGAAGGTATGCGTGTCCTCACAGTTGTTAAGTATGTTCATATGTAAATGCATGGTTGTCGCCTTGACCAGTCAGTAATTGCACAGAACGGCCATGAAGGATGTGGATGGTTCAGCGGAGGCGCCGGATGTAGTGGAGAAGACCGTCGAAACTAATACAAATGTTCATGACGTAGGTGCCTCAATTGAGTCAGAACAAAGGTATGCGTGTCATCAACTCTGCTAAGTATGTTTGTATGTAAAAGATTTGTTGTCGGTCGCTGTGACTAGTCAGTACTTGTACAGCACGCGCGTGATGAATGAGGATGCTTCAGGGGAGGCTACGACTGGTGATTCGCTCCGAACGGTCTATCTTTTATTAGTTAACCACTTGTGAATGGTCAACAAGAGTCAAACAGCTCAGAACAGAATGCAATAAAGTCCAGAGGAGTTTAGTGTTTCCCCGGGTCGTTAAGTCCCAACGAGGTGTGTAAACTGTAATACAACGAATCTGTGATCGGGTGAATATTGAACAGGAAAAGGTTATGATTGATTACACTAAGGAAATTAAATCTAATAAAGACTTTGAAGTCATTTTAATTCTATATTTAAAATCGATTAACGTTTAAAACCTAAAACGTACGTTTAAATAAAATTACGTGAACGTACGAAATAAAACGTGAAAATAAAGAAGTAAAATACCTACGGATATGGAAAATACATTTTTACAATCCTAATGATGTAAGAAAATTATTGGAAAAATAAAATTATTTTTATGACTATTTATTTAATTATTATTAATTAAAAGCTATTTCTAACTATTTAATAATACCCTAAATTATAAGAAAATATGAAATAAAGCTAGAAAAGTGAAATTATGACTTAGAAAAATCTAAAATATTATAAAACTTATTTTAAAACTGAAAATATATTTATTACACTTTTTATCTATTTATTATTAATTAATTACTATTTAATGATTATTTAAACTATTTTAAATTATAATAAATACTAAATGAACTCTAATAAATATGAAACTTTTTCTATAAATACTATATGATAGCAGAATACTAGGAAAAATATAAAAAGTTAGATAAGCTCACTAATAAGCTTAATTGGGCAAATAAGCAGTTTAAATAAGCACTTGAAATAAGCAATAAGCTATCCAAAAGCTACCATAAGCTACTACAGTCTAAATCTAACCTAAATTGAGCTAATGCAACTGATTGAGACCTAAAAAGCACAAGCTAAAGAAAAAAAAGCTCGAGACCAGATTCTAACAACTATATTCCAAACAGCCCTACAACAGCTACTTTAAGCCCCTATTAAGCTAGCTAGAAAAAATCACAAAAATAAACTAAAAATATGACCAAGTACACAAGCAAGCCATCTCTAAGCGTACCAAATTTCAGATGAATTGGACTTAAGATGAAGAAATGATAAATAAAAGAAATTTGCTGCAGAAACAAAAAAATACGAAAATATGCGGTCTTTGATGGCTGTGTGATCAGATGTTGTGCAGATGTGTGCAGGCTAAACAAGACCAAACCAACTCTTGGGAATACACTATATGGACTCCAAGGAACTTAGAAAAGCCAAGGTTGAGGGCTAAATAAGCTCAGGGCTTATTCTAGCTTGTAAGAGCTTTTTGAAGACTGAAAATTGCACAAATGACTTAAAACTGTGTTTTCTATCTAAATGACTAAAGAGATCTTGAAAACAGCTTATTATGGCTAAATTAAGCTGGTACAAAGTTGGGATATTGGTAAATGTACAGTAAAAGCTGGTTTAACCCATTTTAACCCAATATGCCAAACACCCCTTTATAGGGTCTGTTGTGGTATTCTCAAGTAAAACACACAATTTTAAACTATAAGTTCTGATTTTACTGATTAACTAACTTAATTAAACTATAATAAGCAACTTTTAAAACAGAAATAAGCAGTAGAATAAGCTATGCTATTTTTAGCTAATTTTGGCTTTTTTTTTAACTTTTTTAAGTAAAGTAAAGACAATGACTATTTAAAACTGAAGTAAGTGATGAAATATAACTAGAAACTAATAATATGCAATAAACAACAATAATAAGCTAAAAATAAGCTATTGTACAATAAACTAAGTTTAAAGGCTAAAAATTCAAAAAGCTTACAACTGATTTTGGCTTACAGAGCGGTACAAAGGACCTAAAAACAATTCTAGCTTGTCCAAAACAAGCTAGAAAACCCAAATTGAGCTTTCCACAACAGCTTTTCTCCAAAAACAGCTTCTCTTCCAATTCTCAGTTGACTTTTGTTGACTATTGTGACTATTTTGCATTAAGAGCATAAAACTTCTTAAACTCAATTAATTAAACTTGAATAAGCTTAAACAAACTTATTGGAACCATTCAAACAGCTTATAACATGAAAAACGAGCAAGAACAATTTTGGCGGGAAATCTTGTTAGGACTGAAAACATGAAATTGATTGCTAAGAACACTTGAATTATGACTGAATTAACTTGTACAACACAGAAAATATGAATCCCAGCTAACTTTTACATGAAACTTAAAGCACAAGATAAATTTTACACTACGAATGGTCTAAAACTGTGACAACGGTTCTCTTTGTCTTCTTTCTTCTTAAATAATCACCCCAATAGCTTCATCTCTCTCCTCTGCTTCAATCCATCCCTTGAATAACTTTGAATCAATCCCAATCGTGCACTTGTAAATTTGGCGCCAAAAGATCTTAATGCCAGTTGGGGTTGCGTAAAGCAGTTTTAGGGGCATTAATTGGTTTTGGGAAGTTGTAAAGGTGGAGGGGACAAGGTGGGAAAGGTTTGTGATGAGCTGGTGTGTGGAGGACAGGTGTGGTGGTGAAACCAGGGATGTGGAAGGGGTGGTTTTGGTTTTGGGTTTTAGTGTGTGAGGGAGAGGGAAGGATGGGTTTGACTGGGGAGTTGACCCCGGTTTTATTAATAAGGGATTGGGTTGGGTTTATATACGGGTGTTGGGCTTTGTTTAGGGTCCGGTTTGGTTTGTAGAAATTTAAGCCCAAGGACCAAAATTTGTATTTTCTGAATTCTTGAAGGGCTGAAACTGTAAATTCCCAAAAGTTATCAAAAGGATTTAAATTGTAACATGTGAATATTACAAGGGTATAATTTGATAAGTTTCCATTTTTAAATACCCAAGGACTATTTTTGCCAATTTTGAAACTTGAGGAGTAAAAGTTGCCAGTTTTGTGTAAACTTTCATCCAGGGACTATAGTAAATATTTTTGAGTTCCCAAGGACTAAAGTTGACTTTTCATTCATTTTAAACTTTCAGGGACTAGATTTGCCAATTTATGAAATTCCAGGGACTGAAAATGACAATTTTGTGAACTTTGATCATTTTTCACTTGTTTTCAATCTTTTTGTACCTGAATCACATAAAAACACATTTCAATGATATTTGTAACATTTATATGGTCATTTGTGTGTTTTTAGTCGTTTTTGTGGGTTTAAATAATATAAAATATATGTGTATTTAGACACATATCAACTGGACTGGAGGAGACATTTGAAAGTAGTAAAACTGTTGAAGATGTAAGCGTCTCATTTGATTCAAAACGAAGGTATGCGTGTCCTTACAATTATTAAGTATGTTCATATGTAAATGCGTGGTTGTCACTTGCGTTGACTAGTCCGTAATCGTACAGAAAGATCAGGGTGGATGTGGATGTTTTAGCGGATGATGTTATTGCAGCGGAGAACATAGTTCGAACTAAAAAGACTGCTGAAGATGCCGTTGCCTTTTTTGGTTGCAAAATAAGGTATTATTGTCATTACTCTTATTCATTATGTTGATGTGTACATGCATGGTTATCACTTGGCTTGACTAGTCCATAATTACACCATTTCCATCGCAGTTGGGAGGATGTTTTTGCTGTCAATGCTAAACAGTCTAGCGGACGTACAAACTGGGATCCTGTATCTGCTGCCGGTACAGATAATTCTGCTGCTTGTTCAACAAAACCAAAGATTTTGTCACAAGTAACTCATGCTTGTATATCTGTTTATGACGTTGCAGCAGGAACAGAAAAAGCAACAGTTGAACATGACGATATTAATGCAGATGTTACTGCTGTGATTAATAAATATTTCACCTCAAGTGGAAATGAGGAGTCTGCTCCGAGTGAAAATAGTGAACCTCAAACTGTTACTAATGATAGTCATGTGACTAGAAGCAGTGAATTGCCATTCAGTAATGATGCTATGACTGATGTGACAACAGAAAACACAACGGTGAAAGAGACTACGGATGCAGGTGGAAATGGTCAACCTGAAACCGCTGCTAGTGTCGCTGCAACCTGCGCTGCAACCACCTCTACAACAAATGGTCCAACCACTTCCATTACAACTCAAACAAATATCACTCAAACAAACGCTGTCAATGAACAAGATGATGCACCAACAATAATTTTGAACAAAGGTACGGATGCTTGCGCATATGTTTATGCTGGTGCTACAGTTGAAAGTGAATTACTTAGTGTGGAAACTATGGAACCTGGAGATGTTGGTAACGGAGGTGATGAAACGAAAAATCTTGGGACTGCAGAACTTGGGCTAGCATGTTTGAAGAGCGCAAGTGATATGCAAGCTATTATTTCTACTGATTCAAATGTCGTTGCTTCTGTTCTAGGAAACCGTCCATTGGTTAAAGGAACGAACACAAACGCTTTATCTAAAGAAAACAAAACGAAGTCTGATAACGACGTAGCTGGTAAGTTGCATGATTACTTTTTTACAGCAAAAAATAAAGATGACAAAGTCTTTCAAATCGATGCAGAATTAGCTGATAAGATTGCTGCTGACAATGTAACTAAAAAAGCAACAGCTGAAAAAACCCCGGTAGATTCTCCCAATGCAAAAGACAGAGCAAGGGTTAAAACGAAAAGAAAGGCGGATGTTGTAGCTAGACAGGAAGCTGTGTTGGAACATTGGCATTACATTAGGTCAACAGCTGAAGCCGATGAGATACTAGCATCTAGGATGCAGAACAAAGAAATTGAAATCCTGACATGTGAACAGGCAAAAGAAGCTCTTGATAAAATAGTGATAGAAAGGCAAAAATTCTACATTAAAAAAAGAGCACAAGAAAGGATCCGAAAGCCACCAACGAAGAAAGAACAGAAAATCTTCATGTGTGAGTACTTGGAGAGGATGGGAGGGAATAAAGTAAATGTCTTGCGGAGGCTAACTTATGATAAAGTGAAAGAAATGTTTGAAAAGTGTAGAATGCGGCCTGATAAGTTAATTCCTATGAACAAAGGTACAGGTGAGAGAGATGAAGGAAGTTCGAAAAGAGCTTTTGATGATTTAGAGCAGGATCAGTCAAAGAGGCAGAGGATTGATCCAAAACAAAGGATTGAAAGGTTAAACCGTTTTATTGTGCTTGATACGACGGGGCAAAGACTTGGTGCACTTAAGCCGACAAAAACAAATAGTGCACGTAACGTTTACTTGACAAATGGTGGCACTGTAATTACCATCAAGAGGTCTGACGGGCTCGAAACTACATTTAACAGCTTGGGTCAGTTGCTACATACTATAGACAGAGAAGATTTAGAAACTGTGTGGCAGTGCGTTAAAATTGGCTTTCAGACAGGCCGGGACGCAGGTTGCCTAGGAGTTGATAAGTGGTATGGGATGAAGTGCATGTTTGAGCCCGATATAGAGGACGTTGAATGGAAAGAAACACTGGTCACGAGTTGGAGATTGTACGAACAGTGTGGAGTTCATGTGGTTACTACGCCGACAAGTTATCTGTTCATGCTGGATGATGCGGATTACCCTCTAACACCAACTCTAGCTTGTAACATGTTGTTTAAGAAGCTGACGACAAATAAAATAAGTTAAGTGGCATATGTGCTTGTTGAAAAGATAGAAGGAATAGCGCGTATGTAAACTTCAATAATGTATCCGGTTTTTAATGGAAAGTTGCATATTTTGGACGCAAAAATCAGGTTCGTGTGTGTGGTTTAATAAGATATTCGAAGAGTCCCTAAGGTACAAAAAAAATGGTATTTGCGAATTAAAAGGTCAAGTAGTTAAATTCAAAGTGTTTATAATTGTGGACAAGCGTTATCCAAATACCAAAAAAGGATAGAAAATCTGCTAGTACAGCTATGTTAACTACTGCTAGTAGTAAAATAAGAACTGCTAGCTATGTTAACTACTGCTAGTATTAAAATAAGAACTGCTAGTACAGCTATGTTAACTACTGCTAGTAGTAAAATAAGAACGACTAGCTATGTTAACTACTGCTAGTATTAAAATAAGAACTGCTATTACAGCTATGTTAACTACTAGTAAAATAAGAACTGCTAGCTATGTTAACTACTGCTAGTATTATACTACGAACTGCTAGCTATGTTAACTACTGCTAGAGATAGAAGAAATCAACGAAATGGTGCCACAGTCGTATTAAGTCAAACCGAGTTGGTTGTATAGTTACAACTGCTAGTAGTCAAGTAAGAACTGATACATATGTTAACTACTGGTAGTGATAGAAGAAATCAAGGAAGTGATGCCACAGTCGTATTAAACTGACAACTGCTAGATAAATTGTACTAGTGTTGAGTGTTAAATATGTTTTTGTCACGTGTGTAGGTATTAGTGTGGAGTGTTTATGTCAGTAGCTTGTAGGTATTAGTAGATTGTAGAATACGAATTGTATGACTAAAAAGGACTACTTCGTTTATAAAAGCCGTTGCTAGGGAAATCAAGTTGCCCTACGTACAGCTGCTGGTTGCCAAGATTACATAAACGCGGGAAATAGTAAAGAAGTTTACTTACAACGTTTCATTGTAACACCCCCAAAAACCGAGGGCGCCACTCAATTGGCATCATAACACAGGTAATAAAGAACGGATAATAAAACCCGTTTAAGAACTTTTATTAATAAAATAATAAAGTTTACAAAAGTTTAATTGTTGCGGAAAATGACCCATTAATAAAAAGTGGTCCCAAATACATCAGTGTAGTCTATGACCATGCCATGCCAAGCCCTGCCTTGAAATCGTCACACTTCAAAATCATAAACCTGAGAAAACATGCTAAAAAGGTCAGCTATAAAGCTGGTGAGTTCATAAGTTTATAGCAAAGCATATGAGTAATCAAGTTTGGACTATAGGCAAAAATGCACTCAAAATAACGCATGTAGTGAGTCATTCAAGTAAAAGTTGTGTCTATTACTCAAGCTCTAAGCTCATGTACCAAACTACAACAGTTCCGCATGCGTGTTAGTAGCATGTCAATATGGTTTATGGTGCCCTTAGCAAGTGTGTGTTTCCGTCAACACTTGTGTTCCGACATGGTATACATCCGGAGACAAGTTGGAGCGACCAACCCGGATGGAGGCGTTACCCTCAATAGATCTATTTATAACACTCGCGCTCCCCGCAGAGATTAATGGTACATGAAAGGCGGGCAAGTTGTGGAAACAGTTCTCTTAGGCTATCTCGTAATAGTGGTTTACACAAGAGTTTCAGTTCTAGTCCATAAAGTAATAGTTGTTCATATAGTGTTTGCGTAAAAGCAACAGTTCATAAAGTGCATTGCGTAACAGCAATAGTTCTTACAAGGCATTTCATAACAGAAATGGTTCATAAAAGGATTTGCATACAAGCAACAGTATTCATAAAGTGTTTGCATAAAAGCAATATTTCATAAAGAGTTTGCATGTTTCTCACCCCAAAACAGTTATAAAGCAGTAAAGTAGGGGTTATGAACTCACCTCATTAGTCGTTGGATGAAAATAAATCCAGTAGTAAATGTGCACGGCTCCGACATGCAACCTAGATAAGTATGGTATGGGTTTAGTCTAAGTCTTGTATTCAAATGCATGTTATTAAGTTTAAAAGTTACAAATGTTCGTGTTTTTGAAATGCTTAAAATTCAAAAACAAATGCTTTTAAATGCTTTCTCATGTGTTTGTGTTACGTATCTTATGTGGACGTTATCGACGTATATAAGATGTAGTTGTCAAAATATTTCTCAAGTATTGGCTCTTAGAATAAATGGAGGAATAACGTATACGAAACTTTCGTATAAGATTTGAGTCGAATGTTGGCTCAAGTGTTATCGAAGAATAAATAAATACAAGTCGAATTGTATTTATCAATTTCGTTTGGTTTCGAGGTGTGAAAGTATAAATTTATTGAAGTCTTGGTTAAATAATATATTTTGACAAATATAGTATTTAAAGTCTACGCCGATGAGGTCGCCAAATATATTTTCTCAAACGAAGAAGTGGTAAAATGTATAAGTTTATCGAACTTATAAAAGTTTTGGATAAAAATGTCAAAGTGTTCAACCTTGAGGGGTTGAAGTTGTAAAGATTCTTATATGTTTCAAAACTTATAAAAGTTTTTAAGAAAATGTTTAAGTCTTTTCAAGTTGAGGGTTTTAAAATGTAAAATCTTATATAAGTTACTAACTTTTATAAGTCTTAAGAAACTATTGTTTGATTCAAAGTTGAGGGGCTTAAACTGCCAGGTTGCCAAAGTTGTACAAAAATTAAAAAGAAAGTAAACTGCTATGGATGGGATTCGAACCAGGGACCCTTCGCATGCAAACAAAGCGCCCCAACCATCTTAGCCAAGGGGTGTTTCGTGTTTATGTTTTGCGTTTAAATATATTTAAAGGGTTTGAAACTGTTTTAAATTTGTTTACAAAGCTTACTGAGTATGTATTTCGCATGCATGTGTATTGTGTTATCCTTTCTTCCACAAGCAATATGCATAACTTTCAAACATATGAGCCACCAAGTTTAAGTGTGAGTTTTATGCGTACAAAGACGAGATCTAGTAAGCTAAATAAGGGTCGACTTACTTGAGTTTTATTTTTAAACCAAAGAAGCTCAAGTCATGCTAGTGAGGTTTTCATCTAGCTTATTTTCTAGTGAACCGAGTGCTTGTTAGTAACAAGCTCTCGCATGGTATAATGGGTCACGAGTTGTGAGGTGGACTTCCAAGCCCGGCGCGAGCTTGGATTTGTTTTCAACCACTAGATCGTGCATACAAAGGGTACAAAAGAGTTCGATGAGTAAATCTTGAAGTCAAAATGAACAAGGAATGAGTCGATATGCTAAATAAACCGAAATGAGCATTTATCCAAGATTGAGCCAAGATTTAGTATTTACTTCTCTTTAGTTTTATACACGTTCATAGTGAGCGAAAATGTTTTACGTTCCATTTTTAAAAGAAAACCCGAGTGAGCACCAAACGCTCATTCACTTTTAGCCTTTGAAAAGCCATGTTTCACGTTAAGAAATAATATGACATAACTACAACAACACAAGCTAAAGCAAGCTAATTCATATTAGTTGATTAAAAACAATATTCTGATATGTTTTTATATTTAACGAAACATGTACTTTTTGAATAGCAAGAGTTTTAACAAAGCTTATATACTTTAAAACATGGAATAAGATTCAACTGAGTTTGGTTGGAGTTGGCTTACAAAGATGAGAGGTGAACAAGTGAATGAGAGGATCAAAGATCCTAGAGCTTCGACTTGCTTTCCAAAACTAAACCCGTTTAGCTTCAGAAATACCAAAACCCATTTCCTTTTTGCTTCAACCCTTTATGTTTACATTCAAAACTTAGTTTGCCTTGGACTCCATTTTTCTTAAGTGATAGAAAACAAAGTGATATAAATGAGTTGAGGCTTGTTTTGAAATCAGTTACAATGAGATACAAAAAGAGAGTTTTGCTTGTTACCTCTTCCATTCATTAAATGAACAAGATTGTGATCAAGATGTGTGAGATTGTGAATATATGGTGGGTCGTTGTACGAGTTCAAGGGGGAGGGCATGGTGTAGAGTACTTTTTGTCTTCAAAACCATGGATAACAAGTGGTATATGAGTTGAAAATTATCAAAAGTGACATTTTTGGAGATATGATGTTCGGTTGGTTGTGAACCGAAAGATATGGAAGTGATTTGATAGAGGGGTTGAGTGTAGTAGGAGAAATAATCTTAGTCAAATGTGTCATGCTATTGTTTTTATAAAACTTTTATACTTGTATACATTTTATGTTTGGTTCTAAAGTTTATTTACATTTTAATGAAATATGCATGGCATATATATATGTCGTGCGTTTTGAGTTTTGTACGCAAGAAAGAAAAATGTGGTATGTGATGTTTGTTTGTGTCTCATTCAAGTTTAAATTTGAGATATTTTTGGTTGCACGTTGAAAATGGTTAACGTGTAGAATATGTTTTCGAGTGTGTTTTTATAAAAGAAATATAAAAACATCAATGTTTGTTCCAAAAGGTGTTTATTAGACTAATACCATACTTTCTATTGGTCGGTTCGTGCGCGAGCTCGTGTTTCCGATAAAGTGAGATAACTTCTCGTATAAGTTAGAAAAACTCATAAGTGGCCAGAAAATATAAAATATGCATTTTCTGATATTCATAAATAGTTTAGATTGTTTCAAAGTGCGGGATAACTTCCCATAATTATATCAAATGAGCTAATGCTTGCTCAAAAATGTTCAGGAAATAATTAATAATAATTTATTATTAAATTTAAAATTTTGAAATTTACCGGCTGTCACATTCATACACACAACCAACAACATATTAAGCCTACTACATAATTATAAGTTTAATGGTTACATAGTTATAGAACCACGTCATTTATAACTTTCAGCGACTACGAAAAAGATAAGCACTCCATGCTTCCTCCCCATAGACAGCGTAGTAAAACCACAAAGCCTCGTTCCCATTAATCATGATCGATAACTTCAGGCCGACGTACCTGTTGTAAATGCCCTTCATATATCATTAACCAAGTCAAGTGATAATCTTTTAAAGGAATATGAATAGAATGTTAAGTTACAAAATATATATATATATATATATATATATATATATATATATATATATATATATATAGAAAAAAAAACATACTATACACAGCACGCTCTGTGTGATTTAACAAAAGAACAGATTCTTTGTATGGGGAGATGTAGAAAGTTCCAGCATCTCCTAACATTCCCATGGTGACGAATAATTCAAGTTCTTGGTTGTACACAAATACAGAGTGATGCAAATGATTGCCGATGTAGGCTTCCACTATTGGAGCATCATGCTTTGTAAAGCCAAGCAAATGAACCGAAACTAGGCTAGGGATGGCGAATAGGCTTCTGGATGATCTTATGGAACAACCATTCACGTCCAACAACCATCCACAAAATAATGGCATACCTTCACCAATGATCATACCAGAAATGACCAGAGAAGTTCCAAGATCCGTAACATAGAATGGGACTGGGAGTGCATTTTTTAAAATATACGGTATGTCGATAACTTTGAATTCGCTGGTTACCAAATCAAAAGAAATCAACATATAAATCTTGTAGGTAACATCGTCCTCATTAGTTAACTTTTCACTCCCAGTCCAATAGATAAAACGACCCACAACTGCCTGAGTTTTACGTTTCAATTTTATTGTTTCACGAGGGGGGTGGAAATTTTGAAGGCGTGTCCACCGTGAAGAGTTCAAAGAAAAGACAGACACATACCAGAAACCACTTTGGAAAACAGGATAGGAGACCTTCACGATCGTCGGGTCAAGAGTGTCAGGATGGACGCCAAAACCAAAACAATCTTTTGAGATTCAATTTGATGCGTGTAAAACGGGACAAATATTGCAAGTGATTTTTTGATTGCCGGGTTCCAAATAACAGACATTATATTAGAACAATAAACAAAACACGAAAGACCATTAGAATTGCCAACTGCAATCAAAGATGAAAGCCTTAAATCTGTACGAAGTGGCGTAGCGATTAGCTTTTCATCTAAACATAACATAAACCCTTGGTGACCCAGATCGAATGTTAGCGTAAAAAAACACGCATCATTACGACGAATACCGTAATTAAAGATGAAGCTTTCAGAATCTATACCAGCCTTCCATAACTTGCAAACAGTACGTAGCTGGAGTATAGACTTAAGAGGTAGCCTACGGATGATATCTAGTTGAACATCCATTGGGATATTGTCAGACATTTTGTTAAAGAAAAGCAGAAAGATTGAGATAAAGATGTGAAGTGACCAAAAGAAGAAAGAAAAATTTTGTTAAAGAAAACTAGAAACATTTGTATTGAAGAAAGAGATTGGGAACAGAGGCATTAAAGGACATGTAGCATGATGTACTTTAGGCCAACCAAATAATATTTAATTCAGGTGTATATCAAATATTAATAACATATACATAACCAATATAGAATTGGTTTACAAACCATATGCCTTTTTGTGTATGTGCACTGGTATAAAAAAATAAAATAAAAAAGGAAATGCAGTTGAGCTTATAAAAAGATATTCAAAGTGTCCCTAAGGTACAAAAGAAATGGTATTTGCGAATTAAAATGTCGAGTAGTTAAATTCAAAGTGTTTATAATTGTGGATAAGCGTTATCCAAATACCAAAAAGGATAGAATATCTGCTAGTACAGCTGGTAGTATTATAGCATCATGTACTTGTTAATTTAACTACTGCCACTGATAGAAGACCTCAACAAAATGATGTGTACAGTTAAATTCATTTGAGATGATTATTTTGAGCTATATGCTATATTTGTAAACGTAAAAAAACTGCACTGCTTTTATGCTCGATTACTTAGATTAGGAATCTTAAAACATAAAACAAATTGCTTGTATACTTACAACTGCTAGTTACTTTTACAACTGGTAGGTAGTCAAACCGAGTTGGTTGTATTGTTACAACTGCTAGTAGTAAAATAAGAACTGCTAGCTATGCTAACTACTGCTAGTGATAGAAAAATCATTCACAAGTCAACATGTGACAATAATTATGGGTCAAAAGGACATTAAGGATCGTACCTTGAGAGAGCGCTGACAATTTTTGTATTCAACCTTGTGCTTCCAGAAGTATTCAAGCATCCGTTCATGGTAAGCTAACGCTTTTTGAAGAGGGTCGTCTACTTCGAGAGGCTGGTTACGGAGCAATTTGTACAATATAATGCACACCCATACTCCGCAATCGCCATACAAGTCTGATTGTTGTGGGACTTTTGGAAACTTATATGTGATTTTATAATCCTCGGGTGAGATGCCCTTACCATGGAGTACCCCAGCATTTGTTAGGTAAAGTTGAAGCTGTGTTTGTAAATCTCTCTTCAAAACTCGCTACCACCGTGAACTCCTTCCGACTGACCCAAGAGAGTCATAAACGTAAACAACTCCAGTGCGGATATGGAGCACACCGAGTACCCAGTGGTTTTCAGTTTCATTCACAGGAAAATACACCTGATATATAAACCAATTGAAGAATATTATAAGCTGTTTATAACAGTAGTGCTAGATGTACGGTTAGAGGCTGCCAAACTGACCTTTTCAACATCTCGCCAAGCGACAGGGTATGTTGTGCCATCTGAATAAGTGGTAGGTAGTTCGCCATCTAGGATTCGACTGCAGAAATTACAGCCTGCCAAAGCCCAATCTGCATCGGCTGGTCTAAACAACCACATCAAATCAAGCCATACATCCAAGTGCTGCGGACATATAAAGCAAATCAAAACTGTTAACATTTGGTTCCAATTTAACAAAACGAAATAATAAACATGTGTAGGAGACAAGATAAAAATCAGGTTTACTCACTAAGTCAGTAAGCCACCCGTGGGTGCAATCCTCAACACATGCCAAGGCTACCCAAAAACTCCTGTAAACAACAACAGCACCGGAGCCCCAAGGGAACGTATAAAGTAATGGGTTTTTAAGCTTGAAATATGTGCGAAAGTAATCAGGCACAGTAACCTTCTCCTTGTTGCATTTTGGGTGTCGTAAAAGTTCCTTAAATATATATATATATATATATATCTATATATATATATATATATATATATATATATATATATATATATATATTAAAAAAAACAAAAAAAATAATTATATTTTGAATAACATTAACCATATAATAATGATGTTAATGGATTAACAAACAGAAGATACCTCTACAAACGGTTCAATTCTGGGCGAATACAATTGACTAACGCGACGCGTTTTGGGGTTTCCTGAATTTTCCTGAAAACACACTTGAAAAATAAGCAGACAAACATAAAATATTCATTTCCATTAGAATTTAATATGGTGCTTTACACCGGAACCGGCAGCCGGGATAAAAGCCTCGTTGATGACACCTTGCGATCTTGTAAGACGGCGGCAAGGAGTAGCTGATGTTTTTTATAGGCCTTTAGGCGAGTTGACAGAATCAGCCATCTTCTTATAATGTTTTACAATGCTATTTTTTTTACTGAGGTTGTCGTTCAATTTGACTCTTTTTCTTTTGTTTGTATTATTATGGGAGAAAAGTTCTTCCAATGGAGGTTTATCATTAGGACCTACCACATTTGCAAATGACAATTTGTTGGATTTAACCTGAGATTTAGGGGCTTCAGGGTCTTTCTTTGTTGGTGTTTCTTCTTGGGT
Organism: Chrysanthemum seticuspe; assembly: GCA_019973895.1. Classification (NCBI taxonomy): domain Eukaryota; kingdom Viridiplantae; phylum Streptophyta; class Magnoliopsida; order Asterales; family Asteraceae; genus Chrysanthemum; species Chrysanthemum seticuspe. The sequence goes on along the minus strand of BPTQ01000006.1, from coordinate 73,897,474 downwards.
AACAGCAGCGACATCATTGTTACCGGCACGGAGGCCAAAAAACGAGTTTTCCTCAACTACATTCAATTCTTGCTCATCAAAATCCATTAAATATAAAGACGGAACAAACAATGTTTTATCGAGGCCTTTGTTGAAATTATCTCCGGAGGAAACACGTCCCAACATAGGTGTGTCATTTTCGGCAACCACATTTACATTTGACAGGTTATTGTCTTTGAACTGCGATTTCAAAATATAGTATGTTAAAAACAGCACATTAAAAACTTTTATTTATCGGCGTTGTTTTACTGATAATGTAGATACCTCAAAAGCTTTGTTGGTTGGTGTTCCTTCTTGTGTCTGCACACCAAGAATATTGTTAACGGGTTCAGGTTCCCCACGCAATTGTTTCTGAACCACATCTTGGTGTTGATTATAACAATCCATTGCATCTACAGACTTGTCACACGAAAGTTTATCGTCGTTTATGTACGACGACCAATCGATAGCACAATCCGGTTCCTGATAAATTTTAGTTATATATACATAAGTATGGACATATGTTATACTTGATATGTAAAGCCTAAATGAAAGATAACATACAATAATGGGGTCACCGTGTGTTTTTTTTCATCGTTTGGTGCAAGTGGTTGAAGTTGAGTAGTACGATCACCTCCATATTCCATAGCAGGACATTTTTGGGTCATGGCACAAGCTTGTACAAGAATCCCAAGGTTACATGGTTGCGTTTCTTTAAGGCAATCATCATTGTCAATGTCCGTTGCATCTTCCGCATTGACGACCTTATCCCCGTTAGGGCCTAGAGTATGACACGACATGGCCTGTAGAGCCCAAGGTTTGATATAAGTGTACAGACGAACGAATATTTGGGTTTGGTATAAGATTGGAGGCAACCTTAAAAGTAAATACAAACCTTCGGATCATCAGGATTAACGTTAGAGTCATTTGTATTGGCACAACTTTTAGATTTTTTAGGAACGAAGGCTGCATCATTTTTAAGACCCAAAAGTTGCTGTACTTTTGAAACTCTGCTTTTGACATCCGTAAACACATCAAGTACGACCGGTGTGTTTCTGACCGAATGAATTCCATTTTCTATCATCAAAAGTTTTTGATCCAAATCCACTAACTCACGAATTACAGCCCCTGTTGACAGACTGGTCCCCCTTTGTGCACCATATAAAGAAAATTGTTGCTCAATGTTGAGATGCAATGCGTTTTCAGGTAACCGCTGTAGTTGACTTTCCATGACAGTGTGTAAATTGAAAGCGTCCTCGAATTGATTAGAGTGTTGTGCACTCTTCTCACAACCGGTTGTGTCTGGCACAGACAAACCATCTATATATTGGGCACTGTAAATACACCACGGTTGCTTCATTTCAGCTTGTGTTGCAGAAATTTCAACAATGGGAGTTGAGACCTAAGAACAAAAAAGAGTTACAATGACTGATATTGTGAACAAATTTAGGTACAACTTACTATAGTCTGCATCATAGGACTGTGTGATGCCTACCGGTCCAAAGAGATTACAACAGTCTGCGTTCCGAAACTTTGCAAGTTCTGACCAAGCAAGACCACGTGGAATCACCTTGTTGTCTTTGACCCACCAAAGTGAGCTTCTAGGAAAACTCTCCAAAATCCAAATCTGTAATAGGCACACCCATCATCGTTAAAAATGTCTAGCTATGCAGTTCTCATTTTTTAATTTGTTTAAAGTTTTAACAAGCTAAACTCTCCAAAATCCAAATCTGTAATGACTGATACGTTTATGATGACAATTACAAAAATATCGCAAACTAAAAAGTGTTATAACATTGCTGTTATCTAAATTACGGGTAACATTTATATTACGTGTATACACAGCAAAGACAAGCATTGCATAACAATAAAAAACATCATTATTTATAGGTAATTTTCGATTGAACAAAATATAATCAAAAGCTTTTAATAACCTGTTTTCTAAAACAAACGTGTTATCAAACAAAGACATGCATATATTAGTACAAACTACAGAGAATTCAAACCTTGAAAGCCCAAGCGAACCCGTATAGATTGTATGTGGCACTGAACTTTGGGTTTTTTTTCAATTTTAACAGATGATGTTTTCTGTGAATATGAACAATATTGACAGTCCTTTGATAAAATTTATGCCACATATATTCACCCCAAGGAAATACATTCCAGGCCTCAAAATCATCAACCAAGGACAATAAGTGATTATGGATGCAATTCCTGTCTTCTTTTCCCATAAACACCAGCTCTGCGGCTACCATCAGACACACCCTAATAGCATCCTCATCAGAAAGAGATAACCACCTTTTCCCATCCTTTTTTCCGTCATTAACAAGTTCCAAAAGATCAATGGCATGTACATTTGTTACACCATTACTCTTTTTTTCAGGAAATACACGATCACAGAAAGGGCTAGATCGTGTTTTCGCATTTGAAACTTTGCCAAATCGAAACCCTGTTATCAGACAAAATTCTTTCCGACCAAACCTTAACAAATGCTCCCCTATTTGGAATGTTAGTGGCAGGGAATCTGAGGAGATGTTAGAAACATATACCTGGTGTTGCAAAACATAATGCATCAGAAGGCAGTCATTCTCGCACGACTTTATATCCAACCATGGACCAAATACTGTTTGCCTGAACAACCTTTCCAGGTTTTCGTTCTTTGACAAACAGAGTTTAATATCTGGCAGCAACTTCAATGTAGAACGAACTGCGATTTTACAATTGTACAACTTTAATTTTGTCATACGTAATTATACAGTAAAATTAATTAAGGGGTTAGAGGGTTTTGTGAATAAGATGTGGTTTGTGAATGTGTGCGCGTGATCTAGAAGAAGATTTTTAATTGTTACAGCCCATGTTAAATTGTAGTAGAAGATGTTTGATTGTGTGTGTGCTCGCGCGTGACGGTGTGCGAGTACGTGTCTGACTTATTAATATTACTTTTATAATACAGCCATTGTAAATTGACCATATTATCCTCGTGTATAAATACAAGTTGCCCAATAATATATAGTTGCCCGAAAATACATTTTGGTTGCCCAAAAAACAATACATGACAAATACGTTCAAAATATGTACTTCTGTTGTACCTTTGTCGGACACGTGGCACAATATGGTTGGCTACAAGAAAGTCGCTGGGCAACAAGTCCATTTCCGTAAGGCAAAAAAGCGTGGTCCATAAAGTGATATGCACTAGGGCGCGCAGTCTATTTGACTAATTTTCCCAAAAAAATTAATCTTCCTCAACCTCAACCTTAGCGTAGTAATTTCTCACTAGAATTCCTATTCCCCTAAAGAACGATATCAATACCCGAGGCCTACCCAATACTACACTACAACGATTAGGTTCACTGCCTAGGGTGTTGAAAAACTTGCTCAACGAAAAGGAAGTTTCCTTTGACCCCGAACGCGCCTTGTACGAGCATCAGTTGCTTCCTTCTACCTCCCTTTCTTCGGATGAGTCAGTCGGTGGATGAGGTCTTTTACCTTCAACCATGAACCTCGTTGTCTTCTCATCGGATAAGGGTACCATGATGTTTTTGCAGAAGAAGTGGTCATCGGTATAGGGATATGGTTCTAGGGTAAAGACGAAGTTAGCTAAGCGTTTGAGGAGCATAACATAAGGTAGCACCATCTTGTCCGTTTTTGAAACACTTGCCATCCGCTTGATCATGTAGTAGGCGAGGTTGAAAGGAGTTGAGTTGACAAGGCAATAGATCATGTAAACTAGACATGCGTTGGGATGATCCTTGTTTCCAACCAAGCAAAGGACATTCTCCGAAAGTTCCATTTGGAAGGGATCCCGATAGATGACCTTTGATTTCTTAGTTACCCGAGATGGGGAGGCTCTTTGAATAAAAATGATATCTCTCACCGTAGCTGGTTCTGGGAGGGGTGTGAAATAGATCTCATGCTCATCGACCATGTCATGAAGGTTGGCTAGTGACCATTCATTAGAATATAAGCATACTCCATGGTGAGGGATACGAAGTATCCGAGCAAACTCAACAAGGGTCAAGGTATAGTTATGTTCATTGATGATGAAGGCAATTGAGATGGTTCCGTCCTGATTCCTTATGATCCTAATGCTCTAACTCAAGAACAAATACGAGGCATATTTGTTCGTTGATGTTTAGAAGACATTGAAAGTTGATTCCCGCAAAGACCTCGGGAATGTCGGTATTTTTGAGAAAGGATGGTTCGACTACACAGCCTTCATGAAACAACCTCTTTGTAGCATTTTGAAATACTTTCGGTCTTCGGCGCTAAGACCTTCCTTTCAATGGTACATTGGTATGTAGTGAGCCGTATCTTGGTAGTCTTGTTGCCTAGACCTTGGCATAATTGATCCTAAACACCAAAACCACAATGTGGTGTTAGTTATGTGAATAGTTCCTTATTGAGGTTCATCAAAATTTTTGCTCAACACATCTCTTTTGAATTCAATATGAGTTCTAGTTTGTATTAACAATGTTTATTCTTTGATTAGTTTATCTTAGAAAATAATGTGATAGCAAATTGTGATAAACACACTTGAACCAAGTTCTCAAGATGAAAAATTGTGCTACTAGGAACTAGAGAATGGAAATTACAATGTAGTGAAGATAATACTTACACAAGTGATTGCTTTCCTTGGAATGATGAGGAAGGATCTCCTATAAACAGTAATTTTGGGTTTATGTTCGTATGTGGAAGAGTAAAGTAGGAAGTAGAAGTCCACAGTGATCATCAAGCACTTATTTTGTATTCTGATGTGCCGTTTCCCACGGATCCGTTAAAAAAAGGATCCAGCTAGTTTAAGCGCGGGGATCCGGCAGTTCAGCAGAAAAACAGTTAAGTGAGTTTGATAATTTTGACACTGGATTTTTGATTTTTGATTTTTGTCAATGGTCTTGCTCCATAACTTAGGGTTTGTTTTAGGTTCAAGGTTTTGACGAGTTTTCGTTTTTACGAGTAAGTCAAAAGTTGGGAAGTTAAGAATCCTGAAAAAATACTATTTTATCATGATATGGAAAGTTTCACATGGAAACAATTGACATAGATTACTAATGTAATGCCAATATCCCCATGTGAGAAAAAATTTTGATTAGTCAAGTTATCCTTACGAGGTAAAGATGTATGATGACTAGTTTGTAGTTTTGTCTATAGAAATCAACCAAGAATACTATTCTTAATGATGTTTTTAATATAAAGAACAACCTTTTGGAAAGTTGTGATATCTATATATATATATGAGACTACATATGCCACGTCATTAATGCTGACTAAGCATTTTAATATTGACATGGCGCATCTATGATGACATGGAAATGCTTACATGGCACATTATCCGAATGCATATTCTAAAAAAGTATCACTTGCAAGATTCGAACTATGGTCTGGACGTCCACACACGAGTGCCTCAACCAGTGAAGCATGCCACAAGTTGGGATATAAAATTGCATTCCCTAATTGATAAACCGACATTCGTAATAATTTTTCCACAACAATAACTCATTATACCTGCTATATCTCAATCAGTAACGCCTTCCCCTACAAATCTGGCATTTCCTCTCACTCAATAACATCAAAATCAATGCATTCCATATTTTTCACAAAAAAACAATCCGTAGCCTCCGCCCACATCAAACAATGGCCACAATACATCGCCGCCTAACTAATCCAGTTTTTACTCATGGAGTTCGTATTTTAAAATGCAGCCTCTAATCACGATTTGGCTAGGTAAATTGAATTAGACAAGTTTAGGATTTTTTAACCATTAATAATGACGGTTTGTGATTGTCCAATCCTACAATTTCGATCAGGCAGGTATGTATTTTAGGGTCTCATGTTATGTTATTTTAGTTTCGAATGTAGTAATTTGACTATCAAATGTTTGAGCTTTATGCCATGTATCATTGTTATGATGATTATTTTTATGACGTTTTTGGATCGTTTGATTGTTTTTATGTTCATCCAAAAATTTATCAAGAGGTTGCTATATTGCTTTTGAATGTTAATTTTAGTAACTAAATTTAATGTATACCATGTGCTTGATAAAATGTTTGAATAAATTTCACAGTGTAAACTAATAACGCGAACTGAATAAAAATAACATGTATGAATACACGTCGACGAGGAGCCTTTATGTTCAAGGAAAGGAGATAAATGGAGCTAGGGTCAATTTAAGTTTTGTTGTCCATCAGTTTAGTTACATTCTTCGGTTCTGTATGTGCTGTGACATAAGGGCTGTAAGTATTTAACAAGTGCTTGATATACCTTTGCAGGATGTTGATTGGATAACCGCTAATGTTACACTTGGATGGTCTATTGCTTCTTGGTTACCTTTTATATTGGATTTTGGGGTGTGAAGAGTAAACGTGAAGATATCTATTCAAGTCGAGAAAAATGATAAGCGACTTTAACCCACTTTTATTTGTTAGTTGACTCATTCGAATTTAGTAATTTGACCTTTGACATTATTGATAACATTACGTGATCTACTAATAAGTACTTAAGTTATGTCATAGCCGAAATGATCTAAAAATAAAATGTTTATGTTGAAATCATGATTATGTTTCAGGATATTGGTCACATTCCAAGTATTCGAAATATTCTCACCAACTTGATCAGGTATGACTACTAACATTCTTTAACTATTTAGTTTATAATTTTTCATTAAAACCTTTCAACGTGTTTATTTATTACCAAATATGATGTTTAGCAATTTCATTCAATTATTTTGTGCATCAATGCTATTAAGTTTACCCACCACGAAAAAATTGAGATCAGTCTTTGTTGGTCATGACGTTCCAAAATTCAACTTAACAAAAAACAGAGTACATAGTGGTCATGTTCAAACAGGCATTAAAGATCCATTTTGCCTCCAAACTAACGGGAGATGTAAGGTAATTCCTAAAACAAAATATTTTGTGATTTTAGTATCTTTTATAAACTTGAAAGAAAAACTATGATACATCGACAGTTATAAACATTTCATATGTTGGTTAATAACTATGCTTATTGTTATAACATTTTTTTCAACTACCTAGATACTAAAACTCCAAAATCAAGATGGTTAGAGAGAGAGAGAGTCAATGGACCGGATTGAGTGCGTGCAAGGATTACTACAAGGGGTGTTTGGACTTGAACTTTAAAACTGATTATCAAATTTTAGCTTGCTATTTTGGGCTAGACTGCTAGAGAAAATGTATTTTGTTTATTATTATGACATATTTGAACTGAATTGTGTGTCTTATTATAATCTCATTATGACTTAATGAAATTGAGATTTCACAGAACAATGACCACAAACATAAACTATGTTTATTGTTTAATTTTGAAAGGTATTGCAGGTCGCTGCTGATGGCGGATTGGTGCTAATGGTGGCTTGCTGATTGTTGCATTAAATTAAAATGAGATATAAACATGTACATGTATAAACTTTACCGCCATCATCAAGTTAATATAAGGTAAAATTTTCTAATAATTTTTTCTCATTAATAGTATTCCAGCCATTTTCGTTATTACTTTCCGAGTCCTAGGGACTATTGTTGTAGAATCTATTAATAGCACGTCTTACTGCGGCCGCTAGCACGGAGTTAGCCGTGGCGTTTAGTCTTTTACTACTTCTTACCTTTCAATCAATCTTCTTACCTTGTAATAAAATCATTCTCATATTCTGTTATAACCCGCAAAAAAAGTATAGAGCATAAAATATTTTCAACTAATTAATAAATTCTCAAAAGCTAAATATCTCAATAAATTAGAAATCAAGGTATTTGTTTGTTAAAATTTGGTATTGCTTGCTGCAGCTACCCTAAGTTGGATTATATTTGAGGTTAGTACATTTTTTGTACTACTGGTCCATCTAACTAAAACTTTCTATCTGATATTATATTACGTTGGATTATATTTGAGGTTAGTATAATATTTTTATATTTTTTTTTCATTGAATAGGTTGCAGATCATGGGCAACCAATGGTTGCCACAAAGTATGTTTTCGAGTGATTGACGAATAAGGTTCGGCCTCGCTGGTTCTGTTTGATCAAATGGTTTAAGAAAGTACAAAGATGCTTTTGATGATGTCTTCCCTGAGGAACTGAACATAATGTTGTTCGATTTCTTATTTTCAGAATTCAGCATCGACAAGGCTTTATAATTCACAAGGTACAATCATATTCAATTTAATCTGATTAACATGGTTTTTGCATACAATTTCAGTTCAAGTGTATGATTTTGCTCTCTTGGTTTGTGTAGCAAATAGTATAAAGCAGTGTGGGTTCTAAAGTTGCATGCTATGTTTATGGTCATTGTAGCACATTAGGTCTTTTTTTTGTGAGCACTAAGCTTTTGACTAACAAATTTGTTTATAGCCTGAAATAGAAATGTAGACACAAAACCGGTGATTTTGTGTTATTGTGCATCCTTATAGACACGTGGCATGAATGCTAACAAAAGTCTTTACGGCTGTTTGCATCCGCATCTGAAATTCGATTATATGACTATGACAACTTGATGTTTGGTTCTTTTTGATAACTAACATTTAAAAATTTATTTTTAGACGGTAGAGTTAGTTACTTATTTACTCATATTTTATCTATAATCGTTATTTAAAGTGCCAAGTGAACACGCAGGGTAATAGATGAAAACAAGTTCTTAATGTTTGGAGTTTACACAAATTGGTTTAGTGTGCAATATCATTACTTGAATAAGGGGTGTTTGGATATAATGTGTTTTAAGGGCTGTTTGGACTGAAAAATGTTTTAGGGGCTATTTGGACATAACATGTTTCAGGGGCTGTTTCGACATAGCATGTTTCAGGGGCTGTTTGAACAAAGTAAACTATTTTAGGTGCTTTTTGGTAAGAATTTATTTCAAGGGCTGTTTGCATCTTACTTAAATATGTAGAACCATGCTGATAGAAACGTGATGATAGCACCTTGCTGATAGAGCCTTGCTGATAGCACGTTGCTGAATCACCATCGTTATGCTGTTTACAGCACCTTGCTGCTGATGCTGCTTCATTTTGCTACTGATGTGGCTTATTACTATATAAATTTTTGAGGTATAATACATGTTTGTTTTTTTTATTTTTTTCTAATATGTTTAGTCTTTTATAGTTTCTCATAAGGAATCTGTAATCCTATTGTATAGATTCTGCTTTTGTTTCCATTTATCCAAATAAAGGCAATCTGTTAACAAAAGTATATTTGGATTTTTTTTGCTATTTTAACTTTTTTTTAAATGAATTGGTTTTCTTAATTAACTCGTTGTTTATGTTGTATATATGCGGAAAAAAGTGAATTGATGATAATATGATGCCAAAAGCTTCCTTGCTTTACTTGGTTACATGCCAAATTTATTCAGCTTTCTTGCTTTACCCGGTTTCAAAATATTTGCAGCATACCAAGTACGTGCAAATTCTTTTATCAACTTCCTTATCTTCCCACAGCAAATACCATAACAGTATAATCAGTTTCGTTACCTTTTTCAATATATAGTTCGATGCAACAAATGTGCTTTGCATATATACGTACTTCCTTCAACTAATTTATAGATTATGTGAATGTGTAACTCATTTCTTACTAAGGTAGTTCCATAATACTCTTAACACTTACGAATATAGGGACATTACTTGGAAAGAGACTTTGGTTTCTGTTTGCTTGTTAGTTTGTGGTAAAGGACAATTTAAGTAAAGTTTAGATATTATTTCATTATGATATTCACATTTACATGCTAATTATGACAGTATAATCAATGTGGTGCAAAGTCCAAAAGACATTGATGAGTGTTTCACCGGGTAGGATGAATCATGTTGCCACTCTGGAGACGGGAATTCAAAGATATTTGAATAAGCAACATTTTGATTTGTATTAAAAAACAATTCCGTTATCTTTTTCAATATATATTGCATGATTGCTTTTATAACATTTTTAGAATTCGGCTTGTAGGATCGTGAATATTATGTTGTTTGATGATTTGGTGGTCTAGGACAATGATTATACAAGAAAGCCATTAGAGAGATGAAGAGAGTTGAGAGGAGGTTCCTTGAAGAGAGTTGCTTTAGAAAAGTGAAAGGTTTATTCAAAGAAGCCACACCCCTTCCATGGATGGAAGGGGTATTTATAGTTACAGAATACACGACCTCCTATCGGCCTGTGGATCAGGTATACAGTGGGTAAAGACCCGTCCTTCCTCCACGGTGTTGCTCTAAACTAAACTACGCTACAAACTAACTAATAAACTACTAAGTAACGTAACTAATGATTTGTCTATGAGCTAACTTATGCTAGATAACACTTGGGGTGACCGACTCTTTTACTATGGAATTTTATAATTCCTAACAATCTCCCCCTAAGGGAGGTCACCCCATGTTTTACATTTCGAATCCTAGCATTCTATTCTTGACTTTGTTCTTGAGCTCGTAGACTTGAATTCTTCACTTTCTCAATCTTTGTGCTTTAGTAGCGATTCTTCAAAGTCCGCATTGATTTGTACTTTCAGTGGAGGCCTTTAGCTGATCCACATCTTTGATGATCTTCGACCTTTCATTGAGATCATCAGCCACAGTAAATCTCTGGATCACCCTTTATTCTGTTGCCATCATGTGAAGTTGTGACTTTTGGACCGACATGCTCACACTTTTGAATCATGACATCTTTCCATCAGAGTAGCGGAAGCCTTACTGGTTATGATATTTGCAGCAGCGTAGCAGAAGCATAGTACAAAAATATCAGAACCAGGTTATGTAGATATGCACCAGTCATGATTTCTTCAAATTAAGTGTGGTTGCTGTGAACATGCGGCTTTGGATTGACTCCTCAATTCTGATCAGCTGCAATCGTCGGGGTGTACCTGCATACGACAGTTAGCAATAAAGCGCACGAAAGTGTCTTTGATCACTTTCGTTGAATTGAGGTACACGGCCCACGGTTCCTCGTTGATCAGTACAAGTATTGCCTGTGATCAGGTAGGATTCCTAAGAATCTCCTTGACAGGGTTTCGCAGCTGTTCTCAAACCGGAACGTCTCAAAGAAGACAACACGGAGTGAGTGAACCAGCAAATTGAGATTCACTGATTGATGAAAAATGATTTGAAAAACAATCGCGTATTGCTTGAAGAAAGAGTTTTCCAATACGACGAAGGTTTTATGAGAAAGATCAATTTTCAATCAAAATACTTTTTGTATTAGAGAATGAGTACACATTCGACGTGCTAGCGAAAAGAAGAGATTCGCACATTGAACGGTTTTTCTAAAAGTATTTTTCAATCAGAAATACTTTTTGAGTTTGAAATGAATACACATTCGACGTGCTAGAGAAAAGAAGGTTTGCACATCGAACGGTTTTTTCAAAAGTATTCGTCAATTCCATTCCTAGACCAAGGTTGATTCAAGAATGAATCTCCCCATCGTTTCTATCCAGTTGTCACAAGCTTGATCTTACGAGAAGATCTCACATGTCACCCACCAAGAGCTTGTTTGATGTTGGCTCTAGAAGGATTTCCATCTTCATCGTGAATACTATTACATACCACTCAGATGTTCTGGCAATACCACAAGGATAATGCGTAGGACTCTTAATATATACTTACTTTCCACATTGTGTGAAACAGCAAGTCTTCATGAATTTAGTGTCCTAACGAGATATTGTGGATGATCTCTTGGCTCTAGACTCAATTGTGCATATTTGGTTCCTGTGCTGGAGACTAGGGAGAGGGTCTCCTTCTTCAATATCAACAATCTCTAAGAGAAAGTCGATAGATTATGTCGGTTCCCCGTGAGAATGAAACAAGTCCTTTTAAGAGGAGCTTGAGTAGCTTGGGAAGTTGTAGTGCAGTGCGTCACTGGGTCCATGACGTCTTGTCTTCAATACCGGCGTTACCTTGGTAACCACCAGTAGCATATGTATTGAACCCGGTTTCTGCCCTAAGGTTGAATTATTGGAGGGCTATTTCTTTTCACCCTTTTTACATTCCAATTCTTTTTCATTCTTCAACCCGTTCAGTGCTTACCGAGACTTCATAACTAGAACCTTGTTGGGTTTATTCCAGTACTAGCTCTGTCTCAGTCCGCACTCTTCCCATATCTCACTTTTCTCCTTTTTTCAATATACCTAAGGACTCTACACTATCTAGTGGATTGTCCCTGGGTAGATCCCTCCGGTTCTGGTGGATCATGGGAACTATTACCTAACCACACCATCCTTATAACTCCATACATAAAGTATAATGGTCGGTCTTTTGGTACAGTTCATTCTTCCTTGAAACCAATTGAAAAATCATTTGGAAAAAACAATCAAGGTACTTGTGATACGAGATCAAAGCATTTTGTACCTTAATAGTTTTGATCATTTAGAAAATGCTCCCCCTCAACATGTGCATATGATATTGAAATTGTTTGGCACATGGAGGCAAGAGTTCTTTGAAATAATTTCTTTGAAATAATTTCATGATCACAATTTTCATAGAAAAAGCCATTTGATTTTCTTGGTAAATTCTCCCCCTCAATATGTGCGTAGGATATTTGAAATCATTTTATCACATAGAGGCAAGAGTTCTTTTGAAGCACATTTACGATCACAGAAACCATTAAGAAAACCATTTGATAACTCAATCAAGGTACTTTATAAATAACTTTAAAAAGTTTTTGTACCTCGATAGTTATGCTCCTCCTCAAAATGTGCTACGAGATTCGAAAGCGTTTAGCACATATGAGAGAGCAGCCTGCACAATTAAATCAAAACGATCAATTTTATCAAATTTCATTATTAAATCACAAATTCTCCCCCGATCAAAAATATCAAACCATTTTAGATTTGTGATCCCATCTGATTTAAATCATTTAGAAAATTTTAGGGGAAAGACGTGGCATAATTTAATTTTGAAAAATGACGGATAAGAACCATTTTAAGACATTAAAGATTGTTAGTGTCAGGTATGATTGTTTTTAAGAGATCTTTTAAGTAAAACAAAACCATTTCACAATCAAACAAGAATAGAAAAAATTTCATTTTGAAAGACCTTGATTCAAAAGAAAAATCATACCATGACATAACATTAAATCTTTAGATCACCACATTTTAACGTACAAACGGACTCTTTTGAAGATATATTGTTTGAAAATATTTTATTTTAAATCACTCTCCCCCTCAATCGATGACCGTAGTCGATGATTGAGTGACTTTGATTTTGATAAAAATGAAGTCCGGTGATTTACAAATTTTAGTTCAATTTATTTTCAAAACAATATTTTTCCATTTTCAAAACAATTTAATCAAATTATTCAAAATTGTTTAAAAATGGTATCCTGCACAAAGATACGTTAGGTGGTTGAGAAGCTTCCGTTGTTGCTGTAGGGCTTGGAAGAAAACCGTCTGCAGATGCAGTGATACTTCTTCTTACGTTGCATTTTGAATGCCAACTGAGGTCAAATTAAGCTCCGTTTCTTCAATCACTTAGAAGAAAACCACCTGCTGATGCAGTGAGACCTCTTACGTTGCATTTATGCCAACTCTCCATAGAAGTCCAATTAAGCTCCGTTTCTTCATTTGTCAACCCAAGATATAGTTACCATTTCCTTTCGGCATCCAATCATCTTCAATTGTGGGATCCGGATCGGGAACATTCTTATAACCAATATACCTGCATACGTTAGTGAACACACATACAGATATATGGTGGTCGACATCACCCATAACAGCAATCGACTAATTAAAGTCAATTCAACATAAAAATCAGATCATATAAGGCATGGGGTTTATGTGTTAATCAAACTCTAATCATCTAAACCTAACAATCATATCCTAAATTCCTAGTCCTTCGACACATGCAAATATCATTTTTTAATTAAGCATGTAGGATAATTAAGAAAGCTCGTTAGATGATATAGATTTGAAAACATTCTCCCCCTCAATCAATGACTCATTTTTTTGAAAAATTTTAAAAGCGCAGAAGTCATTGATTGAGTTTGCAAATTAATACGAAAACTCTGATTCTGATTGATTTTTCAAGAAACTCATTTACCACCATTTTGAACACAACAAATATTTTTCTGAAGAATTATAGACGGAAAAACATTTGTGTAGGAACAGCAGTCCTTCGACATACTTTCCTCATTATGTTTTAGGAAAAGTGCACGAAATTTGTGAAAAACGTTTAAGCGTAGCACTTTCCTTCCTTTTAAGAGCGGGTTGCTATCTGAAATGATAGCAAGCCATAGTTTAAGCACGGGTCACAGTCTGAAGTAGCTGCAAGCCATTTTTGAAGCGCGGGTTACAGTCTGAAATAACTGTAAGCCATTTTTTTATTTTTTTTTTTTATTTTTTTTTTTGAGACATGTTTTGAAAAGAATATTTACACCTCCTGCTCGAACTTCATCTATGGTCCCGTGCCATTATTTAATGACATTTCTAAGACCGTAGATGTTATCGATACCAGAAGACATGTCTAGAGAAAACATATTTTTGGTATTTTTGAAATTTTCTGATTTTTATGGATTTTTGAAGATTTTATATTTTTCTATTTTGTTTTACTGGTTTTATAATTTTGTATTTTGTTTTTCTCATAAATATATACAAGGATAGATAAGATGATATAGTAAAAGAAGATGATGATACGAGTACCGAGATAAGGATATCGAGCAGCCCCGTTGTAGAAGATAGAAGTCATCATCCCTAAAACTTTCACCACCAAAGCTTCCGAGGCTCTTGCATTGAAGAAAGAAATTGAACCATCCGAAAGTGAGACTCTGGCAGCTTCCCCCCAAACCGAAGATCCATTAGATGAGCAGATTCGAAGCTTTCTTTCAAGCTTGCCTTAGCCAGGTGCACAGAGAAGTACACCATTATCATAAATCCCGCTGCTCCTTTTAAGAACGAAAATCGAGAATCTTCGTTCGGGGTTATATCATCCATAAGAAGAACAGCAACGTATCATCCCACTCTTTAAATTTCTTCTCATATTTCATTACCACTGAAGTCTGAAGCAATCCATTCCAAAAAGTGTCAAGAGAACAATTCCCCCAAGTAGTTGAATTGAAGCAGTCAGTTTCTTTGTATAATGCTCAAGAACTCTCCCGAACACACATCATGAGGGGAATGAAAACACCTTCCCATGTTCACATTTTTCTTCCCGGATGATCGTGTATGAAGCTCAAGAACCCGAAGTACACCAATACCCAAGAGCTCTCCCGAATACACATCATGAGGGGAATGAAAACATCTCCCCGTGTTCACATTTTTCTTCCCTGATGATCGTGTATGAAGCTCAAGTATCCGAAGTATACCAATACACAAGGAATTAATAACTGATAACATTGAAGAAGCAGGCCAAGTCACTGATTATCTCTGCGGATGTCAACTCCGGGATAAGTGATTATATCTTTGAATCACTGATTAAGCACTCAAGTGAAACAGCTGAGCATCCCCAATGTACACAATCTCTCTCCCCAATGAATCACACACTTGTGTACCTCTTTTATCTTCAGAAACTTTCTATTACATCACTTCCTCGTTGGACAAATAACACAAAAAGCCTTGATGAGTAAAACCTTGAGTTTCTCTGCGGTCATGACATTTGTTTTCCCGGGATATCTTCAATCACTTAGAAGAATTAAGTTTATCAAGTTTACTCGCCATGAGTCAAACCTTGAGTTTCTCTGCGGTAATAACATTTGTCTTCCCGGGATATCTTCAGTTACTTAGAAGTATTAAGTTCATCAAGTTTACTCGCTTTGTGTTTAGATGTGTGTCTCCTTGCCCCTTTCTGGTTTTGATACTTCAGAATCAGCAACAAATATAAGCCCAAATACTTGAAATCTTTATGAGAAGAACACTTGAACTCTTGTGAGAATCAACTTGCTGAAGACTCTCTCTGACTATTTTTATCAACCCTTATGTAGACAATTTGAAGTGACCACTGATGAAGAAAAACCGATATACCCTACTTGAAACTGAAGTCAACTTCCCCACATTTGTATCTTAAGCTTGCACCTAATGATGGAAGAACGGTGTAGAGAATTTATGCTTCAAATAAATCTCTACGTACTCACAACCCAAACAAAGTGTGAGACATTAACACCTCTTGCGATTATCCACACCGTCATATGCGTGTGACACTGAGTAAAACAAAGTAACTCCTAATAGTGATAGTTAACCAGGTCTTCAACCATCCACCTCGACTGCTGGTAACTAGATAAACCAAGTCTTCAACTTAAATTCTTAAGCCCGAGCAAGTTATCAAATAAGAACACGCCTTTGTGAAAGTCAACTTCAATCTCAAATAAGTGATAAATGATTAACTCCGAAGTAATCAACTTGTGTCAAATGTCCAATACGAGAAATAGTCAATAACAACGTCTCGAGGAGTCACTGCTAAAGAATATGAGCAAGTCTAATTGGGGATTGAATCTGACTTATACCTCTCTCCCAATTAGTGCTCTCCCCTAAACCGACAATCTGTTTGATAGATGCCCAGATTAAGAAGAAGTCTTTAGATCGTTAAATGAAACTCGTCTTTAGTCTTCTAACATGTAGCAGAAAATGTAGAACAGACTGTAGACTCGACCTTCTTCAAGATTGTGCAGTTGGGGAATAGATAGTTAACATCTTCAACTCACACCAAAAAGCATCCCAATTAACTTACATCTTGCAAATCCCCTTAACTAAAATCCCTCCCAATCAAACAAGAACAGAAAGATGTTCATCAAGGAAATCAGCAATCAGGCCGCAACGAACACACAAGATGGTAACACCAAACTACCAATCACATCAAACAAGAACAGATAGATTGTTCGGAATCATCATGTTGATGTATACGTGAAGCATTAACCGGAAGCACTTTGTCGATAAACTCATCAATCCGAGTGAAGATGTCAACCAACGGCTCTTAGAAGAGAAAAACTCCATGTAAAGATGACCTGATAAGAAGAAGCTCGGTTCTTACATGAGTTTAGAGCCGTATGACCATTTATATTCTCAAATATCAATCAACAATGCAAAAAATTCACACTTCTTCTCCCCCTCAAGAATTGCATACGGAGTTGCCATTCTTGATTAAACAAGTGAACATTATCCAAATGTAGTCAATTCACACTTCTCCCCCGCAAAATTAGCACAGGATGTCGCCATCGTCATTATAGTTGAGAAAGTGGAATCAGAAAACAATCAACAGTAGCCCGGTTCACTTGATGACTGAAGCGCATGGAAAAAGTATGAAGCATGTTGATGAGAATGGTCATAATAAGAAGATTTCTCTTCTTCCGAAGATAATGCGCACTGAAGCGTACACATTTCTTTTCTTTAAGAACGAGGCATGAACTGAAGTGTTCATACGTCATTATGTTGAAGTACGAGGCCTGAACTGATGTGAAAAGACGTCATAATCTCTCTCTTTTCATCATCTCTTGGCAAACTTATAATCAACCCCATTATCATTCAGTAGGCTCTTTGTTGTGACAACTGATGGAGAAAACCCAATATGATGAATTTGACCCTGAAGTAAACTAACCCGAACTCGTGACTTAAACTTGCACATATGTAACAAAGAGCAGTGCCGATTTCCATTAGCATCTCTAAGTACTCTCTATGTACTCTATACTCTTCAACCAACCAACCATCAAGTATAAGACGTACATTACCTCTTGAAAATCCACAATTGAATGTGACACTGAGCACTACAACGTAACTCCTTAAAGTGATAGTTATTTTGTGGTGGTAAAAGCCCAATTCCCCCAAGTGGTAAAAGAAAAGGAAAAAGTCACCCAACAATAACTAGATTTCCAAGTCTTCGTTATTGATATAAGCTTGAACAAGGATCATGAAGAATCTTCAACCAACCATCCCCGATACCTTCAGATACTAAGTACACTCACCCGTGATATCTCACTTCAACCTCAAATAAATAATAGTGAATTAACCCCGTTGTCACATCTTCTAGTTAAAAGCTCAATTCTAGCCTCCTTTGACATTTTAAGTGAACTCTGATAATGGTTTTCATCCCGACCATGGTTAAAAGCACATAACCCCGTAAAACCATATAATAACCACACTGCCATGACGAATATCCAAACACACATCCAATTCATGAAGTACACCCTTTTATCCCTTCTTCGAAGTAGAAACCGTAGCACTAACATCAGAAAGGATCCCGACCTACACTTTCCTTTCTCCAGGATGGTTCCATCATCACGGGATTTTACAATTCTATGGTTTAAACCGAGAAATAGGTTCTTTCGCGGGATTTTACAAAACCAAGAATAAACCGTAAGATAGATCCGGAAATGCACTTTACTTTTACCATGATGTTTCCATTGTTACGGGATTTTACAAATCTATGATTTAAACCGAGAAATAGTTTCTTTCGCGGGATTTTACAAAATCAAGACAAAACCGTAAACAATGTCAGCTTGAATGTGTTATGACGACTTTGGTTTCGGTGAATATCTGTTTTAGAGGAACATGCAGCGGTTCATAATCCAACATCAATATTATCATTAACCATCCAATCAACACTTTGGTAAACACATCATTCACGCATTCTTTGGGCTATTGTAGTGACAACATGGCAAAGTAAACCCGATATGCCAAACTTGAGAATGAAGTAAACTTCACCAGATTTGTTACTTAAACTTGTACTAATCCTTGTGAATAAGAAACGGTGTACCCAATGTACAAAACCTCTTGACATTCTCAACTGAGTGAGACACCGAAGTGATAGCTACGTTGTGGGTTAAGTGTGAAAGGATCACAAACGCAACTAAATAGCCAAGTCTTTATCACCCTCTATAAACGCCCAAACAAGTCATCTTCGCGGAATGGTAGAAAGAAAGAAGATGAAATAAGTAAACACGCCCGGAAAACCTCACTTCAAATCCAAATAAGAGCTACCATACAAACAACCCCGTAGTCAACTTAGTTCCAATAACAATTTAAGCCGCGACATAGTATCCTTCGTGAATATGTATATACCAAAGTATCAATCCCCATAACAGAACAAATCTCAGTAGCATGCCCAATCTCATCATCAACTCACGTAACTACTCAAATAGAACCAATTTCAATATTGAGAAGCCTAATTATCCGTCATTCAAATCCAAGTCATCACATGTCCGGTGAACATTCAAGCCCATTCAAAAATCTAATACCCGATCTATCAACATTTCACCCGATTCATTAACACTCCATTGGATTCACCCGATCCAACATATAAATTGAATCATATAGGTCACATAAATCACATAAAATCGGCCCATGAACAAATCCCACTCGATCCATTATTAGCCCAACTATCCTTCGGCCCATGTAAGCAAATCGATATACCCAATCCAACTTAAATATGCCACATGATTTTGGAAAATTTGGAAAATATACCAACTCCTTTTATACTATGGAAAATATATCAACTCCTTTTAATATGTCACGTAACCAATTTTAGGAAAAAAGATATCAACTTTTTAAGCATTGTGATTTCGTGATATAATGTCACCTGACCGGCTGACCCCATCTTTAAGCATTGGTCCATTGCCCAAATTTGACAAAAATACTTTCGAAGCGTACTTCCTGATCCCTTCAAATTCGTAGGTCCAGCCCATTTAAGTCTATTGAATCACACGGCCCAATAACATTACCATGAAATTATAATACCAGGCCCATGAAGATAACACCACATGCCCTAATTTTCAGGGTGTATATAAACCACTTAATCACTTCTAACCCTAAAAACTTGTAACCCTAAACACATCACCAGAGAAAACATACGCCTCCATCATATACAGCACACACACACAAAAACCACACAAGCGATCTTACTCAAATCATATCTATCACACCTCATCACTCATCATGAATCAGTTGGTACTCGCTTTATCACCACATGATCTAAATTTCCTCGCCACAGGGATGGCAATGGCTTGATATAACAGCCACAGGGATGGTCTTTGAATTGTTGAGACAACTTACACGAGTAACAACGAGATCATTGGTAGGTTTTAAGTCCTTTTGTTTGTGTTTCCATTTGTGTTTACAACGAATCAAAGGAAATATATAGCATAATTTTTATAAATCCTTTTTATGTTCGGAGATTGAAAAGAAGTTTGTCTTCACAAATATCGATGATTAGTTGAGTTTTGATTTGCATAGATCTATAAAGATCTTGATGTCTCATAAGAGATACAAATCAAAACAAGGCTGAGATATTTAATTTTTGTTACCGATTGAGTCTTGATCTATGATGATGACTCCTACTCGTGATAAGATATTTGAGTTCAATGGGCTTGTACCACACGAGAAAGGAAGTCTGAGATCTTTGTTGATTTACTTTGTCCGACTCTTGGATCTGTGAAGAGTTTTCTTTTACATTTCGTGGGTAGACTTTAAAGAGTTATGATATAGCATGACTATCACGAAGTAAATCAAAAACTGAGATCTGATGTTATTTTATTTTATTTAAAGGTCGAGTCTTGGTTTTGATATTGCAATGGACCGGCTATCTTCAACTTTTGTCAATAGTCGAATATGGTTGTGAAATCAGTTTTAGACCGGGGTTGTTAATTCCTTTCTTGTTCTAGTCTTGGATCTGTGATGAATTTTCGTGTGTTTATACCCATGGTTATAATGAATTACTTTATGTACACGAAGCATTTAGAGATCTTGAAATATTTGTTGAGTCATAGTAGATGTAGATGAGTCTTTATCAATCTTACTTCTTCCATTCTGTTAACAAGCAACAATTGTGTCAAGTCGCATCATGACCCAACTCGCATCATTGCCCAACTCGCATCTTGACCCAACTCTCATCTTTCCCAACTCGCATCTGTTCCATTATCATCACAACTCGCTTAGAATGTCATCATTTAAGCAACTCGCCTTTGACCCTAATCATGTGACCCAACTCGCTTTATAAACATTAGTACTCAACTCGCATCTGGTTTTCTGAGTCAACTCGCTTTATGGTCATTGCATTTGGACATTATAACAGCACCTCGTTTTGACATAATTAAGCAACTCGCTAAATAGCAGAGTGCAACTCGCTTCATATTTCTGTATACTCAACTCGCATTCGATACATTGTATCTGACAGATTTGACAACTCGCTCATAACAAGAAATATGATGCGTTTGAACAGGACCACAAAAAACGCTTTTAAGACATTGAATCTGAACATTATAAGGACAAGTCGCCTTGGTAAACATTGTTTTAGGACAGATTTTGACACAACTCGCTTAGAAGAATATGAGCAAAAACCACACATGAGAACACAAAAAATGATTTTCCAAAACAGTAGACCATATTTACCAATACACGCATAAAACCAGTTAACTTGTTTGTTTAGAAAATGCACCATAACCAGATTCAACATTTAAAACCATATTCAACCAAGTATGAGTTCATAACCACATCAAGATGCATTCAAGACCACAAATAACACATTAAACCGCAAGAATGAACCGAACAATCCGCATATAAAAATAAGTACAAAACCATGCGAATCATTAAAACAACATAACCTTGGCTCTGGTACCAATTGTAGGATCGTGAATATTATGTTGTTTGATGATTCGGGTGGTCTAGGACAATGATTATACAAGAAAGCCATTAGAGAGATGAAGAGAGTTGAGAGGAGGTTCCTTGAAGAGAGTTGCTTTAGAAAAGTGAAAGGTTTATTCAAAGAAGCCACACCCCTTCCATGGATGGAAGGGGTATTTATAGTTACAGAATACACGGCCTCCTATCGGCCTGTGGATCAGGTATACAGTGGGTAAAGACCCGTCCTTCCTCCACGGTGTTGCTCTAAACTAAACTACGCTACAAACTAACTAATAAACTACTAAGTAACGTAACTAATGATTTGTATACGAGCTAACTTATGCTAGATAACACTTGGGGTGACCGACTCTTTTACTATGGAATTTTCCAATTCCTAACAATCGGCTTGTATTATCATGAAGCTAGCCCGCCCATTTGGGCGGGCTATGAAGCTAGTTGGAGTATAAGCATTAAGTCTACGAGTCATTACATGCTATATATAATTATAATACTAATATAATTAGGAAGCATATATTATTAATTTATCTACAAATAATTAGTATTATAAATAGAAGAACATACATTTGCTATATATCCTTTTTATGATTTTTGAAAATCATATACGCGAAATTCTTCATGAGCTTTTAAAATACCTAATTGTATTTGTAAAACCAAATAGTTAACTAACTAGGATTCTTCTTTGGGTGTTGACTTTATTTTTCTTCAGATGGAGCGAAGTCATTAAGACGAATCCTAGCATAAAGAATTCTCAAAAGAAAATGTTAGAATGATCTTTTACTATCCAACATTTAAAGTATAATGGTTTCTAAAACATGACTTTTTTGTTTTAAGAAATTTCCTTCTTTGTAGTTTTCAAACATACACGGATCGTATCAAGTTTTTAAAGTACAATATACTCTAAAAACTTGGTAACGAATCTCTGGTACCAATTGTGGAAAACTAGAAGGGGGTTGAATAGTTTTACCGATTAAAACTTCGTTTTAAACTATTTAGATCGACTTATGTCAATCTATTTGTTATGCGTGTTGGATAATGATAGACAAGAATATAAGTAAATAATGCAAAGATAAAGAGTAAGGAAACACAAAACCATGACACGAGTATTTATAGTGGTTTGGCTACAAGGACACCTTCCTTGCCCTACTCCACTCCCCGAGTACCCCACTCGAGAGTTCGTAAGCACTACACAACACAAGCTCCTTAATGCGGCGGAGAAGCCTTCACAATGTCGCCTACTCTTTATCCGGTACTAGGCTAGACACCAAGTTCTTCCACGAGGTAGAACCACACCTATCACAACATCGCCTACACTTTATCCGGTACAAGGCTAGATATCGAGTTCCATTACAAAGGAGGAACTACTACCCAACACTACACCATAAAACGACTACCCCAAAGAAGACACACTCCTTATTACAACACCATAAGGATATCAATATCCTTTAACCCAAACTATCCATCTTGTACATCGATGCACTATATCGAATGTACACCCTTGGCACCTTTTACTAATGCCTTCGACACAACCCTTCGGTACCTTTCACTAATGCCTTCAACACAACACTTCTATAGAGGGAGAAAAGAACTATCAACAAGATACACTTCAGTGGTCTTGATGATGAAGAAGCTTAGCAACTCATGACCTTGAGCTTGAAAGTCTTCAACAGGCGGTGATCTCGCCTTTAAGAGGAACCTATAGAATCACACAAACATAAACTATATAGAATGATCCTTTGGATCATAGGTTAGAGATGTTACAATACTAAGAGAGAGTATCTGTAAAAGTGGTAGTGAGCAAGAGAGAAATGGCTCACTATTTATAGACAAAATTGTCTACTGTCCCACGGTTCCCATGGATCCCTCCCCAGAGGGATCCGGCTACTGCAATCCTTGGGATCTCGCTACTGGGTCAGCTTAAGTCCGGATTTCGGGTTGCGAACCGGGTTATGGGTTATGAACCATGGGTTATGGGTAATGGATTATGGATACCCAACAAGATGCAATGTACCTAGACATTGGGTTATGGATCTTGGGTCATGGGTCATAGACTTTGAGTCATGGATCATGGATAATACCCAGCATGACTTCATGCATGATGTCATGCAATGGGTCATGGGTTATGGATCATGCCCCATGGGTATGGGTTATGAAATTTGGGTTTTACCCAACAACATTAATTGTACCTAGTCAATTGGTCATTGGTCATGGGTCATGGACTTTGGTTTTTACCCATTAAATTACCCATTACAATATTTACAAAGTATATATGTACATTTCCATATTATGTAAACACTAGTTGTTATACATATGCATTTCTAATATGTAAACAATATTACTTGTTTAGTGTTTATATAAAAATATAAGTGTGTTATTAAACTATTGGCTCAAACCTTTTTACGTATTTCATTTGTTTCGTTAAAATGATTTTACGTTTGTTATCGACAAAACATTAGAATATCGTAAAATATAAATAAGCGTTTTTATAGCTTATTTATATTAACAGAAATTAATTGTCATAGGGTCAGAAAACGTACCTCGAAAAAAACAAATCACGATTTATTCGATTCAAATGGTTCCACTGGCATAAGAAGCATCTTCCTTGACGGATGCTGAAGACAATAAATCATTCTACATAAAAACAAAAATAAACTATGTCAAAATGAAAAGATCAGTATAAGTAACAATATTTTTACCAAAACCATGTTTCACTTGATTTGGATTTAAGCAAGTTTGGACACCTGCAATTCTTTGTATCATTCTGCAGCATTGTTGTTACCTCAACGATAGTCAACCCTGCAGCAGCCTGATCCATCAAACTTTTTAATATCATATTTGCACTAAAAAGGAAAGCAAAAATCATTTAGATGACTATTGTAGTCGCACAGGTGGATTTTATTTTGAAATCATGTCCCATAGAGATTTAAACTAAAAGAACTCAATAATTTCTTAAGAGGAAAAGAACACATGACTTACTGCCTTACAGTTTAATGACACATCTTCTAAGAAATTATAAACACGACATGCAGCAGCCTTAAGAAAAGACAGTACAATTCCCATAAGGGAAAAAAATGAAGATTATTCAAGTGAAAAGAGTTTGGGACTTGTGGTAACATGACAATGGGTTTTGATTTGATCCATCCATAAACTAACAACTTTACCTGTTTTTCCAATAAATTCCTGCACAGCCTTTAAAGTGAAAGGGCATATAAAATGATCAATCCGAACAAGCACCAGAAAATTAAGAACGAACAATCTTTTGGTATCTCCTTTTTCTATATCCTTCTTTTTTTTTTCAAGCACACTGCTTGGTCAAAATAAGGGGCTATTGTGGCATTTAAAATAAGCTAATCCAAACATCCCTTCTACCTCAAAAGAATCTTGTCTCATAAGCTCATAAGCTGATAAGCACACGGTTTGAATTATTATTTTTTTTTTTCTGCATTTTGAACAAAAAGCAGAAGCAACTATAAGTGACATGTTCTGATGCACGTCGTAATCAAACTTGCTATCATCATTGCCATTCTCATTAAGCTAAAAAAAGGTCATTTCCGGAAAAATATATAGAACCCAAGATAATAAAGGTTAAATATTTTAAGTCATTTATATGGTTGGCAAACCATTATTGAAAAAGTCATTATGGTCGTTTTCGGAGGGAAAAAACGCAGGAGATTTTTTTTTATTTTTTATTTTTTTTTAACTCCATTTTCCAAACGCATGTTTCAGTTTTGCAAACATAATCCCGGACACACCTAATTGTAATGCAATAAATGATTATGCTCAGATCTGTATATAGTGGTCACGTAACAGAAGCATCTGAATTCCGCAACGGTTGCAAAGAAACCCGGTTGCACAAAACAACCATATATGCTATGCCATCCGGTCATTGCCCCGCCAAGTTACGGTCAGATCTTCAATGACACATTTCATTTCCCTCATTTTACAACAATCATCGGAACCTATCCGGAAAACATTATCAAGATTAGTACGAAATCCAAAACCGCAAAAACTTGGTTGCAAGCTTAATAAGCTTGCCCAGCCAATTACCTTATTTTTATCGGGCACAATTACCACAGCACTAGACAACGGGACAACCAATAATAGAAACTATATATATATATATATATATATATATATATATATATATATATATATATATATAGGGATGAGATCAAATAAAAAGAGGATTTGTGGTGAAAAGAATAAGAAGAATTTTTAACCCTTGATTTAAAATCAATGGATGAGATTAACTTTCATCATAACTAATTATTAAGGGTATGAAAGTAATTTTACATGCTAACTATAATCCTAACAACCTATACAATAAACCCAGCTTCCCTACACACAGAAAAAACACACGTTCCATCTCTCCCCTATACACACAGAGAATCACATAATCAAGTACAATCCATTTCACTCTAATCTTCAATTCGTTCCCTAATATTTAATCAAATTAGGGTTTGTAATACCAACTGATATTAACATGCAATTGTGGATTGTAAGGTAAATTTCAGATTTGTCCAAAAAGTTATTGATAAATAATAGTGATAATCAAGGTATGTATTCTTTTGTGTTAAAATCAATTTCAGTTCGACATCTGATGAAGCTTATTTGTTGTAATTTAGTGTAGTTGATAATAAATTTGTGATATTATTGTAATTTGATATGCAAAATTAGTGGGTTTAGTGTAGTTTGCTGCAATTATGAATTTGGAGTGAAATCTATTGCAAGGATTAGTGTTATTACACTATCAAATACATAATTATTGCTATTATTGTAAATTGATATATAAATTTGTGTTATTAGTGTAATTTGATAAAAGTTTGTATTTGTAGTAGAATCTGATGCACAAATTAGTGTAGTTGTGACACAAAATTTTGTTATTAGTGTTTTTTATGAATATTTGTATTTATAATAAAATTCGATGCACAAACTAGAATTATACATTATTCAATTAATCAGTTTACGTTAATAGTGTGATCTGATCAAAAATTGATTATGTGTGAAATTTGATGCACAAATAAATGGTATTGGTGTATTACAAATTTGTGTTGTTAATGTAATTTGATGAATGTTTGTATTTGTAGTAGAATTTGATACACTAACTAGTGTTATATCTCATTTAACATATATATGTTTGTGTTTTTATTGTTACTGTCATCTGATTATGCTTTTTTATTCATAGTTGTAGTGTTTGCAACTGCAACTATAGATGTTGATTACCTACAAATGGTCAAAACATTAGGTGTTATTCAGTGCCATGGATCTTACTATATCAGTGATTGTATTGCCGTTGTTGTATGTTCTCCAGAACAACCAGCTAGAAACACAGACAGCTTGACTAACAGTGGCGGTGGTGGTTTAACATGAGGCTCAAAGAAATGGTTTCATTGTAGGTGTGGCGGTGGAGGCGATATTAGAAGAGGAGGTTGTTGACAAAAGTGTGTTCCAAAACCATCAACTACATATTGACCTTTCGGTTCAGAACAACTATATGGAGAATGAGAGTTACGAGCATTAACGTCAATTGGCCAATTCATATTTGGAGGTGGAGGCGATAATAGAAGAGGAGGTTGTTGACGAGAGTGTTCAAAGTGTATTAGTGCCATGGATTAAGTGCTTGTATTACTGTTGTTGTCATTCTTGATTTTTTTTACTACTTTAGCAAATATAGTGAAAACCTGTATTAGTGCCATGGATCTATTAAATGATTGTCTTGTTGTTGCTGTCATTCTTGATTTCTTTTCATCAAAATACTATATTTCAGATTTTGCCCAATTTTCATGCACAAAATAGCTTTATTAGTGAAATAAAGCACTTTAACCAGCATCATATGAAAACTGATGCACATTTCACCTAATTTTAATGCATAAAATAGCTTTATTTTATGCAACTCATGCCGATCAATGAAACAGACCTAATAAGTAATGAAAATATTAGAATTAATCCCATTTCACAAAACAATAATGCAAATTGAATACAATTCGTTTTGCATCACGCATTATTTACATCTACAATTCTTAGCCTCTTTTGATGAACATGTCTTGAAAGTCTCATCTTTCGTGACTATAGACCTGAACTCCCCATATAATCTTTTTTGTTGTTCTCCATTAGTATACCTGTGGTCATCAAGAACCGACATTATTCATTAATATTAATGCAAATATCACATTATAAACATTAGCAGATTTACACCGTTTTTAATGCACAAAACCATGTATTTTTAAACATTAGCATGATCGTTAACTAAGTAGATCGCCTTTACTAACTTCCTATAAAAATTAATGTACATTTTAGAAAAAATTAATGCACAAATAGTGTCATTTCAAATAATAGTGTATTGATTTCCTCATGTCACCTTTTCTAATTTCCTATGAAAACAGATGCACAATTAGACCATTTTAATGCACAAAATAATGTTAATTCACAAAAGTTTCGATTGCTTAAGCATGTCACTTTTACTAACTTCGTACAAAAACGAATTCATAGTTAGACCAATTTCAATGCACAAAACGGTGTTATTCCAAACAAGCAGATCGCCGAAGTGTGTCACTTTTACTAGCATCTTATGAAAACTAACACACATTTAGCGAATTATTAATCTAGAAAACAATATTATTTCACACAACTCATGATTATCCCTACATATCACCCTTTTATTAACCTCTGTCAAAAATTAATACACATTTAAACCACTTTTTCATGCACAAAATAGTGTTATTCTACACAACTCACGATTGGAAACTCACGATTATCCAATTGTTTCACAATTTACTAATTTCCTACAAAAATTAATGCTTATTCGGACCATTTTAATGCACAAAACAGTGAATTTCACACAAGTTACGATTATCCGATCCTATTACACTTTTACTATCTTTCCTACAAGATTGTCTTGCTGTCATTCTTGATTTCTTTTCATCAAAATACTATATTTCAGATATTTCCCAATTTTCATGCACAAAATAACTTTATTAGTGAAATAAAGCACTTTAACCGGCATCATATGAAAACTGATGCACATTTCACCTAATTTTAATGCATAAAACAGCTTTATTTTATGCAACTCATGTCGATCAATTAAACAGACCTAATAAGTAATGAAAATATTAAAATTAATCCCATTTCACAAAACAATAATGCAAATTGAATACAATTCGTTTTGCATCACGCATTATTTACATCTATAATTTTCATGTCGTTTGCTCCTCTACCTGAAGAAGCTTGTATATGTCATCAAGCTGACACCATTACCATCTCAGTTTCACAATTTTGGCCTTCAACTTGCAGCTGACAACATATTATATTCGTTTGTTCGTACTGAAGTTAACTAAAAGTATTAAAAGACATGCAATTGTAATAAGTGATAAGGTAATTCACCATATCAGTAATTTTGACAATTTTAACATAGTTGTTTCCAAACAGAAAAATAACACATGTGTTTATAAAATTAACATATAAGTTACAATTTCCTCGTGGGATTGATCTCTACTCTGTACATCGAGTGAGGATTACAAGGAAGCATGATGTTGTTACAAATCTCTAATCAATCACAAACGAAACAATAAGAAACCAGAGACCTTTTCTTGATCACATATTTACAGTGATATATAATTAATACAGTAAAAGGTACATGTTAATTGTTCTTTTATCTTCACCAGTTAAAGCCGATGGATTCCACATGAAGATTCTTAGCCTCTTTTGATGAACATATCTTGAAAGTCTCATCTTTCGTGACTACAGACCTGAACTCCCCATATAATCTTTTTTGTTGTTCTCCATTAGTATACCTGTGGTCATCAAGAACCGACATTATTCATTAATATTAATGCAAATATCACATTATAAACATTAGCAGATTTACACCGTTTTTAATGCACAAAACCATGTATTTTTAAACATTAGCATGATCGTTAACTAAGTAGATCGCCTTTACTAACTTCCTATAAAAATTAATGTACATTTTAGAAAAAATTTAATGCACAAATAGTGTCATTTCAAATAATAGTGTATTGATTTCCTCATGTCACCTTTTCTAATTTCCTATGAAAACAGATGCACAATTAGACCATTTTAATGCACAAAATAATGTTAATTCACAAAAGTTTCGATTGCTTAAGCATGTCACTTTTACTAACTTCGTATAAAAACGAATTCATAGTTAGACCAATTTCAATGCACAAAACGGTGTTATTCCAAACAAGCAGATCGCCGAAGTGCGTCACTTTTACCAGCATCTTATGAAAACTAACGCACATTTAGCGAATTATTAATGTAGAAAACAATATTATTTCACACAACTCATGATTATCCCTACATATCACCCTTTTATTAACCTCTGTCAAAAATTAATACACATTTAGACCACTTTTTCATGCACAAAATAGTGTTATTCTACACAACTCACGATTGGAAACTCACGATTATCCAATTGTTTCACAATTTACTAATTTCCTACAAAAATTAATGCTTATTCGGACCATTTTAATGCATAAAACAGTGAATTTCACACAAGTTACGATTATCCGATCCTATTACACTTTTACTATCTTCCTACAAAAGTGATGCACATTTAGACCAATTTTTGTGCATAAAACACTGTTATTCTACACAGCTCATGATTATCCAAACGTACTACTTTAACTAACTTCTTAAGAAACTATCGCACGTCAAGCCTATTTTTAATACACAAAACATTTTTATTTCAAAAAACTCATAATTACCTAAACATATCAGGCTTTTACTAATTTCCAACGGAAATTAATGCACATTTACTCAATTTTCATAGACAGTTGTTGTTTTGACAAATGAATAGGGGGAATTAGCATACCATCACCACCAGCAGGTTTAACCATGTCATACCCATCACCATAACCACCACCACCACCACCATAACCTCCATAACCACCGCCACAACCCCCATAACAACCGCCATAACCATCTCATAACCACCACCATAACCTCCATTACCACATTGACTCGAATACACCAAATCTGACATAGTTGATTGAGATTCAAATTATCAGATCAGGAACCGTAACTGTCAGATCTACTCACACTTTGCTTATTGAGATGCTAGGATTTGAATAAAATGATCGAAAATTATTAAGATGATCTGAATTTATTGAGATGATCGGAATTTATTGAGATGGTCGGATTTCATTGTGAGAGAGAAAGTAGTTAGATGAGAGAGAACTGTATGATCGGTTAAAGAGATGGTATGTTTTATATTGTGTGTTTATGTCTTTTTATTTAAAGACAATTTTACCCTTATAGCCTTAATTAAGTGTATTATTTAATCTCATCCATTGATTTTAAATCTAAGGGCCCAAAATTCTTCTTATTCTTTTTACCAAAAATTTTCTTTTTATTTTAACTCACCCCTATATATATATATATATATATATATATATATATATATATATATATATATATATATATATATAGGGTGAAGTTAAAATAAAAGACAAATATCCGTAAAAAGAATAAAAATATTTTTTTTTCAAAAAAAGTTCACGAAAAATTCCCAAAAAATCCTACAAGATCGGGTATGTTGGTGCATAAAACTTTTGTGAAAACATTTTTTATAATTTTGAGTTTTGATACGTTTTTTTTAATGCACAAAAAACGAATTTTGATGCACAAAAAAATTTTGATGCACAAAATTTTTAACTTGTTTTAGTTTGATGCGCAATGTTATTTTGATGAAAAAAGTCAAAAGAAGTTGGGTGCAAAAACCAATTTTTGATGCACAAAAAAAAGATTTAATGCGCAAACGTATATTTTCATAATTTTTTTTCGGAAAAAATATCCACTTTTAGAAAAAAAGTTTTTCACAACTTTTTCATGCACCATCATACCCGATCTTGTGGGATTTTTTGGGAATTTTTCGTGAACTTTTTTTGAAAAAAAAATCTTTTTATCTTTTTACGGATATTTGTCTTTTTATTTGATCTTTATCCTATATATATATATATATATATATATATATATATATATATATATATATATATATATATATATATATATATATATATATATATATATATATATATATATATATATTGATACTAATGTCACTCCTGCCCAAAGCCAAATGACGACGTTCCAAACACGATGACACCCGTAAGAACCGTTTACCTTGCAGCCAACAAAAAGACCAGATAAAACAACAAAAAAACACCCTTGCCTGCAAGGAACATCAACAACCTAAGCTACAAGTTCGGTGTAACTGAAATTTTTGTATTAAAAATAAATAAAATCATATATAAAAGAGTATAAAATGTACATAGGGTCAAAAAGTTTGTGTGGGGGGAGGGGGGTTGGGTGGAGGGGCAGAACCCTCCTTCACCCCCCCCCCCCCCCCCCCCCCCCCCCCCCCCGGTTTCTGAGTTTCGTCCATGTGAGAGAGAGTGAGAGAGTTATAACACCACTCAAATTTCACAAACGGTCTAATATGTGTAAAAGACTATTATACCCTCGTGTGTGCCGCACGTGATATGACTTAACAAGCTAAACTAACAATTGTTACTTTTTTGGAACGAATCGTGTTCTTTTGCAAATAGTGGGGACTATTGGTGTAATTTTTTTAAAATAGGCCTCAAATTCTTGAAATTTTGGACACAAATATTTAAGTTAGTTTGGACTTGTTTAGTGAGAGTGCAATTTTGATACATCTATGGGACCAAACGTCTTCTATTTATTGTTTCGTGGCGTGGGGACATGATAGTGTCATGGTCTACAAGGTAGTCCCAACATTTTATAGCATTGTTGTTTTGTCATTTGTCATGGTGTGCAGCTGTACACGGTAGACCAACATTTTAAACGGAAATATCGAATACATTCAAATGAAAGGAACACTTAATAAAAACCACAGTATAAAAAAAGACTTGATGGTTGTTGAGAATTGACTTTAAGTCTTCAGTATGCTTTGTGGTTTGTACATATATTTTTCAATTATATAAAGGCTACCATTGTTTGTTTTAGTTCATAGAAATTGTTGCTTCTGCACATTCCACCTTATATTAGCAAATATAACATGTCGGTCAAGTTTCATGTTTTTGTTGTCACCATAACAATAGTATCCCAAATACCAACTTCTTGTTATGGGTTAATTAGAGGGTCATCTCTCAACGTTGAAAACAAAAATGACATTTTGATTTCGCCAAACGGGCTTTTCACAGCTGGTTTTCATCGAGTTGGAGAGAATGCTTATGGTTTTGCAGTATGGTTTTCGGAGCAAGTAGCAACAACTGGGAGTCGAACCGTGGTTTGGATGGCTAACCGAGATGAACCCGTAAATGGAAAGCATTCAAAACTGTCCTTACAGGAAGATGGAAATCTTGTTCTGGTAGATGCGGGTAGAAGAGTTATTTGGTCAACTAATACAAAGTCAACCTCTCCTTTAGTGCAATTACAACTCAATAACACAGGTAATATTATGACAACCCTTCTTTTTATATACACAGTGAAATTCATAAGTTTACAACATGCCACACGAATTTGCGACATAGTTTAATGCTTAAGCCAGACGGCTTAGCAAGCTCATGTGATTAATATAGGAAAAATACTAGGAGATGGTCGAGAATCACTGATTGAGTTAGGCTTAGATCGATCGCTTGTACGTTTCCCATCATTTGCTTGTACCCATACTAGCTATTCGTCTAATATTAAGTGTGGGTGTTTGGATCACTTGTGTGAATACATTGAAAAAAAAGAGGATATGATTAGTTGAAATGAGCAAGTTTGTAATATAAATTATAGTTTGCTACTTTAGCTAAAGCGAATGCTAATAGCTATTTACGGATTGATGCTACAGGTAACCTTGTGCTCCATGTATTAGGTCAACCTATTTGGCAAAGCTTTGATCATCCAACAGATACACTTCTTCCAAATCAACCCTTCACTAAAAACACACAACTTGTTTCTTCAAGAAGTCCTTCTAATCACTCTTCAGGTTTCTATAGGCTCTTTTTCGATTATGATTGTATTCTTCGACTACTTTGTAACGTTCGAGAATCAACTTCGTTATACTGGCCTGATCCCAGGTTACTACCATACGAAGTTGGAAGATATCAATATAATGATCGAAAAATAGCAATCCTTGATTCTAATGGTCAGTTTAACTCGTCAGACGGTTTCAAATTAGTATCGGCTGATTATGGGACAGTTCGCCAAAGAATAATGAAGATTGATATAGACGGTAATCTAAGACTATACAGTCTGGTTCAGCATGAAAATGGAATGAAATGGGAAATTCAATGGCAGGCCGTGTCTCATTCTTGCAAGATCCATGGTACTTGTGGACCAAACAGTCTCTGTACTTATTCTCCAAAAAAGTTTAGGAAATGCAGTTGCTTACATGGGTATAAGATGGTAAATTCCGAAGATTGGAGTTATGGGTGTGAGCCTAAATTCAAGCCATGCACACAAAATGAATGTGATTTCATACAGCTACATAATACAGAATTCTATGGCTACGATATTCAGCTGCGCAGAAATAGAACTGTTGCTTCTTGCAAGAAGGATTGCTTGCAGGATAGCACTTGTACGGGGTTCCAATACAATTGGAGTGATAATACATTACGATTTTCTTGCTTCACTAAGAGTTCCTTGCAAAATGGTTATCGAATGGGGATAGAGTATCCAACGGGGGTAGGCAGCTCAGTGTTTATAAAAGTACCAAAGAGTTTGGTGCCATCCTATACTGATAAAGTCACAAGTCAATCAAGCTTTATCTGTCCACGCCAAGTGGTGACGCCAATAATAAGGTCCTATGATGATAAGTATGATCACAAGCAACTTGGACTGGTGATAGTATTTGGATGCTTGATTGGGTTTGTTGAGATTATTTGCATTGTAAGTTTTTGGTACTGTACGAGTAAACGCTCATCTATAACCGAGCAAATTTTTCAACCAGTTGCAACAGGTTTCAGAAAGTTTACATATAGTGAGCTGAAAAAGGCATCTCATAATTTCAGTGAAGAGATAGGGAGAGGTGGTGCTTGTGTTGTGTATAAAGGCAGGCTATCAGACAACAGGATTGCGGCAATCAAGAGGCTCAAGAACACTAATAACCAAGGGGAAGCTGAATTTCAAGCTGAGGTAAGCACGATTGGGAGGGTGAACCATATTAACCTCATAGAGATGTGGGGCTATTGTGCAGAAGGGCAGCATAGGCTTATCGTATACGAGTATATGGAGAATGGATCTTTGGCTAACAACTTGGGAATTGGTAAACTAGATTGGGCAACAAGGTTTAATATTGCAAGGGGTACTGCTAAAGGACTAGCTTATTTACATGAATACTGCTTGGAGTGGGTTCTACATTGTGATGTGAAACCCCATAACATATTGTTGGACGCTAATTACATTCCTAAGGTTGCGGACTTCGGTCTTTCCAAACTGCTTGATAGATGTGATAGCGACCAATGGAACTTCTCCATGATGCGAGGGACACGAGGTTACATGGCTCCTGAATGGGTGCTTAACTATCCAATCACTTCAAAAGTTGATGTATTTAGCTATGGGGTAGTCATGTTGGAGATGATAACAGGAAGGAGTCCAGCACACATGCATCAAGCAGACGATGAAACTTGTAAGACTGAGCATGGGCTAATTAATTGGGTGAGAGATAAGATTCATGAGTTTGATGGAAGCCGAAAAGAATCTTGGGTTGACAAGATTGTGGATCCTTCAATGATGGGTGAATATGATCGGAGCACAATGGAAAATTTGGTTAAAATTGCATTACAGTGTGCTGAGGAAGACAGGGAGGCAAGACCCTCAATGAGCCAGGTGGTTGATATGCTTATACATCTATGACTGATGACAAATCCTACTGAGTTATGTTACTTTTGTAATGTGTGAAACTCTGCTGGTTACAGTTTCGTCCATGATGTTTTATGTTGGTAACAAAACAGAAAACATTGATCTGGCAAATTTGGATCGAGCAAGTTATTTGTGTTTAGTCTTGTATTGTGAGGAAAAACTAAATGTAACTATTTTCTTGTACTTTAACTAGTTTTAGATTTTTTGGGATAGATGTTTGCTTCAAGTGTTTTTACATAGACTATTATTATTAAGAATAACAATTTCGTAATATTATTAGATTTGAAGATAATATAAAGACTAAAATACACCGTTGGTCCCTAAACTTGTATCGGAGGATCGCGATGGGACGAACCACGCACTTTTCATCGCTACCGGTCCAAACAGTACCCATTAAATGCCAGATTGGTCCCTTGACCAGAATTGGGACAGTCAAACCGAGGGTATTATAGACCATTCACTTTTTTGACCCAAGCTAGTTAAAATGTAACCCAACCTTCAACCATATATGTATGAACGAGCAAGAGTGAACCCTAAAATACAATCAACACACATTCTTCCCAAAGCAAAAAGAAAAACAATAATGGCACAAAACGATAAGGGGAAGGGTTTGTTGAGTTCGTTGAGGAAAGCAGACTGCGCAAATGAAAAGCGTTTGGGTGTTAAGAAGGAGAAGGAAGAGAATGACATCTTGTTATCAAAGTTTAACAATTTGGGAGAAATGATTACAAAACTGGAAATTTTGTTTAAATATCTTAAGGAAAGGAAGGAAAAGAAGGAAAACGATGATAGGGAGAGTTGTGGGTCTAGCTAAGTGTATGTTTAGTTGATAGTAAACATTTGTAATTCTTGAGAACATGTAATCGATGAATAAAGTTTTGTGATCTTATTTAAGTAATTGTGTTTGAAATCGTTTTGCATTTCTTAATAGGTTTCACTTACCCAAGTAAGTTACAATTTGTTGGTTTTCATTAGTTTGTTTGACTTTGGTAAGTCAAAATTCAAGATGTTACAATACACAATTGTCAATACATTGTTGTTTACTGCTAAAGCGTTTGCCTTTTGAACCCGTGTTTTGAAACCACTGCCTCTAATTTTTCTGATACGGGGGTGTTTGGTTTTGCTGTAACAGCTTTTGCTGATAAAAGGGGCCGTTTGGTTTAGCTGATACAAGCGGATGTTTTATTTGATACATTATGATTTAGTGCCATAGTATTTGCATTTTCACCACATCTTTTTAAACCATTGCCTTTGCTTTTGCTGATACAAGGGGGTGTTTGGTTGTACTGATTAAAGTTTTGCTGATACAAAGGCCTGTTTGGTTTTGCTGATACAAGGGCCTGTTTGGTTTTGCTTATACTAATAACACTAAAATACAACCCATATCACAATACAACAGATTCAACAACACATAACCCAAATGATATTTTATCATTAATAAATTCTGTTAAACATCATAACCAACTACATCAAATCTAATTTACATACCATTTTTAGCAAAACTATCACCTAAAAGACGCCTTTATCTACCCCATAGAAAACCAAAAATTCAGGCATTATGTTCAGCCATTTTCTTAACACACTCTTGGTTGAACCGAATACCTTCATCTGTTTGACCAACAATCTGTATGAGTTGGGCAAGTTGGTTTGTGTGCCTAGACTGGATTTTGTTCAGCGCATCCACACAGTCAAGCGCAATTCTACGAGATCCCAGAGCTTGATTCTCTTGTATCAGCTCCCTACGGTTGATGATTCCTGTCTTCAGATGCTGGCAGCACTGAAGAAGTAGCTTCCTTAGAATCCCTTCTTGGGCAGCCTCATCTTCAAACCAGATAGCCATCCGATCATTAAGATTTGGCGAATCAGCCACCTCCATGAGTTTGTTTAAAATGGTGAAATCTGCCATTGGAAAGTTGTGTGTGTGTGGAAAAAGTGGTAGATGAGTATCTCGTTTGGTGTGCACTAGTTAATATCGTCTCTGGTAAGAGACGGTGAAGGGTTTAACAGTTTCCTTTTTTTCACACTCGGTCCCTGAATTTGTGTTGGTTGCCGTTGTCAATTTGTCACACTTAAAACTCCCGCCCAATATTCACTTTAGGATACACAATTGGTCCCTCAAGTTGCCAACTTCCGTAAAACCATTAGAAGCTTGACTTTGTTAAGTCAAACTTCTAAAACATGTCAAATTATCAATTCACTCCAAAACAAATATTTAGTAATGGTTTTGCAATATTGACTTTACAAAGTCAAATACCATTGTATATATTATTGAACATTCCAATAGCCATCCTCATCATCAAACTTCAAATACCATTATGACTTTTGCACTTAATGTTCCAAAGGTTTTCAATCCTTCTGACATTACAACTCTCGTTCACAGTTAACCCATTCAACATTTTCAAGTATTGACTAACTAAAGTAAACTGGAAATGCAGTTTTACTTGCTACAATCAAATAAAAATGCTAAATGAAAGTTTGACTTTCGAATGTCAAACTTTCATCACCTAGAATACGCACAAACAACAACATATGAACAATCTAATTTTAAGCAAACCATATAACAATTACTGTATAAAATTACTAAAACTATTTTGAAACATTAATTGTCCAAGGGTATTCAACCCAAACTTAAACTACAACCAGTCAAAGAAATCTACCACGGCTGTGGGGGAAGCTCGGGGGAGTTTCAACAGCTTCTTAGCCAACTCCCAGTTGTTCCTGGTACTTTCATTCCCATCATGACTCCTATCGCTTTGCCTTATATTGATTGTCTTAATCGACCGGGAACACGCAAGTATACACTTTATTAAAGTTATTTCATGCTCTGATCTGGGAAAAGCTCGAAACACCACCGTCTGAAGCTGCCCATGGCTGAATGTGTTTCTATCTACAACAGTGGAAAAATTGGGCAAAGGTAGATCACTAAGCGTGTTTGCAGCCTGAAAAATCAAATAGTGTTGAGATACAAAAACATGGCAATTTAGGAATGTTTTATTTGATACATATTCATTACATCATTACACTCACTCTCGTATCCAGCATTTTCAAATTCGGAGATGACCGAATCATTCCAATAGTGAACGCTACCATAACACTATTCCCAACATTGACATCAACCAGCTTAAGGTTAATCAGGGAAACAAAAGGCACCTTCATCCTAGGATTAGCTTCATGTATCAACTACAAGAAGTTTTACAGATTAAATTTCATTACTGTTACACATCTCTATAACATTATAAGTTGTAAAACTGAAATTGTTCTTACCGTGCAATCACCAAAATCCAATGTAAGGGTCTCAAGATTTTGAAGTCTTGTCAAGTGAAAGATATCGGATGTTGTGATTATGGTCACAACATTATAATGACCTAATGACAAATGTAACTTCTTCAAATTCCCAAGTTTTGCAATATCCCATAGTCTCATCTCGTTAGTACTAGGACGATTCATTTTAAGAGACTCAAGTGAGGGACAACCAGCAATAAAGTCCCAAACTGTACCGCTTAGAAAATTGACATGAATCAATTCTAGGCTCAGTAGATTTGGATAGCCATGAAAATATTCCAAAGTAGCCATAGCACAAACATGAAGTACCAGATGTTTCAACTCACTGCGAGAGTAAAGTTGGGTTGGGAACGTAACTGGGTCACCATACCAGTTTGTAATAATCAGCTCCTCAACTCCATTGTCAGCCAAAAACAAGAGCCACTCATGAATGTGTTCATAATGAAAGTTGTCTATTCCAATAATTGATCTTGGCTCTACAGCAAAGACAAACTTTCTTATTGGACCCATAAGCCGATTTAAGAATCTAGTAACAAGCCTACCATCAAACTCGTATGTTAAATAATAAAAGAAATCCTCATCAAGTATGACATCGGTGAGCAAAGTCCACTTAGACCTCCAGTTTCTCGCTAAACTAGAGGTTCTCACCGCTTCTAACAAAGGCAACCGATTCAAAATGTTAGTGATCACTTCATCTGGCATGTTGGTAAAACTATCGATCGACATGATTTTGT
Organism: Chrysanthemum seticuspe; assembly: GCA_019973895.1. Lineage (NCBI taxonomy): Eukaryota > Viridiplantae > Streptophyta > Magnoliopsida > Asterales > Asteraceae > Chrysanthemum > Chrysanthemum seticuspe. Next base: position 73,858,088 of record BPTQ01000006.1, on the reverse strand, counting down.
TGGAAGTTGGGTTGGTCTTTTGAGTTCTGGAAATGCGGATTTATATTCTTGATTTCGATTTGCAGTTTATCTTTTCTGGATAATGTGGTTTTATGTGATTGGCAAAGTTGTTTGTTGGGTGGGTGTATTTGTTCCCGCGAAATTAAATGCAGCGTATCAGGGAAGAAACGGCTAATATCCATACTCACAATTGGTCCCCGGGTTGAAGCTTGGGTCAAAAAAGTGAATGGTCTATAATACCCTCGGTTTGACTGTCCCAATTCTGGTCAAGGGACCAATCTGGCATTTAATGGGTACTGTTTGGACCGGTAGCGATGAAAAGTGCGTGGTTCGTCCCATCGCGATCCTCCGATACAAGTTTAGGGACCAACGGTGTATTTTAGTCTAATATAAATAAGGGAAAATCATCTAAAAATGAAGTAAACTTACCTATTTTTCTAGTTTTGTGTAGTCATATATATATTTTTTTGTTATTACATACACCAAACTTTTGAATATTGACCTTTGTGTGTATTTACGCATGTAAAATGACCATTTTACTTTTATCTTTTTGCAACCATTATATTGATAACGAAGGGTAAAATGGTTATTTTACTTGCGTAAATATACACAAAAGTCTAAATCAGAAAGTCTAAGGTATATAAAAGCAAAAATAAAGATGGTTACACATAACTAGAAAAATGGGTAAGTTTACTACGGAGTACATTTTAAGTGATTTCCATATAAATAATGGGTCAAGAATGTTGCAGGTTATTACCTCCTTTTCCAACTTATTCATTATTGATCACAACTAATTATCATTAGTAATCTTTTCAAACGGATTAGATGAGACAAAAATGTAGTTGAGTTGTGGTGTCCATTGTATAATGAAATTTTTGAAATACTTTTATGTGTTAGTTATTAGTATTAGTATTGACCCATTGTATATTCGGTTCTCCTATATAATCTTGATGTATCAAACATTATTATGCATTCAATATACACAAACTTACATGGTATCACAGCCTTAAAATCGATCCACCTAAACCCTAAAACCGATTTTTTTTTCTTTTCGTTTGTCGACCAAGTGTTGTCGACTTAATTTTCTGTTTGTCGATCATAGAGTTGTCGACCGATGTGTTTTGTTTGTCGACCTTTGAGTTGTCGATCTTTGAGTTTATTTGTTTGCTTCATCCTATCTTTTGTCGTCAGCTGTGATAGATAATTACTTGAATCTCATTATGATAGGACAATATATAAAGAGAGCGGGTGGTTATTAATTGATTATAAAATTAGTGGGATTGGTTAGAATTAATTTGAAGGACGGTATAGCAATTTTCTGTTTGTCGATCATAGAATATTAATTCTTGTTTTTGGTCTCTGTCCTACTTTTATATTCACGTCAAACGTACACCAAACCTTACATGTTACCATCATACCCGATCACTTTTAACACATCATCATGACTACCAATCCCCTTCCTCCCCCATTGGTTCTCACCTTGTCTGATAAACTTATGGCTATGAATCACTTGACTACCTTTGTTCCCATTAAACTTGATGTTGATGAGATGAATTACTCATCATGGGTTTATTATTTTTCTCATCTTTGTCATGGCTATGGCATCTTGAACCATCTTATTGATCCAACCGTTGCCTCCTCTTCTACACCACCTCCACCCCCGACTAAGGACGCGGAATGGCTCAAGATTTATTTCATCATTAGGTCTTGGATCTTTTCTACACTTGCCTCGAATTTTCAAAAACGCTTGGTTGCTCTTAATCCCAAATCTACCAAAGAGGCGTGGGCGTGTCTTGAGGGGATTTTTCAAGACAATAAACACCCTCGAGCTATAGCTTTGAAGGCAGAGTTACGTAATCTAAAGCTTGGGGACTTAACAATTGATGCTTACTTTCAGAAAATTGAGTCAATTGCATTGGTTTTGAATGGTCTTGGTTCTCCTCTTAGTAATGATGATATCGTTACGTTTGCGCTTGAAGGCTTACCTAACACGTATGATGTGATTTCAACCGTTATTGCTAGTCGGGAACCCTTTCCCGATCTCAAGACAGTTCGTTCTTTGTTGACCACGCAAGAGATGCGCATGAAGTCTAAAGTTCAAGACCCTATTGTGGATGCTACATCTGCCTCTCCTATGGTCTTATTGGCAAATAACACCCCTCGGCTTCCGTCTAATCCATTGAAAAAGTAAACAAACCTTGTTTTTTGTTTGCTAAAGGTCATTGTCGTTTTGGTGAGGCGTGTCGGTATCTTCACAATGGCATTCATGGTAAGTCAACTATACTTCCTCGCGGTTCCGGTTCTGTGGATATGGAGACCTTGCAAAAATTATTGGTTAAATTGGGTTTTACCAGTTCCCGCTGTTCCTGCCCAATTGTATCAACCAACAACCCCTGTAGCGTTTCATGCTACGGCTCAAATTCAACCACCAGCCCAAGTGTATGCTACGGCCCAACAGCCGGTCCAAGGATTTTCGTGGGGGCCCAATTCGTATGGCCTGCCACAACCGTGGTTCACAACACCAATTGGGGTTCAAGCTATGCCCAGTCAGTATCTTGCAGGTCCACAAACACAACGGGGGTTCACTTTTATGCCAGTTCACACCAGCAGTTCACATCTGCTACCAGGAGGTCACCTTTCGCACGGTTCAGATATCCAGCAAGGTTCACAGCAACAGCTCGGTTTACAGTTGTAGCAGGGGGTCAGTTTTCAGTCAGCTCACAACAACAATAAGGGGGTCAGTTTGTAGCTGGTTCACAGCAGCCTAGGGTCTTTACTCCGGGTCAACTTCTTGTGACAGGTCCACAGGGTTCGGGTCAAGCGACTCTCTTTGTAGGACCTTACTTTTATCAACCTTATCACAAACCCAACACGTTATGCGTATAACACGTTAATCACAAACACAAACAAAGCATAGAAATCTAGGTGAGAAAGATGGTGACTTGATGATGATATAAGTTATGCGTATATATGTGTAGAGAGATGAAAACAATAAGATGTTATATTGCTCCAAGGAAAACACACACACACACACTTTCAAGCACACCCCTCAAATGAGACTTTGAGGGGTTTATATAGTCCAAGGGACTTGATGCCCTAAAAGGCTTTCCATGGGCTCGTTTGGGCTTGGGTTGGATTACATCATACATAAGGCTAGCTTAACTTAACTTATAACCAATTAGCTTAGCCCAAGTCCACAAGCCCATTGACTATTCTATCACGATATCTAACACACGTTACAAAGTTCCTAATCGTGAATGACCATCACTTCTAATAAAACAATTAAGGCTAACAATCTCCCCCTAAGGGGTGGTCATTCAAATGATGCTCCACTTGATTAGGTCTTTACTTTTCTCGAGCTTGAACTTTGCGTGTAGATATAGAATAGTCTTAATTCTTTGTTCCTTCATGCTTTGTGATCAGATAATGTGGTTGTCTGCCGTTGTCAACTTCGTTGGTTAGGTGTCTCCACGTCTTTCTCCACCATGCTCACACTTCTATTTGTCTTTTGGTTACCAATGATGTGGTTCTCTAGTCTTTAAACTTTGTAGATTCTTTGACATTGACGAAGAATCATCTTTAACTTTGAGTAGCCTTTGATTTTGATGAGAACTTTCATGTGTTGTTGGTATGAGCATGTGGAGAGTTTGCACGATCAATCCGCTCCGGAGCTTCCATAAGAAGAAAACATAAAAACAGGTTAGTAATAAGCGGATTCCGGCACTTACAAGTTTGAATTTTGAGGGTGTTAACAGCATAGTGTGAAAACACGTTTCTAATTCTCACAGAGGCCGTTCCTGAACTGGAGTCCCACAAGTGAGATAACGCGATGTACCGAAATGCACCTACAATTCAGATGAGTCGCTGAGGTACACCGAAGCATCACCCCACGACTGTAGACCGTTTGAGACACACTAAGCGTAATCCACGGGGAGTTACCGAAGTGACCTGCTGTCAGGGCTGCTTGATGTTGAGCCTGGCAGGAGTTTCCATTCAATCACTAAGGATCACAATTGTGAAGCCTCTCGTAAATGTTCTGGCAGATTGCTAAGATCTGCGTAGGACTCTAGAATATATCACTTGTGCCCTTATTGATGAACAACAAGCGATGTCATGTCAAGTGTTCCTATGAGATCTTTTGATGAATCTCGTGGCTCTAGACTCAATAGTGCATTTTTGGTTTTCCTGAGCGGAGACTAGGGAGAGGGTCTCCTTCTTCAATACCAACGATCTCTAAGAGAATGTCGATAGATTATGTAGGGTTCCCAGTGAGAATGAAACAAATCCTTTTAAGAGGAATTGAGTGGCTAGAAGGTTAGGTGCAGTGCATCACTGGGTCCATGACGTCTTTGTCTTCAATACCAATGTCATCTTAGTGACAACCAGTAGCATATGTATTGAACCCGGTTTCTGCCCTAAGGTTGAATATGGAGGGCTATTTCTTTTCACCATTTCTTTTACTTTTCTTTTTAATTCTTCAACCCCTTCTTTCTCCTTTCTCACATTTCTCCTTTTTTCAATCATTCCTAAGGACTTCTAATACTAACTATTTGTGATGTCCTTGGGTAGATCCCTCCGGCTCTGGCGGATCATAGGACGGATTTCCTATCCTTAGACACCTTATAACTCCATGACTGTCCTATTGTTGCCATAAAACCATTTTTCTTGAACATCTCTCAGAGTGTTTATGATAGAAAACATGTTCGAAACACTCCGTGAGTTTTATATTTTCAGAAACACTCCCTCTTCACATGTGCTTATAAGTTTTGACAGAAATCTGCACATAGAGGGTAGAGTTTGCACTTTTTGAATTGATCGACTTTAAATGTGTTAGACCGATTCGAGACACGTTTACATCACTAGAGAACTAGCTTGAAATTATTACCCGTCCTGGTCAAGTTCATAGAAAGTTTCTCGAGATGGTACATTTACTGACTTTGATTCCCGTCAATTCATTGGTTCCGTCTGAGTCGAGCTCATTTTGAGATTTAAACACCGATTTTGATCACATTTTAATCACGTCTCCTCCCCCTCAAAAATAACATATTCGTGATATTTTTGATATCAACGGATTAAACAACATTTTAGAATCTTTTGGGGAGACAAACGGATATGATTTAAGCATGAATTTGGAACATTTTTGTTTTATACTCCCCCTTTAATAAAACATAATCAATTAAAGGGTTTTAGAGGGAGTTATCTTGAGCACAAAATATTTTGAAAGATTTTGAAAATCTTTTTGAACAATCTTGAAAAGGTGCTCAAGATGATGATGATTTCTCAGCATTTTTAAATGTAGTGCACTGAAGCGTACACTAGTGATTTTCAATAAAATCACGAGTTTTGATTTGAAAAATAATCAAAAGTCATCATTTTGGTCCGGGTTTCGTACTGAAGTATACGAAAGCCATCATTGAAGAAATTTTGAGAAACGACATGTTTTAGAAAACATATTAAATAACTCTCGCTCAAGCATCTGTACATGCCCGTATCATTGTTGAATGACATTTCTAGAAACGTACAGAATATCGATTATACGAGAGACATGTCGTGAGAAGAATATTTTTGGATTTTTGATTTTATATTGTTTTTGTATTTTTGAAAGTTTTATATTTTTATATTTTGTTTTTGTTGGTTTTTAAAATTTTGTATTTTGTTTTTCAAAAGTATTTACAGCGAAGCTTTTTGGAAAATCATTTTCAAGAAGATTCGAGAAGACGTTCTAACTCCTCAGGGGTTAGGCTTCGCATTCCAATTCGTCGAACTAAATAGTGAAACCTTTCTTTTGGAAGGGCTTTAGTTAATAGATCGACGAGTTGGTAATCTGTCTTCACGAAGAATAATTCATTAGTACCATTTTCGACGTACTCTTTGATGAAGTGATAGCGGACTCTGATATGCTTAGTCTTTGAGTGATGAACAGGATTGCATGATATGGCTATGGCACTTTTCGAGTCACAATACATAGGTATTTTATCGAAAGTAAAGCCATAATCTGTGAGTTGTGTTCTCATCCATAGAACTTGAGCACAACACGTAGATAGAGACACATACTCAGCTTCAGCGGTTGAAAGTGCAGTGCAATCTTGTTTCTTTGAAGACCAGCTGACTAACTTTTCACCCAAAAATTGTGCTCCTCCTGATGTACTTTTTGCTGTAACTTGATCACCTGCGTGGTCCGCATCTGAAAAGGCAATTAGATCAAATCCGGATTCCTTCGGATACCAAAGTCCCATGTGAATGGATGTCTTCAGGTACCAAAAGATCCGTTTAACCTCTTTGAGGTGCAGTTCGGTAGGCTTTGCCTAAAACCGTGCTAATAAGCAAACAGCAAAATGAATATATGGAAGACTAGCAGTGAGGTACATGAGAGAACCAATCATACTCCGATATTTCTTCGGATCAATAGGTTTCCCAAACAAATCGGCTCCAATTTTTGGTGAAGTTACCATTGGTGTTCCGACCGAGTCACAATTATCCATACCATGATTTTTCAAAATCTCAGTTGTGTATTTAGCTTGATTTATAAAAATTCCACGAGGGGACTGATGTATTTGTAAACCAAGAAAGAATTTTAGTTCCCCCATCATGGACATTTCAAATTTGCTTTTCATGAGATTTTCAAAATGTTTTGAAAGATTCGGATTAGTGGACCCAAAGATGATGTCGTCCACGTAAATCTGAACAATCAAAATGTCATTTTTGCATTTTTGTGTAAACAAGGTAGGATCAACTGTTCCTTTGGTGAAATTGTTTTGGATAAGGAAAGAGGACAGTTCGTCATACCACGCTCTCGGAGCTTGTTTCAAACCATAGATTGCCTTTTTCAGTTTGTAGACGTAGTCTGGATGTTCCAAGTTGATGAAGCCTTCTGGCTGACTCACATACACTTCTTCTTTCAGAGTTCCATTCAAGAACGCGGTCTTCATGTCCATCTGATAAACCGTGATGTTTTTGTGAGCTGCATAGGCTAAGAATATCCTGACTGCTTCAAGTCTAGCTACTGGCGCGAATGACTCTTCAAAGTCTATCCCTTCCTCTTGTTTGTATCCTTTGGCCACAAGACGAGCTTTGTTGCGAATGACAGTCATTTCTTCATCCCGTTTGTTTTTCCATAACCATTTAAGATCAATGACTCGAATGTCAATTGGTCGTGGAACCATTTCCCAAGAGTCATGTATACGGTATTGGAGAAGTTCCTCCTGTATTGCTTCTATCCATGCGGGATCTGCCATTGCCTCACGAATGTTTTTTGGCTCGATATTGCTAATTGATCAAAGGTAAATGCATAAGTCGCAATCGGTGGCAAGTTGGCATCTCGTCTGAATTGGCCTTGACGGTTCACCAATAACTTGTTCAATTGGGTGGTCTTTTGTCCACTTCAGAGTAGAAGGATACCTTTGGTTAAACGTATGCGAGTTAGATGGTTCTCGTAAGCTTGAAGAAGATTCAGCTGATTCCGTGGCAAACGGGTTTTCAAATAAGTCTTCATCTAACGTTGCATCGTTTTGGTTTTGGTTTTGCTCATCAACTGCTGGTAGAACGGGTGCAATAGCTGGAGTAGATGTAGATGATGTTGATGGAGTTGGTGCATTGTTTTCGACCGTTGTAGATGCATCTTCTGTTGGTGGTGGAGGATGATTTTGAGCGGGTGCAGCGGAATGATGGTTTGATGCATTTGTCGAAGTTCCACCATAGTATTCATCGAACATTAACTCGAAGAAATTCTCCCATTCTTGTTCTTTAGGATTGTAAAACGAAGTTGATTGAGCTCTTTGAGGTACGAGTCCTGAACTGATGTGTCCAGAAGTCAGCTGGTTTAGTGCGGGTTCTAGAGCGAGTCTCTCAGAAGCCATATGTGAAAGTTCATCAAATTTCACATTCATTGTCTCCATGATCCTCCTAGTTTTCCTGTTATACACCCTGAATGCCCTCGAGTTATCTGAATATCCAATGAAGATTCCAATATCACCTTTAGCTTTCAGTTTCCCTAGATCTTCTCTGTCGTTTGTCGGATAGCACAAAGCGCCAAACACGTGAAAATAAGAGATATCAGGTTTTCTGTTGTTCACTATTTCATATGGGGTTTTATTGAATCTTGGATGGATTAGGGATCGGTTCTTAGTGAAACAAGCAGTGGCAACAGCATCAGCCCATAGAAATAACGGTGCACTAGAATAAATTAGCATTGTGCGAGCAGCTTCCACAAGAGTTCTATTTCTTCTTTCAACTACCCCATTCTGCTGTGGAGTTCTAACAACTGATGTCTGATGTGTAATTCCAACATCTTCAAAATAAGTTCTTAACTCTTGATTAGTGAATTTTGTGCCGTTGTCTGTTCTTACAACTCTTACTGGAGCTTGAAGAAGTACTTGAATACGTTTCAGGAAGGTGATGATGATGCCTGGTGCTTCGTCTTTTGATCTCAAAAACCTAACCCATGTATATCTTGAATAATCATCGACGATAACAAGAATATACTTTTTCCCATTAATGCTTTCAACTCTCATTGGGCCACATAAGTCCATGTGCAACATATGCAACTTTGCCTCCGAACTAGGTACGGATTTGGGTTTATATGATGCTCTTTTGCTTTTTCCTTGTTCGCATGATGGACATAAGTGATCCTTGGTGTATTTGAACTTTGGAAGTCCTTTGACGATGTTGTCTTTGGCAAGATTGTTGATGGTGTCAAAATTGAGATGGGATAACCTTCTATGCCACAACCAGGACTGTGTTCCAGATGCTCGTGTCATAAGACATATTGGTGATGAAGAGGCCATTTGATTGATGTCGATAGCATACAAGTTTGTATCACGATTCCCAGTTAAGAGATCAGTGCCATCCAAGTTTCTAACAAAGCAAGCATTTTTCCTAAAAGCAACCTCTAAATCTGCATCACAGAACTGCCTGACTGAGAACAAATTGTGTCCCAACCCTTGGACATAGTAAACCCGAGTGATCAAATAATTTCCAAAAGGTAGATCTCCATAACCCATGATAGCTGCTACATGATCATTTCCAAAACGTACGGTTCCCATGCTTTTGCTACTAACACTCTTCAGGACCCGTCTGCTGGAAATTGGAACATGGATACAGGTGCGAGCTCTCATCTTAGTGATTTTGTGCATTGTCTTAGTGATATTCTTAATGAGTGCATTTATCCTTCTATCGCAGTTGGTGATGGGCGTTTTATTCCCGTTACTAACTCCGGTCATATTATCTTGTCTACACCTTTTCATCCTCTTCGTTTAAATAATGTTTTAATTACCCCTCATATCGTCAAAAATATTATTTATGTGCGTCAATTTGTTCGTGATAATTATTGCACTGTTGAATTTGATCCTTTTGGTTTTTCTGTGAAGGACTTCCTAACTCGACGGGTACTCCTTCGTTGTGATAGCACGGGTGATCTTTACCCTGTTACGAAGCCTTCTCCAATTCTTCAAGCATATCTTACCTGTCAGTATACGTGGCATCAACGACTTGGACATCCAGGAAGTGAAGTGTTGCAGCGTCTTGTGTCTAGTGACTCTATTTCTTGTAATAAAGAGAAGCTTCCCATTCTTTGCCATGCTTGTCAGCTTGGTAAACACGTGAAGCTTCCGTTTGTTAGTTCGTCTAGTACTGTTACTTCTTGTTTTGACATTGTTCACTCGGATTTGTGGAATCCCTAATTCCGAGTCTTTCTGGTTTTAAGTATTATGTTTTGTTTCTTGATCATTATTCTCAGTATGTTTGGGTTTATCCATTAATGAATAAATCTGATGTTTTGTCTAAATTTCAGTTGTTTCGTAGTTATGTTCGTACTCATTTTAAGTGTGAAATTAAGTCGTTTCAGTGTAATCATGGTGGTGAGTTTGATAATACTGTCTTTCATAAATTATTTTTGACCCATGGCATCCAATTTAGATTTTCTTGTCCCCGCACCTCTCAACAGAATGGAAAATCTGAACGCATGATTCGTACCATCAATAACCTTATTCGTATTTTATTGTTTCAAGCACATTTACCACCCAACTATTGGACTGAAGCTCTTAATATGGCTGTTTATTTATTGAATATCCTACCTTCCCGTGCCATTAACAATTACATACCCTTTACCCGCCTTTTTGGTGCTACACCTGATTATAGTATCCTTCGTGCTTTTGGATACCTTTGTTACCCACATATTGATACCAACCATAAATTAGGACCTCGCGCTACACCTGCCATATTTTTGGGACATGTTGCCAATCATTTTGGCTATCGCTGTCTTGATCTAAATACCAACAAAATTATTATCTCTCGTCACGTTACCTTTGATGAAATGGTTTATCCGTTTCAAACCCATCCGTCCAAATCCACCCCCTCCTATGATTTTTTGGAAGATTTTTCCAATCTCATTTCCACCATTATCAACACCACCCCAATTGGTCCTACTTTAAACCCGATTCCTATACCACCAGTTGACATACTACACCTCACGAACCAGTCAACATACCCCTCCCCTGCCCCACCTACACTAACGCCACCTGTCCTTCACGCACCTGTCCCTGACCCACCAACGCCACCACCTGTTGTATCTATTCATCCCATGGTCACACGTTCTCATGTCGGGACTAGTCATCCTAATCCTAAGTATGCGGGTCATGTGTCCACTGTTTCTCCTTCCCCTAGGTCGTATAAGGATGCCCTTGATGATCCAAATTGGCGAAATGCTATGTTTGATGAATATAATGCGCTTATTAAGAATAAAACTTGGACTTGTGTACCTCGTCCTGCGGGTGTCAATATTGTTAGATGTATGTGGTTATTTCGTTATAAGTATTTGGCTTATGGCACTCTTAGTCGGTACAAGGCACGTCTTGTTGCCAATGGTAGCACACAGGTGGAGGGAGTAGATGTTGATGAGACATTTAGTCCGGTTGTTAAGCCGGGCACCATTCGGACTGTTCTTAGTTTAGCTATTTCTCGACATTGGCCTGTTCATCAACTTGATGTCAAGAATGCATTTTTGCATGGTGATTTGGCTGAAACTGTTTATATGCATCAGCCACCTGGTTTTCGGGATCCTGAGCATCTGGATTACGTTTTTTTATTACAGCGTTCTTTTTATGGTCTTAAGCAGGCGCCTCGGGCATGGTTTCAACGGTTTGCTGCTTATATTCTTACTGTTGGGTTTACTTCGAGTCGGTGTGATTCTTCTTTATTTATTTACCGACAGGGTGATGATACTGCTTTTCTGCTACTATATGTGGATGATATTGTGCTTACTACTTCCTCTGATAGTTTATTACAGCGGATTATTGCTTCTTTGCATAAGGAATTCTCTATGACAGATTTGGGTGCTCTTAATTATTTTTTGGGTGTGTCAGTTACGCGTGACTCTTCTGGGATGTTTTTGTCACAGCGTAGTATGCTATGGAGATATTGGAGTGTGCACATATGGTTGGTTGTAACCCTTCTCGGACTCCTGTTGATGCTGAGTCTAAGTTGGGTGATGATGGTGATCTGGTTTCTGATCCTACGTTATATCGGAGTCTTGCAGGTTCTCTTTAGTATCTCACTTTCACTAGACCCGATATTACTTATGTTGTGCAGCAGGTTTGTTTATATATGCATGATCCTTGCGAGCCTCATTTCACTGCTCTCAAGCGGATATTACGGTATGTTCAGGGGACTTTGGCTTATGGTTTCTAGTTATTTTCTTCTACTACTAAGTCCTTGGTTGCTTATTCGGATGCTGATTGGGCTGGTTGCCCTACTACTCACTGGTCTACATCAGGTTATTGTGTTTTTCTTGGAAACAACTTACTTTAATGGTCCTTTAAACGTCAGCCGACGATTTCTCGTTCCAGTGTTGAGGCTGAGTATCGGGATGTTGCCAATGCTGTTTCTGAGACCTGTTGGCTTGGGAATTTACTACGTGAGCTTCATAAACCATTGTCATCTGCTACTATTGTTTATTATGATAGTGTGAGTGCAGTGTACTTGTCTTCTAACCTTGTTCAGCATCAGCGTACCAAGCATATTGAGATTGATATTCATTTTGTTCGTGATTTGGTTGCTATTGGTCAAGTTCGAGTTCTGCATGTTCCTTCTCGGTTTCAGTATGCTGATATTTTTACCAAAGGGTTACCATCTGCCTTGTTTACTGAGTTTCGTAACAGCTTGAGTGTTCGGTCTCCTCCCGCTCAAACTGGTCACTTTAACTCTTATATCACTTTTATTCACTTTCACTCTTGTAAAGGTATAAATGTCGAAACACTGTAAATTGGTGTGTGCAAATAAATTTATGGAGTGGGCAAATCATCAATCATTTCAAAAAGTTAAGCATTAAAGTTATCCAATAACCATTTTTTTGTGCCTGTAATATCCTGAGAATATACCTTTGCAAGTCGTGAATTTCTATCATGACCATCTGGTCGTGCAACTTTTGAAGGAGGAAAGTGAGAACCAAATTGTAACTCAGACTACGTGTAATTAACAATGCTATTCATATTAGCATGACTTTTATCGGATGGTTTAAAACTCGCAGCATCCCTGGTATCTACATCACCTGCAATCAAACCACTATGTTATTTTTACTGCATAATTTATAACCCACTGTACACAAAATAACACTTAAAAAGCCTTAATCTTTGGTCACTGCTTGCAAGTAAACTTATCACAATTGACATACACAAGTTGATAAGGATATCAACACAAAACGTATGACATGGAGTTGCTGATAACATCGGGTTGCTGATCACATTTAGTTGTTGATAACATCTGGATGCTGATGACATTGGTTGTGGGTTACATTGAGTTGTTGATGCATTGGGGTTGCTGATAACATTTTGTTGCTGATGAGATTGGGTTACAGATAACATCGATTTCTAATGACATTGGGTTGCTGATGTATTTGGGTTGCTAATGCATCTTTGGTTGCTAATGCATTTGAGTTGCTGGTGACATTGGCTGTGGGTTACTGATGACATTGGGTTGCTGATAATATTGAGTTGCGGATCACCAGAATCATCAGATGCATTGGCAACATCTGATACAGCAGATTCATCCGTTGGAAACACACCGGTGCAAGGTAAAGCTCTCAAAGTACCCCGTAGTTATAATACTTGTGCGACTTTATCTCAAACACATGATTTGTATTGCACATGTTAGTCAAAACAATTGGTAGCGCTGGGGCATCATCACCATCCTGCACATGAACACCCGTAAATACAATGTGAAGTCACATTGGCCTAAAAAGAAAAATAGCGGGCATGATTACCTGGTCAAGCTGATCCAGTAACACCTTAGCACTCGACTTTGTCAAGTCCGTAGTTGTTTCATCCCACAACACAATCACAACCTGGGTGGTATCATCCTTCACATCGATATCAAGCCTATATATGTGCACATGTTGAAGATATCAGCCAACGGTACGTATCAAGTTTAATAATTGATATATAAGCATGAGGCGTATTATAATATTGGCTTAGGATAGTTCACAGCCTTAACTGCACGCATCACACCAAAGCTGGCCATCTTTGCGGGTGACCCCCTTTTTGCATTTTCCATCGCCACATGCGGAGTAGTACCAACTGTTCTTTGTATGGATCCCCATAATCTCAGCTTCACAATGGAAGGTAGCAGCCTGGGAAATAAAATCGTGTTAAAACAAAGCATGTACCATTGCATGACTCATAATAATGTGTTTTTTAGTTTCAAAACAGTACATCTTTTCTTCAATCACGTCCCAAAGTAAGAACTTGTGCAAGTGTCCCAATCTCTTGCTTTTTCTGCCAAAATAGGCACAACCGGCTCATTAGCATCAACATCTTTGGTTTTATGTACCTTTAGTTAGCCACAAATATTTTTAAACAACAAACAGGGTTAAATGCATCACTATGCACACCTTATTTGGGCCTTGAATGTAACAATAGCGGGGATCTCATCATTATCTAGGATAACCGTAGATGAACAGCTTGATATGCCCAATTGGCTTGTATGATAAGCTAGGTTAGAAGTGTAGTAATGGCAGATAATTTAGCATTATACAATCCATAGGTCTTAAGACTTACCATTATAATATTTAGTAGTCATGGATGTGAGAATGACCGTGAACTTCCCAGTATGAGCAGACATCATTTTCAACATTTGCTCACCCAATATCCCCCACAGAGTAACCCTCAATGCATGACCCTTATTCACGAGACAATGTTCATGCGGCAATCACTACGACATAGTTGGCAAAAAATAACTTATAATGCACATGTAATTAAGCAAAGCAGATGTCACCTTTCATTTATAAGTGGGAAATCAAGGTACTTTGACCCTGGTTCTTGGCTGAGCAGATTTCCCAACAGCTGTTACAAAACCATTCACATCTACAATATTGAAAACATGCATATAAGCCTTCTAATACAAAGAAAATACTTGTTACAGTTTTAGCATAATTTGTAAAAATCAGATAAGCACGACAAGTTTATTTTTGTTCATATGGGAAGGGTCGTACCAATAAGATAATTCTTCTCTGTAGGTCGGATACATTCAAAGTCGATAAGCTGGAACAGGATGCCTTAAAAATCCATCGACTTTGTTGCACACTTTGCGGCACTACTGTAGAACCATTAACCTCAATGAAGTAATCGTTTTCTCGGATAATGTGATACTCATCTCTTCGGTGCACACTAAAAGACTTCATAGAGACGACAACACCAGGCTGGATCTTATCTACAAAACAACGCGATACGTTGCTCTTCATGGTACAATGCATCACATTTTTCTGAAAAGAAATCAACATATATGAGGTAACCAATCAAATGAATTACATACTTACAATAATGCAACATAATTATATGATTTTCACCTTATCATCCTGAAGCAACAAAATATGTGCTCAGGTAATTGCCATTAATATTATGCACATCCCATGTTCTATAGATCATCACCACCACAGGCCCTTCATCACCTTCCTTCAGCTGAGCCAATGTTTGATTGAGGGCCTACTTTTTGTTAGCTTTTGACATACTGAAACAATTACAGATGGGAACTGTGAATGGCTACCATGGCCCAAAAGGCCTTTTTATACTACCCAAAGTAAGGTGAATATATTGGACTCATCGAATGCATAGAAGATGAAGTGCATGTATGGGGTGAGATTGTTAAAATGCCTGGGAAGATGGAATGCGCGGGATTAATGAATGAGGTTGTACATGTATCTTAGTTGGTTTATTACTTTGTTTGTTAAATAGGCCATTAAAGGCATGTAACATAAATGAGGCTTAGTAGTCTGGCATGTACAATCATTAGAAGTGTATGATTAAAAGCTCTTAAAAAGCTTCAAAATAAGCTTCAAATGGACGGTAATATGAGCTTAAACTCCATATTCGAGACATCTCCGTCTTTGACACAATTATGTGAGACAATTAGTTGAGAATGGTACCATTAGTGTTGTTTTTGTCAAGTCATGTAGAAACTTGGCAGATCCACTTACTAAGCCTCTGACGAGAGACTTGGTGAGTGTTACTACTAGAGACATGGGTCTGAAACCATAAATGAATCGGTTAGTGATGGTAACCCGACTTGGATTTAGTGCTCCTATCTCCAAGTTTAATGGGTAATAACAAGTCATTGATTGATAGAAGGTACTATCGCATAATTGACCCATGTAGTAGAGATAGTACGACGTTGTCGAGATTCAGGATGAGATATTCTCTTAACAAAGCTTTAAAGGCGTCTTAGCAACGGAGATGTTATAGAAGTTTTGCCTATATGACTTAAAGGTGGTGCCGCCTTGAATAGAGAGCTTGTAGTTTCTCTCTTAGAGGGTCATGAATCAGGATAAAGCGCATGGGCATATTAGCGCTCAGTGAGAATGCAATGGTTACGATGGGAAGTGTGTATAAATGTGCCGGTAATATCACAAGATTCTTGGTTTAATCTTCGGACACCGTAGAATCGATTTTACTTTGCATATTTCGAGTAAACGGGGTTTAATCTTAGTGACACCTTCGTGACATAACCCATAAGAGTAGCGGAAAACTTTCCAACCTGGTGGGGGATTGTTGGAAATATTAGTTTGGAAGTTTATTACTCATAAAGCATGAGGTGCAATTAGTTAATGCATCAACTTATTGTACATGGTATACAACATAAGGTACAAGATAGTGAAGTATCTAATACCACTTGTGGTTGACTTGGTGTGTCAAGACCTGGTAAACAGGGAAAATGGATGCTATTTTGGTGCAACTACCTCCACTCTTCCTTAGCTTTACGATGACGTTTTACACTTCATCTTTAACTACCAATTGGGATATAAAAAGGCTATGAAGAGTCTAACAAATCCACACACAGAATATACACATACCACACAAGATTGTTGTTGCCATTAAACACTTCCTTTTGAGTTTTCTGCCTACCGCTATTGCGTTGCAAACCAAGTGTCGTTGCTGCTCAAGGTTTGTGTGTGTGGACTGTATACATCCTGAAGTGCCGGCTCGTAGACTCCAGCAACGTTACGGGGTGCCGATCGTACTTAAAAGGACAGGGATTAATCTCCTGTACAGTTCAATCTTGGTGGTGTTTATTACGTTTGATCAGACACGAAGAAGATGGAGATCAAGATGAAGTTTGTTGTTGCACTTTGGGATTTTGCTGCTGCATTTTGGGTTATATTCTTGCTGTCCAGAATGTGCTCAAATGACTTTCAAGTTCATTTTATGATGTTGGTTCTGTTTTCAAAAGTATCAGTAAGCTATATTACTATATTTGGTTTAATAATTATTATTCCTTTCAATTTGATTTGTACTAAATTGTGCAACAGAATATATGACACTTATATATTCAATAGTGTTTGGACATATATACCCTTACAAAGTGAAAATAGTTAAAAGTGATATGAGAGTATAAATGTCCAAACACTCTAATTTAGAGTGTCCCAATCAATTTGAATAATGTGCAAATCACTTCCCTTTATATATATAAGATTAAGTACTGTATATAAATTTCTAAAGGTAATATTTTAAAAGAATATAATGTTCTTGATAAAGGTGTTGTTTTGGGCTTCCAACTAAAACCGTAAACTGAGATAAATTAAGATTGGGGTTAGATTCAAGATCTTAAATGTCAAAGGGTCTAAAATGAAATTTTATACTTTTTAGGATCATAAAGAAAACAATTTTGGTGGTCGATGAAAAACCACTAAACTGAGATAAAAGACTTTCGAGTCATCTTCTCAACCACAAAACAAACTCCATTAAAACACAGTCCAAGCTCTGTTTTTTCAGTACATTAAAACACCTGTTAATAAGAATCTATCATTTGATGTCCCCATAATTTTGATGCCTTGGGCCGTCGCCCGCTTCACCCGGTGGCCGGCCCTGCTTCTCTCGTAATTGCATCACAACTCATTCTCATTCTCTTCACAATAACTTAACTGATGCTTTTCTTCACAATGGGTTTTGGGTTTTTGTTTGCTTCTTAATTTTATGGGTTTACATAGTCTATTCATAATATTGGATGAATTTTTTTTATGGTCAAGGATCCTCTCAAGTTGTATACAACTTGAGTCAAGTTGTGAGATTGTGAGTCATTGGATTTGATCCAATGGCTCAAATCAAAAAAGCTTCTTTTGATTTGAGCCATTAGATCAAATCCAATGACTCACAATCTCAAAACCTCACAACTTAACTCAAGTTGTGTTTACAACTTGAGAGAACCCAAATCCTTTTTTTATAGTATGTTCTCTTGTCGACACTCGTAAAGTCGTAATTGTACGTACCATATTAAACGAAACAGCTTAGCAAATGAAAAGAATACTTTTTTGACCCTCTTTGTAAAAGTTAAAAATAAAAACTATAAAAAGAAGATGTTTAGTAACTTACACCGTTCATCTCTGTGGTTTGCTCAAAATAACATCGCAAGTCCTTTGGTTTTCATTTTTGCGTCATGAGTCCTTATAATGAAGTTTGGTAATACCATCAAGGCATCAATCCTTATCTCTAACGATCGTTAGCTTTCTTCGTTAACTCCCCACATGTGTCATGCACATGAGGGTAGAACAATCGTTTTCATCTGTTCTTATACGTTTTCGTCCGTTTTATACGTTTTCGTCACTTTTTATACGTTTTTGTCCATTTTCATACGTTTTTATCCGTTTTCGTCTATTTATAACGTTTCCATCCGTTTTTATATGTTTTTTACGTTTTTAAGAGAATATAATGTTCTTGTTAAAGGTGTTGTTTTGGGCTTCCAACTAAAATCGTAAACTGAGATAAATTAAGATTGGGGTTAAATTCAAGATCTAAAAATGTCAAAGAGTCTAAAATGAAATTTTATATATTTTTAGGATCATAAGGAAAACAATTTTGGTGGTCCAAGAAATAAAACCTCTAAAATAAAGAATTTCAAATAAATGAAATGAAGCAGAGAATAGAATCTCAGATAATAGAAATCAGTAGAGAATTTTGTTCAATTCTAATGTTTGGTAACAAAAGAGATTTGATCTGAGAAATGAAAAAAGAATTATTTAAATAACATTTTGTTATATAAGGCTCTTATGTATTTGTTTGTTGAATTTATTTTTAAAAAAAAATATTTAAAAAAAAAAAAAAAACTTATGTTTGGAACTAAAGTACAAGTATAAGTTGAAAAAAAAAATTAAAAAAAAAATATTACAAATACTAACAATTCTCATTTCTCCAATTTCCCAACCAAAAAGGATGGAAATGAAATTCTCAAATTTACATTATCGACTATTTACTAATTCTCCTAAATTCTCCATAATTCTCCGTCTTTTAATTTCTCTAAGCAACCAAACAAACAATGGAATTCAATTCATTTCCATTTCTCTTATGTCATTTCTCTCTACCAAACACAACTAAGATTAAAGAATTTTCGGTCTATCTTCTCAACCAGAAAACAAACTCCATTAAAACACAGTCCAAGCTCTGTTTTTTCAGTTCAATAAAACACCTGTTAATAAGACTATCATTTGATGTCCCCATAATTTTGATGCCCTGGGCCGTCGTCCACTTCGCCCGGTGGCCAGCCCTGCTTCTCTCGTAACTGCATCAATGGGTTTTGTGTTTTTGTTTGCTTCTTAATTTTATGGGTTTATATAGTCTATTCATAATATTGGATGATTTTTTTTTATAGTATTGTTCTCTTGTCGATAGTCGTAAAGTCGTAATTGTACGTACCATATTAAACGAAACAGCTTAGCAAATGAAAAGAACACTTTTTTGACTCTCTTTGTAAAAGTTCAAAATAAAACTATAAAAAGAAGACTTGATAGTAGTTGAGATTTGACTTCAAGTCTTCTGTCACTATTAGTATTCATGCATTCACCTTGTAGGTGCTCTATTATATATTTGTACATATATTCTTCAATTAAATAGAGGCAACCATGTACCATTGTATGTTTTAGTTCATAGGAATTTTTGCTCAGCTTAGCAAATATAACATGTCTGCCAAGCTTCATCTTCTTGTTGTCACCATAACAATATTATCCCAAATACCAACTTCTTGTTATGGGTTGAGTAGAGGGTCATCTCTCAACGTTGAAAACAAAAATGACATTTTGATTTCGCCAAACGGGCTTTTCACAGCCGGTTTTCATCGAGTTGGAGAGAATGCTTATGGTTTTGCAGTATGGTTTTCGGAGCAAGTAGCAACAACTAGGAGTCGAACCGTGGTTTGGATGGCTAACCGAGATGAACCCGTAAATGGAAAGCATTCAAAACTGTCCTTAAAAAAAGATGGAAATATTGTTTTGGTAGATGCGGGTAGAAGAGTTGTTTGGTCAACTAATACAAAGTCAGCCTCTCCTTTAGTGCAATTACAGCTCAATAACACAGGTAATATTATGACAACCCTTCTTTTTATAAACACAGAGAAATTCATAAGTTTACAACATGCCACACAAATTTGCGACATAGTTTAATGCTTAAGCCAGACGGCTTAGCAAGCTCATGTGATTAATATAGGAAAAATAATAGATGCGGATATGCTCATGTGATGTTTTTGTAAAATCACTATAGAATACTCACAGGAGATGGTCGAGAATCATTGATTGAGTTAGGCTTAGATCGATCGCTTGTGCGTTTGCCATCATTTGCTTGTACCCATACTAGCTATTCGTGTAATATTAAGTGTGGGTGTTTGCGTCACTTGTGTGAATACATTGAAAAAAAAAGGATATGATTAGTTGAAATGACAAAATTTGTAACATAAATTATAGTTTGCTACTTTACTTAAGCTTAAGCAAATACTAATACATCTATTTACGGATTAATGTTACAGGTAACCTTGTGCTCCATGTATTAGGGCAACCTATTTGGCAAAGCTTTGATCATCCAACAGATACACTTCTTCCAAATCAACCCTTCACTAAAAACACACAACTTGTTTCTTCAAGAAGTCCTTCTAATTACTCTTCAGGTTTCTATAGGCTCTTTTTCGATTATGATTGTATTCTTCGACTACTTTATGACGTTCGAGAATCAACTTCGTTATACTGGCCTGATCCCAGGTTACTATCATACGAAGTTGGAAGATATCAATATAATGATCGACAAATAGCAATCCTTGATTCTAATGGTCAGTTCATCTCGTCAGACGGTTTCAAATTAGTATCGGCTGATTATGGGACACTTCGCCAAAGAATAATGAAGATTGACACGGACGGTAATCTAAGACTATACAGTCTGATTCAGCATGAAAATGGAATGAAATGGGAAATTCAATGGCAAGCGTTGTCTCATTCTTGCAGGATCCATGGTACTTGTGGACCAAACAGTCTCTGTACTTATTCTACAAAAAAGTTTAGGAAATGCAGTTGCTTACATGGGTATAAGATGGTAAATTCCGAAGATTGGAGTTATGGCTGTGAGCCTGAATTCAAGCTATGCACACAAAATGACTGTGATTTCATACAGCTACATAATACAGAATTCTATGGCTACGATATTCAGCTGCTCACAAATAGAACTGTTGCTTCTTGCAAGAAGCATTGCTTGCAGGATAGCACTTGCACGGGGTTCCAGTACGTCTGGAGAGATGATCGGTTACGATTTAGTTGCTTCACTAAGAGTTCCTTGCAAAATGGGTATCGAATGGGGGTAAAGTATCCAACGGGGACAGACAATTCAGTGTTTATAAAAGTACCAAAGAGTTTGGTGCCATCCTATAATGATAAAGTCACAAGTCAATCAAGCTTTATCTGTCCACGCCAAGTGGTGACGCCGATAATAAGGTCTTATGATGATAAACATGATAACAAGCAACTTGAACTCGTTCTAGTTTTTGGATCCTTGATTGGGTTTGTTGAGATTATTTGCATTGTAAGTTTTTGGTACTGTACGAGTAAACACTCATCTATAACCGAGCAAATTTTTCAACCAGTTGCAACAGGTTTCAGAAAGTTTACATATAGTGAGCTGAAAAAGGCATCTCATAATTTCAGTGAAGAGATAGGGAGAGGTGGTGCTTGTGTTGTGTATAAAGGCAGGCTATCAGACAACAGGATTGCGGCAATCAAGAGGCTCAAGAACACTAATAACCAAGGGGAAGCTGAATTTCAAGCTGAGGTAAGCACGATTGGGAGGG
The DNA here is from genome assembly GCA_019973895.1 of Chrysanthemum seticuspe. Classification (NCBI taxonomy): domain Eukaryota; kingdom Viridiplantae; phylum Streptophyta; class Magnoliopsida; order Asterales; family Asteraceae; genus Chrysanthemum; species Chrysanthemum seticuspe. The sequence continues at coordinate 73,836,515 of BPTQ01000006.1, read as the reverse complement.
TGAACCATATTAACCTCATAGAGATGTGGGGCTATTGTGCAGAAGGGAAGCATAGGCTTATCGTATACGAGTATATGGAGAATGGATCTTTGGCTAACAATTTGGAAATTGGTAAACTAGATTGGGCAACAAGGTTTAACATCGCAACGGGTACTGCTAAAGGACTTGCTTATTTGCATGAAGACTGCTTGGAGTGGGTTCTACATTGTGATGTGAAACCCCATAACATATTGTTGGACGCTACTTACAGTCCTAAGGTTGCTGACTTTGGTCTTTCCAAACTGTTTGATAGATGTGAAAGTAACCAATGGAACTTCTCCATGATGCGAGGGACACGAGGTTACATGGCTCCTGAATGGGTGCTTAACTATCCAATCACTTCAAAAGTTGATGTATTTAGCTATGGGGTAGTCATGTTGGAGATGATAACAGGAAGGAGTCCAGCACACATGCATCAAGCAGACGATGAAACTTGTAAGACTGAGCATGGGCTAATTAATTGGGTGAGAGATAAGATTCATGAGTTTGATGGAAGCCGAAAAGAATCTTGGGTTGACAAGATTGTGGATCCTTCAATGATGGGTGAATATGATCGGAGCACAATTGAAAATTTGGTTAAAATTGCACTACAATGTGCCGAGGAAGATAGGGAGGCAAGACCCTCAATGAGCCAGGTGGTTGATATGCTTATACATCTATGACTGATGACAAATCCTACTGTGTTATGTTACTTTTGTAATGTGTAAACAAACTCTGCTGGTTATATCTACAGTTTTGTCCATGAAGTTTTATGTTGGTAACAAAACAGAAAAAGTTGATCTTGTAATTTGTGGATCGAGCAAGTTATTTATGTTTGTATTGAGATTCTCTCATGTTTAGATGAACATGACCGGTCATGTTTCCTTACAAACAAAAGAAAGAGCGAGTCCCGCAGTATGTGAGGAAACATAACCTGTCTTGTTCACTCTAACTTGAGAGAATCTCATTCTTTATGTTTAGTCTTGTATGATGAGGAAAAACTACATGTAACTATTGTCTTATAGTTTAATTTTAGAGAAAATTTTAAAATTGGTCCATTTTTCACTTCACGGTCTATATTGTAGACAAAATATAACAAAAATTGTGCGACTGCTAGGCCGTGCGACTCCACTGAAAACTTGGCACGTGTCCAAGTTGGGTTCTACTTTTGTATTCAATAAATATATAAATGAATAAAAGAAGTGAGACGCACAGTTGACTTTGAATAAAAAATAAGACCTACGTATGACTTTTTGAATGAGACAAACTGGTTTAGCAAAACATAACTTTGGTCACACACACTACAACAAATAGTCAAATTCTACACATCTGTAAACAAAAGAATACATGTTTTTAAATGTTTAGAATATCAAAGTCCACGGCTCCTTAGTATGTGGAGAAATGTTAAGTGAATAATATCTTAACTTTTGCAAATATGGACAAAATAGTTAAATGTTCACATGAAGAAATGTGGAAAAAAAAATCAAAAAAAGACCTACATAATATAAGTGTTGAAGAATGATACAAATATAAGGAAATTTCAAATATTTTGATTTGAAATTTTGATGGTGTGGTGGTGGGAGCATATCTAACATGCGCCAACTTAACATAAACAAAACCCTTTTTATAAAGCGAAAATTACCTATTTGGCCTTGTAGACGAGGACTTTTCTTGTAGAGGACCACTTTATCTGACGTTACCTATTTGGTCTTTTTGTTCGCTGCTTTTAAGCAAAGAAGTAAAAAACATACACGTGTTCGGCCCACATTTAACGCAAGTCAAAATAAAATACAACCATCATCCACATCTATCATTTCGCTGCCACTTACAAAACAAAACGGGGCCCATGTCACCCAATTCGCTTAAGATTGGCGGAGAATACAATTTGTTTGAATTTGAAAATGAAACTTACCAAAATCACCCTACACTTTATAATATTTATAACTTTTTTAAATAACAAACTTTATTCGTCAAATAATTAGCAAATATATAGCGAATTCGTTAATAAAAAAATACCGTTGCGAAGAGCTCTAAATTACGAACAAAGCGAGCCCAATATTGATATGCTTTTGAAGTAAGTACGATTTTATAAAATATATATATATATATATATATATATATATATATATATATATATATATATATATTTGTAGGATCGGGATCATGTGCGGATGAAATTTTTAAGTGCGGACGTGCGGATAGATCTAGACCGCCCAATCCAGATCTGATTTTAATATCACCGTAACTTTTAACCATCAAAACGGTGTTTTTTTGAATGTGTTTCAGCGATTCTTAATTATTTGTTGTCCTCTTTACTTTTTTTTTAATTTTTTCATATTTTTTTTAATTCTTTTAATAAAAAAGTTAATATGTTATTAAAAATCATTATAGTTTCTATGATATTAAAACTATGATATTTAAAAAACCATTATACTTACTATGATACTAAAAAAAATTTTTTAAAGAAAGTTGTTTTACATGTAAAACGTTGGGATATTAACAATTTTACTTAAAAAGTTACTTTAATATTAAGAAAAAATTTAATATTACTGCTTTTTTTTACGATATCAAAAAAGGTTACGGTAATATATTAAAAAAATTAACTTTTATATAAAAAATTCATGATAAAATAAAAATTCAAAATATACATGTGTTCGGCCCACATTTAACGCAAGTAAAAAAAAGCAGTGATATTAATTTTTTTTAATATAAGTACGATGTGGATAATGGTTTTATTTTATTTTGACTTGCGTTAAATGCTGGCCGAACACGTGTATATTTTTTACTTCTCTGCTTAGAAGCAGCGAACAAGGAGGCCAAATAGGTAATGTCAGATAAATTGGTCCTCTGTAAAAAGAAGTCTTCATCTACAGAGCCAAACAGCCGCTTTTATAAATAATTTGAAGATTGAAAGATAAATCTTGTTGTACTCTTATTGAAAGGGAATAAGATGCATTTAAATAGAATTTTGACTGTATTAAATATTCTTTAAATGTACTTAAAATAAAGAAGAAGAAAAAAATCTTTAATTTAATTGTCTACAAAAAGGTTTTGTCCAATCAATTAATCTAACTCTACAACAACAAATTCTTTTGAAAGAAATAAAGGCTCCAATTGACCATAACATCCACTAGGCAACGGCTATAACTTATCATTCATTCAATTTGAATTTATAAGCCATATTTCCAATCAATCTCAACACATCTTGTCTATACCATGAAAGTCATCAAAACCATTAAAAATCTAAAGTTCTGGTCCAAAAAGAAGAAGAAAAAAAGGATCAGCAACAACAATATCAATCACAATTCTCAGACACAATGTTCCTGTCACCACAACCACGACGGCTACCAGTCGTTTCAGCCATCTGCTCCTCCTTTGCCATTGTGGCTAGACTACGAGGAGCAGACATATAATCAACATCTTTTGGCATCTGATTTAAATTTAAACATATCCCCGAGATTGCCGATTTCTTATCAAGCTCAAAATTTGCAAGAAGATGACGAAACTAGCAAAGTTGCAGTTGATACTGATGTGGTGGTGAATACAACGTTGTCATCTGGATCGGCTGATGTGGATCAAATAGGTTGTTCTTATCAGCAGTATACGGTTGAAAAACCTGTGTATGAAGTGCCGGTGTTGAGGTCAAGAGAAGTAGAGAGATCTGGTGGTTATGTTGGATGTGTGTTTAACGTTGGTGCTCATTTGTTCAGGTGCTTTTTCCCATGTTTCCGCATTCGGGATATTTGAATTATTTCTTCGGAAACTTTTGTTATATGCTTCTGTTCATATGTGTATCTCTAGAAAATATATAATAAGAATAACAATATTATGTTGATTTAAAGTTAAGCTGGAATTTGCTTTTCAACCACGTTGTCTATCGGGTTTTCTGGGTAACTTTGTTTCCGGGATGTCTGGAATTGCTTATTTCAAAACACTTGCTTATGTTAATTTTTAATATCAACAAATTCTGGGACCGCCTCACACTCTCATCTCAACTCACATATATAATCATCAATTAAAGGTGCATCAAGCTTTGGCGCATGATCATCTCTAACCATACCAAAGTAAATAACTAACCAAAATAAGAAGCGTGTCAAGTGGTATTTATCTAAAAGAGAACCATAATGAGTTACGCAATAAGTTAGAAGATGATCATTGACTCATATGATCTGTTCATCAGATGTTCCTGCACTATTGTTTAGTTCAACGCTAGTTAATTTATTGAATGGCATAATATCAAAGCAATCTTTGACAAAACTCCACAATAATCTAGATCGGCAAAAAAATCATAACCCCACCTCACATTTTTTAGAGTGTTGAAATGTTTCTAAGAAAATCTAGCCATAAACAACGAGTATATGTCCTAGTAACTTTAATTCATTCAGAAATTTTGATTGCATGAACTTATGATATATGTTGGATATATGAGATGTTACTCTCACAAAAATATTGCTCACAAAATTATTTCGACAAAATATTAAATCACTCAAAAGTTCTTTATTGGAAAAACTTGATAACTATTTCTTTTTATTTGTAGGAGCTGGTGGTACATTTTTACTACTACTTTCTTCATGCCTTTATAGGCTTCATGTAGTGTAACTATTAGAATGTGAAATGAAAAGATTGGTCAAAGGATCATCTCATCCTCTAGCCATAAAAACACTCTTTCATGTTTACAACATGGTTATTGACTAGATGGGTAGAAAGCAAAGTTTCATTTCTCCTACCCAATCAAACATGTTTTTAATTCACTAAAAAGAACTCCGTACAAACATGTTTGTAAGAACACTCTTTTGACTATCTTTGTAAAAATAAAAACTATAAAAAAACACTTGATAGTAGTTAAGAATTGACTTCAAGTCTTCTACTAGTATCATTATTCATGCATTTTCATTGAATATGCTTTACCATTGTTGTTTTAGTTAAATAGGAATTGCTGTTTCTGCACATTCCACCTTACATTAGCAAATATAACATGTCTGTCAAGTTTCATGTTTTTGTCGTCACCATAACAATAGTATCCCAAATACCAACTTCTTGTTATGGGTTAAGTCGAGGGTCATCTCTCAACGTTGAAAACAAAAATGACATTTTGATTTCACCAAACGGGCTTTTCACAGCCGGTTTTCATCGAGTTGGAGAGAATGCTTATGGTTTTGCAGTATGGTTTTCGGAACAAGTGGCAACAACTGGGAGTCGAACCGTGGTTTGGATGGCTAACCGAGATGAACCCGTAAATGGAAAGCATTCAAAACTGTCCTTAGAGGAAGATGGAAATCTTGTTCTGGTAGATGCGGGTAGAAGAGTTATTTGGTCAACTAATACAAAGTCAACCTCTCCTTTAGTGCAATTACAACTCAATAACACAGGTAACGCAGAATTCATAATATTAAAACATGTCGCAGCGAATTTTGATCTGTAAAATATAGGTTTCAATTTATAACAAGGAAAAATGTAGACTAGCTTATGCATAAATGGTCAGTAGACCCCATCATGTATAGTAGTACCGATAAGTCTCAGATCGAACACACGGAAGTAAAGGAAATTATCAAGTTTAGTTTTAGAATTATTTATGAGTTGAAATGAGAGTTTGTAACATAAATTATAGTTTGCATAAGCAGGTGATCAACAAAGAACTATAAAACTCACTTTGCTAGTGGCAGAAAGTATATAACTTCTCATGTTTTTTTTTTGGGTCACCTCGAGTTTCTGACTCGACATTGCAAGCCGACTAATAAATCTATGATCATGAATCGACGTTACAGGTAACCTTGTGCTCCATGAATTAGGACAGCCTATTTGGCAAAGCTTTGATCATCCAACAGATACACTTCTTCCAAATCAACCCTTCACTAAAAACACACAACTTGTTTCTTCAAGAAGTCCTTCTAATTACTCTTCAGGTTTCTATAGGCTCTTTTTCGATTATGATTGTATTCTTCGACTACTTTATGACGCTAGAGAAACAAGTTCGTTATACTGGCCTGATCCCAAGTTACTACCATACCAAGTTGGAAGATATCAATATAATGATGGACGAATAGCAATCCTTGATTCTAATGGTCAGTTCAACTCGTCAGACGGTTTCAAATTAGTATCGGCTGATTATGGGACAGTTCGCCAAAGAATATTGAAGATTGACACAGATGGTAATCTAAGACTATACAGTCTGGTTCAGCATGAAAATGGAATGAAATGGGAAATTCAATGGCAGGCGGTGTCTCATTCTTGCAGGATCCATGGTACTTGTGGACCAAACAGTCTCTGTACTTATTCTCCAAAAAACTTAAGGAAATGCAGTTGCTTACATGGGTATAAGATGGTAAATTCCGAAGATTGGAGTTATGGGTGTGAGCCCGAATTCCTGCGATGCACACAAAATGACTGTGATTTCATACAGCTACATAACACAGAATTCTATGGCTACGATATTCGGCTGCTCATATTTAGAACTGTTGATTCTTGTAAGAAGGATTGCTTGCAGGATAGCACTTGCACGGGGTTCCAATACAATTGGAATGATGATCAGTTAGGATTTGGTTGCTTCACTAAGAGTTCCTTGCAAAATGGGTATCAAATGGGGGTAGACAATTCAGTGTTTATAAAAGTACCAAAGAGTTTGGTGCCATCCTATAATGATAAATTCACAAGTCAATCAAGCTTTATCTGTCCACACCAAGTGGTGACGCCAATAATAAGGTCTTATGATGATAAAAATGATCACAAGCAACTTGGACTCGTGCTAGTATTTGGATGCATGATTGGGTTTATTGAGATTATTTGCGTCGTAAGTTTTTGGTACTGTACGAGTAAACACTCATCTATAACTGAGCAAAATTTTCAACCAGTTGCTACAGGTTTCAGAAAGTTCACATATAGTGAGCTGAAAAACGCATCTCATAATTTCAGTGAAGAAATAGGGAGAGGTGGAGCTTGTGTAGTGTATAAAGGCAGGCTATCAGGCAACAGGATTGCGGCAATCAAGAGGCTCAAGAACACTAATAACCAAGGGGAAGCTGAATTTCAAGCTGAGGTAAGCATGATTGGGAGGGTGAACCATATGAACCTCATAGAGATGTGGGGCTATTGTGCAGAAGGGAAGCATAGGCTTATTGTATACGAGTATATGGAGAATGGATCTTTGGCTAATAACTTGGGAATTGGTAAACTAGATTGGGCAACAAGGTTTAATATCGCAACGGGTACTGCTAAAGGACTTGCTTATTTGCATGAAGACTGCTTGGAGTGGGTTCTACATTGTGATGTGAAACCCCATAACATATTGTTGGACGCTAATTACATTCCTAAGGTTGCGGACTTCGGTCTTTCCAAACTGCTTGATAGATGTGATAGCGACCAATGGAACTTCTCCATGATGCGAGGGACAAGAGGTTACATGGCTCCTGAATGGGTGCTTAACTATCCAATCACTTCAAAAGTTGATGTATTTAGCTATGGGGTAGTCATGTTGGAGATGATAACAGGAAGGAGTCCAGCACGCATGCATCAAGCACACGATGAAACATGTAAGACTGAGCATGGGCTAATTAATTGGGTGAGAGATAAGATTCATGAGTTTGATGGAAGCCGAAAAGAATCTTGGGTTGACAAGATTGTGGATCCTTCAATGATGGGTGAATATGATCGGAGCACAATGAAAAATTTGGTTAAAATTGCATTACAGTGTGCTGAGGAAGACAGGGAGGCAAGACCCTCAATGAGCCAGGTGGTTGATATGCTTATACATCTATGACTGATGACAGATCCTACTGAGTTATGTTACTTTTGTAATGTGTGAAACTCTGCTGGTTACAGTTTCGTCCATGATGTTTTATGTTGGTAACAAAACAGAAAACATTGATTTTGTAATTTGTGGATCGAGCAAGTTATTTATGTTTGGATTGAGATTCTCTCATGTTTAGATGAACATGACCGGTTATGTTTTCTCACAAACAAAAGAAAAAGGTGGGTCCCACAGTATGTGAGGAAATATAATCATGTTCACTTTAACTTGAGAGAATCTCGATCATTTATGTTTAGTCTTGTATGATGAGGAAAAACTGCATGTAACTATTGTCTTATTGTTTAATTTTAGTGAAAATTTTAAAATTGGTCCATTTTTCACTTCACGGTCCATACTGTAGACAAAATACAAGAAATATTGTGCGACTGCTACACCGTGCGATTTCACTGAAAACTTGACAAGTCCAAGTTTGTCCTACTTTTTTATTCAATAAATATATAAATGAATAAAAGAATAAGAAATGAGACCTACATATGACTTTTTGAATAAGACAAATTTGTTTAGCAAAACATAACTTTGGTCGCACACACTTTAACAAATTGTCAAATTCTATACATCTTTAATAAAAAAAAAATACATGTTTTTAAATGTTTAGAATATCAAAGTTCACGGTTCCTTAGTGTGTGGAGGAAATGTTACGTGAATAATATCTTAACATTTGCAAATATGGATAAAATAGTTAAATGTTCACATGAAGAAGTGTGAAAAAAAATAGGTTAATGTATTTAAAATGTATCTTACTTGTCACAAATTCCATGTCCGTGTATCAAACTTTTTTGTTTGCAAATTCATGTACTAAACTTTCAAATTTTGTCACTCTGGTGTATTTTCAGACCATTTTACCTCTCCTCGATAAAAGGAGTCTTAATAAATAGAAAGGTAATAAATAGAAAGGTAAAATGGTTCAAAGATACACCAGAGTGATGAAAGTTGAAAGTTTAGTACCAAAAAAAAAAAAAGGTTTGTTACATAGACATGGATTTGCTAACAAAAACCCAATGGGTGTTGTTTAAGCATTTTATATATTAAAAAAACACATTTAATAAACTCATGTATTTCATAATTATACATTTTTAATCATTTTAAACATGAAATGTGATGTTAAATATAAAATATTTAAAGATCATTAAATGTTAATTTTTTTAAATGTGAAATGCTTAAACAACATCCAGTGGGTTGTTGTTAGCAAATCCCAAATATAAATATAAGGAAATTTCATATATGTTAACTTGAAATTTTAAATGGTGTGGTGAGAGCATATTTTGATCACAAAAAGAATAGCTGTTTTGATAAATGCAATCTAACTTGTGCCAACTTAACATAAACAATACCCTTTTTATAAATAATTTGAAGATTAAAAGATAAATCTTGTTGTACTTTTATTGAAAGGGAATAAGATGAATTTAAATAGAATTTTGACTGTATTTAATATTCTTTAAATGTACTTAAAAAAAAAGAACAAAAAAACTTTAGTTTTTTTTTTTTTTTTAAGAGATGACTATTATTCACAAAAAACATCGAACTCCCTTCAAAACGAAAGGGAGACGAGAATCAAAACACCAAACTTACACCAAATTGAACAAATACCAATCTTTCCATTCTAACATTGTATATCTAGATCTATTTTTATACCAAACGAAACTAAGAGATTTAATGTCTTGGACGATTCTTCGGGCATCAACGTTTGCCTCCTTGAACCTTTTCTCATTCCGCGCTTTCCATATACACCAACAAGTAGTGAAAGCTATCCCTTTCAAAATCTCTTTCCGCTTCTTGTCTATTCCTCTTGCTTGGTGGAAGTCGAAAACATCTCTGTTGGAGAATAAAAAGACGGGGGGAAGCTTACACCAATTGCCCACCCGACTCCATACTTCCATCGCTATGTTACAATGGCAAAACAAGTGGTCCACTGTTTCCAAATCCGATCCACATAGGCTACAATCCAAAGACGAGAAGGCGCAGCTACGGTCACGAAGAGCATCCATAGTTGGTAAGCGATTCATTCCCATACGCCACATCAAGACGTTGCACTTTAGGGGCGTCCATTTCGACCACCTGAATACGAAACGATTGCTGTAATCCTTCCCGCTGTCTATGAAATCTTTAACGGCTTTTACGCTGAAACCCTTTTGATTTTTCCTTAACCATACCCATTTGTCTTCCTGGTCAGATAACGTCTTGCCATCAAGACGAGTGGTTAAATCTCGCCTCTCTTCGTTCTCCTCATAACCGGCCGTATCTCCCAGCTGGGTCCAGCATCCTACAAATTTCTTCCCCTCTTCGTCAAATCTTTCATGAACCATACATGTCTTCATTTTTTCCTTTCTGAACAAATTGGGATACAATTCCATTAGAGGTCTTTCACATAACCAAGGGTCCACCCAAAATTTTGTGCCATAGCCATTCCCCACATTGCCTTTCAGTAAGTGGTTAAATTTAATCCCCGACACCGAGAATTTGGATATCGTTTTGACAATATTTGACCACACCCCTGGTAAGGATTTCCGCAGTGGCAAAAGAGACCAATTCCTTTTTGAACCATGGATAGCATCCACAACTCTTCGCCACATACTCTCCGGCTCGGTCCTGTATCTCCAAACCCATTTAGACAAAAGCGCGATATTTGAATCCGCTAGCCTTCCAAGCCCCATGCCCCCGTTACTCACTGGAGAAGCCACCCTCTCCCATGCCACCCAATGGATTTTTTTCGACTCACCCGTGCCACCCCATAAAAATTTCCTCATGATGCTTTCAAGACCGTCAATAACTTTGCATGGGGCTTTAAATAACGATAAATAATACGTTGGTAGGCTTTCTAACACCGCCTTGATAAGAACCACTCTTCCCCCTATGGACAAGCAAGAAGCTTTCCATTTCGATAATCTCGTTTTAAAGATATCGAACAAAAAGTTCCAGGTGATTGGGCACTTAATTTCGTTCAACCAGTCAGCTTTTTTGAGTGGGCGATTGATCCTTGACGGCCCTCTAATTCTTAACGAAGTAATCTCTTGGGCTAAAAAACAGAAGAAAAAATTGTTTGCCTTCAAAGTGGACTTCGAAAAGGCTTATGACAACGTAAACTGGAATTTTCTGTTATCTATAATGGAGCAATTGGGCTTTCCTGTTAAATGGCGGCAGTGGATTCACATTATTGTATCTTCTGCAAGATCAGCGGTACTCATAAACGGATCCCCCACCTTCGAATTCCAACTTCATAAAGGAATGAGGCAGGGGGATCCAATCTCCCCGTTTCTTTTTCTCATCATTATGGAAGCGTTGACTTGTATGTTGAAAAAGGCGAATTCGAGTGGGATCTTCAAGGGCCTTTCTCTTCCTAACGACGGGCCCGAGATTTCCCATCTCTTGTTCGCGGACGATTGCATGTTTTTAGGGGAGTGGTCATTATCAAACGTGAAGAAGGTAACCCGTATTTTACGATGTTTTCACTTATGTTCGGGTCTTAAGATTAATATGAAAAAATCGAGCCTCGTGGGTTATGGGGTGGACACTTCGGAGATTAACAGGGTGGCGAGAGCAGTGGCATGTAAGTCGGGAGAAACTCAGTTCGACTACCTCGGTATTCGCATTGGGTGTAATATGAATAAAAAACTTTAGTTTAATATCTTTGTCTACAAAAAGGTTTTATCCAATCAATTAATCTAACTTTACAACAAAAAATTCGTTTGAAAGAAATAAAGGCTCCAATTTATTTTTTTTTGAAAGGTGAATTTCTTATTAAGTGCTTCGTGTCGCAGTTCGACAGCGGGAGGTCTAGACTACGTTGTCTAAACCGGGTCCGCGCTAGAGAGCTCCCTCGAAGCGGAAATGCCTATTTCAAATACCCGATGGGGGGAAAACCCCCTACTAATCCGCCCGAAGGCACGACAATTAATAGGGGAAAACCCTTGCCTTTTCCAAGATTCGAACCTGGGGTTACCAGGCCCAAACCCCTTCATTAAAGGACTACCTTGAAGGAAAATCCCTCATTCAAACCCCTTGCAGGATTTGAACTCAAGACCTCCCTCCCCCAAGAGCCCCTAAGGACTCCAAGGTGGCCAACTGAGCTAAGCCAGTTGGTTAAATAAAGGCTCCAATTGACCATAACATCCACTAGGCAACGGCTATAACTTGAAAAAAAAAAAAAAAAAAAGGTCACTCATTCAATTTTGAATTTATAAACCATATTTCCAATCAATCTCAACACATCTTGTCTATACCATGAAAGTCATCAAAACCATTAAAAATCTAAAGTTCTGGTCCAAAAAGAAGAAGAAAAAAAAGATCAACAACAACAATGTCAATCACAATTCTCAGACACAATGTTGCTGTCACCACAAACACGACGGCTACCAGTCATTTCAGCCATCGGCTCCTCCTTTGCCATTGTGGCTAGACTACGAGGAGCAGACATATAATCAACATCTTTTGGCATCTGATTTAAATTTAAACATATCCCCGAGATTGCCGATTTCTTATCAAGCTCAAAATTTGCAAGAAGATGACGAAACTAGCAAAGTTGCAGTTGATACTGATGTGGTGGTGAATACAACGTTGTCATCTGGATCGGTTGATGTGGATCAAATAGGTTGTTCTTATCAGCAGTATACGGTTGAAAAACCTGTGTATGAAGTGCCGGTGTTGAGGTCAAGAGAAGTAGAGAGATCTGGTGGTTATGTTGGATGTGTGTTTAACGTTGGTGCTCATTTGTTCAGGTGCTTTTTCCCATGTTTCCGCATTCGGGATATTTGAATTATTTCAAATTCTGAAACTTTTGTTATATGCTTCTGTTCATATGTATCTCTTGAAAATATATAATGAGAAGAATAAGAGTATAAATGAGAAGAATAAGAGTATCATGTTGAGTTAAAGTTAAGCTGAAATTTGCTTTTCAACCGCGTTGTCTATCGGCGTTTCTGGGTAACTTTGTTTCCAGGATGTCTGGAATTGCTTATTTCAAAACACTTGCTTAAGATAATATTTCTAAAAGCTTAAAATAAAAAAAGCAATGACGCATTTTCATCCCAACACTCAACAAATACGCTCTTAAATGCACATTTATTAGTGTTTCTGTATAGCCAGATAATTTAGGCTTCAAATAACAACACGTCACGTTTGATTATACTCCGCTTTCATAACTATTACAGTACGACTTGTACATTTTTTATACTCGTGGTCAACTGTCAACACATTGGTTAGTCTCAACGTATTATGCAACGTAAAAAGCCATGGGTTTGGATATATTGTAAGCTGTAAATATTAACATGCAAAGATCATAAAACAATATACAAAATCATCTGCAAGCAACCAGTGTCCATGGCTAACTCTACATATGGCATGTCTTGTACACCATTAAAACTTTCTCCACATATGGTATTGCTATACACATCTGAAGTTGGTTATCATAGTAATGCCCGCCATGTTGAAACAACTGATGACAAAAGAATGGAACTAAAACCCGACTTACCCAAACCCTTTTTGGGCCTGAAGCTAAACAGTGAACTGAGCACAAACTCAGAAATTTTTTTATTTAAAGAACTAATATAAATAGTTAAATACAAAGTTGTTTTAAACCTAAAGTGTACAGATTTGTTCGTAAAAAAAAGGGCTGGTTCTGGACTGAACCACGATGAACCAAACACCAGTTTCTAAATAAATCTGGAAATGAAAAATCAGTGCTTTTAGAGTCTACAACTGAGAACCGAACCATATATAATCACCGGTTCCAGTCTCATCCTGGTTTGTTTTACGGTTTTATCAGTCTAAACCTGCTTTTGTACATCCCTAGGTTCTCTATAGAGGGTTGCTTGTCATATTCTCTTCCTCTTCTCCCTTGTTCTATCATCACGATCATGACTATGCCAGCTTTCTCCAGGTCTATCTTTACCAACAACTTCAAAGATTTCCGGTTCTCCTTCAACACTACCTGAACCTATTTCCCGGCTTGATCTCTTGTCATTCGATTTCCTAACATCCGATAACTCATAATCATTACCATGTTCAATAGGAGAACTATCAGGCTCCCAACGGTCATTCGTGTTGTTTTTGTCTGTAGCAGATTTTCTCTTGTGTCTCTTTTGCTTATTGGCATATCTTTCATCCTCAGATTCTCGATGGTCATAAACACCTTCATCACGATCATGTCTTCTTGATCTTTGATTATATCTAGTGGAACTGGTTTTCTGTTTTCTATGTCTTTGTACCTCAGCTTCACTATCCTCATGTTTTGCATCGTCTGCTTTTTCATCATCATTTTCCTTTCTGTGTTGTGACCTACTTTTCCGTCTTTTTTCGGTGTACAAATCTTCATCTGAGCTGCTACCATAATAATCTCTCGGTTTACTCTCTCTTGTACTGTGTCTAGAGCGATCTCTTGATCTGTCACGATGTCTTCTGTGTGTGTTCTTATCAAACAGGTCTCTGTCAGATACAGTGTCATCGGGAAGACTAGGGGAGCGGTGATTACTTCTATATTTTCTCTCATCGTCATAATATTTATCATCGTTTTGATGTTCATGGTGTCTGTTCCTATGAGCACGATTTTCTTCATGGCGGCTTCTACTGGAACTTCCATTTTGTTTATTTGTTTCCACAGATTGGTGCCTTTTGTAGTGATGACTGCACAAAAGCAACAAATATTAAAACCGAAACAGATTGGAATACCCAACCCTGTTTATAAGCAATACAAAGATAAAACAGATGAGAATTTTACAATGAGAAGAGTTTTATTTCAAGGGTCAGAAGCAAATTCAGAATTTTCATGTATAAACAGCAATGAAAACAAATAATGCAAAAATGAAGAAGTTGCTGATACTGGAATCATAAAAGATTTATTATTGTGTGTAACACATTACAATAAAAAGTTAAAAACTCTGCGAATTCAAGGTATATAATGATGCTGTAAGAATATGTATTTGATGGTTGATTGTTTTTTTTTTTCCTTTTTATATCGAGGTAAAGATTTTAAGATTATTTTGGAACAAACATGCTCTACCAAACACATTAAACGACAGTCATGATGATTAAATCCCTTTTAATACAAAGACCTGGAGATATATAAAATAGGTACAAAAATGGGCCAGTAAGTTGAAGGCAATCCAATGTATGTTTTTAATGCATAAACCATCCTAAATCTTTTTATTCTACATCAAAAAATTTAAAACTCTGGACAAAAAGAGTTTCGAGACGACCCGACCCTTGCCATACTCCCGTTTTGGTACATTACACAACCTGTGCATACTGGCATCTCAAGTAATCGCATTTGAAACACTAGTTAATTCCCAAAGTCGTATCTAACTAGAAAGATGCTATGCAACTACGAGAATTTCCTTAGTATGCGACTATGTGATGCAAAATAAACAAACCTTTCTCTATCTGATGTAAATACCCTGCTGGAGTGGCGCTGATCCTTTGGACTTGGTTGGTCTATTTGTTTGTCATGCCACGGATCGTCTGAATAACCAAATAAAGCAGTCATCTTCTCCACCCAATACCTTGGGGGCGGTTTATCAGAATCAGCCCATTCATAGTCACCTCCAGGGTTGCTAAAACAGTGTAAAAAGTTGCAAGCAGAACCTCGGGAACAAGTCTGGTAACAGGCACAAAAACATTAATGAAAATGAAAATTGCTATTCAGGTCATCAAACATAAACACTGTGAGAACTTTCAGATATTAAGCATAAGACATAGAACAAGTAATGCTATACGGGTCGAAATGGGTAACATGTGGGCAACCGCGGTGTTTGGGAAGGGGCTGAAAGGATGGTGCAAATATCCTACTTGATACACTTAAAAAGATTGTTAAGAAACCATAAATTAGTTGTAAATTTGATATATTTGTGAAAATTTTATATTTTTGGTGCCATAATCTAACAACTTCAAACTTTTTCCATAGAATCATATAAATAATGTTTTTATATTAGAAAATTGATATAAAAAGATACCACTTGTTCACTATGTCATAAATGAGAAACATAATAAGAAGGTAGATGGGTCATCAAACCCAATCTAACCCGTTTGACCATCACCCATTTGACATTCATAACTCTGCTTTGATCCCAACCCATTTTAAACAGTTACCAAAACCCAATTCACCCATTTTGCAACCTCTAAACTTACTCTTAAGTGAATTAGAGACATCAACATATTTTCAAATCTGGTGACTCAGGCTGACTGTACCTTAAGCCTTGATTTCACGTACTCCCCACATATGGCGACCTTCCATCTTGTTAGGGAAACAAACTCACATTTAACCTAGCAATAGCAATCCCAGACAAGATTAAAATATCAGTGTTATCGTATCAATGATATTGATCCATTAATCTTTCACTCCACTAAGCACAAAAGAATGTTAAATCTGTAGAAGATGCAAGGAAAAATATGATTCATTACAACAAAGAAGATGCGACTTTCCTGCTTTTTGAACATGTATTATATCTTCTAACAGAAAGACAGTAATATGATCTAAAATCTTAGAGATTTCATCCCCTTTAATAAGTAGCTTAGAAAGTAACAAAGTCCAGAATTATCTTCATGATCATCCATCAACAGATGGGGACTTATTTATTAGCCATGATACGTACATAAGATTTAAACGTGATAAACATTAATATACTTCTTTTGAGTCTAAACTTACTCCATGGCATAAGGCGTAAGTAACCAATGGTCTTCGTCCAGAAACTTTATGATTTGAGATAATAAATAAACTTTAACACCAGTATCTACCATCCCCCGTAAAAAACGATGACATTTATAAGGCTAAACATAAAATGAACGTAATCTAAGAGCCACACAGGACAGACCTTAAAGGAAACACATCATACCTGTTTACCAGCAAAATAACGGCCTTGTACAGAATTGTAGGCCATGACAGCTGAATCCAGTGACTTGTAGTGGACATATACATTTCCTCGCAAATGAAAAGAACCATTTCTGCACACCTGAACACACACAATATGCTTTTCTAATTTCTATAACAATGACAAAACTTACAAGTACGAGCAAAAAGTAATGTCATTTCATTGTTTATTGTCACTAAAGTCTGATATTTTGCTTCTGTGACTGATACAGAGCTGCTTGGAATGATTGAAGTTAGTTACTAAAACCAAGTAAATTTTCTTATATCCTTCCACATTAGCAGTGGCAATTTTGACCCATTTACTTAAGAACATGTTCATTTGGGTGGGTGAAATGGGTAAAATGAAAAAAAAAAAAAAAAAAAAATGTAACTAGGAAGGAAACAGGTTAAATATGTCGAATAAGCTGAAAGCCGCTAAAGTGTATTCTTATTGCATATAAAAAGTGTAGTCTTGCACAATTTGCCCTTACCGAAAAATTACTAGGTTGACTCACTACCTAACCCGCCTAATCCAGCCTATTGCAGAGACACACATTAAGAGGGAAGCGCTGTATGTCTATTTATGAAGCAATAATAGGTATAGCTACACTAATACTCAACGTAATCAACTATTTGAAAGTTTAAATAAGTTATTCAGTCATACCTTGAAATTTACAATTTCCCCAAACTTCAAAAATTCTGTATGCACATCTTCATAGAAGTCTTCATAACTGCGCTCAACCTCCTCTTCTGTATACTGTAGAGGTCAGAAAATCCGGAGTCAAATTATACACAATAGCTTATTATAAAAAAGAAAAAGAAAGAAATTAATGCATGTTAATAGGATCACACAAAAATACCACAAAACCAATCTAATAACATGGCACGGTGGGGTTAAGGAACTTAACACAGAACGGTATTCGTATTTGTTTACCAGGACCAAAGATATAATTTATGACCAATCTTATATATATCACCACATTATAATTTACTTTGTTCTAGTCAACTAATAAGCCCGGTTTGAAATTTTGACTAAATCTGCAACACCCTTTAATATGAATGCTTCAGACAGCTTTTTCCTAACCTAAATTACCTAATGGGATTGGAAGACAGACAGTGAGAAAAGTTTGCTAATGGTTAACAATAGAGATGAAGAACAAGTAACTGTTCGCTATTATAAGTTAAAACATACATGTGCTTAGGTATATGATACATGCTAAAGTACATACTTCTAATTTCTAAAAGCCTATAGTGTGCATTACATATGCATACACATACATATATGTGTCATGAGTGTAGATGGTAACATATACTTAGATATATGTTAATGCACGTGTGCAAAGATACTTACATATAATAAATACATGTGTCTACATAATACCCTTACATATACTTACACCTACCTATCTAAATTGTGTGTGTATGCATTAAAATACATACCTGCAACTGGTAGGTCTTTTTCACAGTATACATAATATGTCAGATACCAATATGTTCTGATCCTACTGAATATTATTAGTCATAAGTTGTGGTTCTAATATGTCAGTGTCATCATGTTTAGAAATAATTATACATGATGAGCAGAAAACAAGCAGCTTATTATTTGGTATAAACAAAAATATACAAAAGAAAATAAAATAGCGTTATTGTGTTAGGAATGGCAGTGAACAATTTGAGTCCTCAAACAAGCTATGGTGTGCATAACTATAAGGACCTTTTGTGGTGTAAACCTTTTAACCAAAAAAAAACTGTGAGGACTAGGACAACCACTAAGAAGCCGTAATAGCCCTTATGCCCACAATTATGGACTTAATGAGTATTATGGGAAACTCGTGTGTTGTTATTTAGGAGCAAATATATAAGGGCTACACATACTAGGAATTGAATGATTTTAAGTGAGAAAGCAAAGAATTAATCTTCATCCCATAAAACTTTGATTCACAACTCAAACTAGATACCATGACTGTCTATAGCCAATCCCACCCTATAGTCAGATTTCTTTTTTATATTCAAGTGATTCCATATGCAGATGAGGTGTCACAATCTTGTTATAACTACCGGTGTAAATGTCACTGTTGATGCCCTTAGCAACTCAAGCATGTCAAATACCAAATCTTACCAAAGGTGCCCCACTGCATGATAAGTATGGCACGCAAAGAAGTTAAGGAGCTATAGACAGCTAGAAGATTTCTAAAATCATCTCTATGTAGTCACTAAAAAATCAAATGGGCATGTCTGAAGAAATACTAAAATGATTTACCCCCAAAACCAGGGTCACAGACTCCCCTCTTACGTGACTAGTAATCGAAGGGGCAGTGTATACACGTATACAGATTCGCAGAAAATCAATACCCAAATAAATTTATTAGCGACTACTTGTAAGTTAATGTTGATACGGTCAACATATTACCATAAAAACGTAATAAACACTGAATTAATTTACAGTGTAGGATACAAATTGGTAATGACTTTCATCTCCAATCCTCAACAAGCCAAAACCATGAACCTCCACTGTGGATCTCGGGAAAAATTCTGATTTCAAAGAGTTAAGAATAACAAGAGCAAACAGCAGTGAAGTACGTTTTCTACTAGATAATCAAAGTTACATCTGAATAGCACATATAGTTTGACACAGCTTAAATATGCACATATAGAGAGAGGGGCAAGATAGAGCAAAAGGTCAACTTCAATAAAAAGACTACGTCATTTAACATTTACTTTGCATAGAATTTTAATACTCATTTCAACAATTTTTAAGCTTTTCTGTGTGTATTTTCTGCAGATGAATAAACACTTTTGTATGACACTTTATAAGAATTGTATCTACAATTGAGTAGCAAGTTAGTTTTACTGGTCACTTGTAAAAAAAATCTAATTTAAATAAGCTAATATGATGTTCATCAAAATTATCATTAGGATACTAGAATCACAGCCGGAACCCGACAACAGACCTCAAGTCCCTCATCTTGTTCCCAGGCAAGGCCAGGTCCATTGTACATGTTCTTGATAAGCAACGTGGTAGATTTATCAGGGTAGTAATGAACTCTATTGCAACGCAAACCGAATCTGCATGCTCCAGTTTTTATGTGAAACGGACAATGAGCTTTATCCTGCAAAATTAAGAAACTTAGGCCAATGCATAACTGGTTAAGTACACAATACATGATAATAACAAATAGAGGCTACCAGAGACCAACCTGTTCTGTTCCAAAGTTTGGGACCTGCTGTGCAACAGTGTCCACCAACTCTGTTGAAGTAATGGGTGCATTTTTGTAAGAAGCATATGCTTCAGATTGAGGAGGAAGTGGATTTGATGTAGGCCGGTTAGTATCCTGCAAAATGAGAAGAAAAAGACTTAAATTGCGATCTTGGGTGCAACATAGGCAAAAAAGGTTATTCACTCTGTGTAGCAACAAAAGATCAACTTATGTACCTCCTTTTCGATATCTTGACTGGTGTCTTTCTTTTTCACCCTGACTTTGTTCTTCTTAAGTATTATCTCATTTCCTTGCCAAATGATTTCAGGAGGGCCCTCCTCTACATATTCCCATTCATCATCATCATTTAAACCTTCTTCCGCTCCTTCCTGTAATACATTTTTGGAAATACACATGTTATTCACTACCAAAAGCAATTTGCTTGCACATGCATTGTGTACGCTGTAAGAAACTAATATTACACTATATGTGAATATGTCATCCTAAATGGTTGATGGTTCTGCAACTCCAGAATGACACATGCGTCAAATGGTCACGCGATGCAGACAGTTTTGTAGTAAGACTATACATGATATCTTAAACCGTATGAAGAGTAATCTGAGCCTGCTTTTTGAGCGTAATTCAAGTGAATATGATGATTTAAAACACCCCAAGCCCATTTGTATATTGCATCTAGAATAACTCTAAGGCTATAGAAAAATCTGTGAAAACCAAAACCCATGTGCTTGCCTATATGTATAGGCATTCATGTTTACTCAATGTGCAACAGGTTAGATAGCCCATAAATTATTATTGAACTCAAGCATAATTACACAATCTTGGACTTGTTATGCAGTATATTTTTATGCCAAATTGAGCTTGAATCATGTGTCTAAAACAAAGACTTGAAGAAAAGATCTCCAACTTTCGGAACTAGCCTAATCCCAAACACTAGTGATGACTGTATATAGTCTGTATGATATCCAAATGGACCAAACTTATATAAAATGACTGCAATTAAAAAGAAAATATGCCTCTTTGCTAACTAACTGGTAAAGCATTCTGTCCTAATTGATGTTAATATGAGGACCCAGCCCTTTTTTTATGTGAACTCTAACCGCAGATAAATAAATAAAAACTCATATTAGACACCCTAGTAGTAGCACCTCACTGTGATTCACGCTCGTATGCTTTCACACAGAAGCAGGCAAATCTAAGTCGAGGTCCAGCCACGCAATTGTACTAACAAATCCTCATAACTTGTGCAGATTTTGGCACACTTGAAATTGTACTTGAGTGATTAGCATACATACCAACTACCTGAGCGTGACTATCACACTTGCCCATAAACTAGCAATCTCAATTTCGATTCGAATAATTATTTAACTTATCAAAACTATAACTTCTAATTGCAGCAATTGTTAAAACCGTACCTGTTTTAACTTCAGTTCTGCTTCAACAGCATTCAATCGCTCTTGTTCTTCCTCTTCTTCCTTCTTCTTCCTTTCGAGTTCTTCTAGAAAGATCCTTTCTCTCTCCTCAAACTCCTTTCTTTCTCTCTCTAACCTCTCTTTTTCTCTCTCCTCCTCCAGTTGAATCTTTCGTTGCTCTTCTGGATCATTAAGACGAGCTTCCTCATCGGCTCGTGCTTTCTCAGCTAACTCCTTTCTAATTTGCTTCCTTTTGTCTTTCTTCAACGCCTTTCGCTTCTCCTTCCGGCTAACAGCTTTCAGTTGTTCCGCCGTGGATGGCTCCCGATCCTCTAAGGTCTCCGGTGTGCCTGGTTTTTTATCATCAGTTTGGCTGGTGGTAACAGTTTCCGTCATTTTTCGAGTGTTTTGCCTGTGAATGCTGAATAGGATTAGCACCGAATGAAACAAAAAGGCTTAATACTCGTAATCAGCTAAAAGTATGCATACATGTCTCAATAAGAACATTTACTTCTCACATAGATCGGTCTTTTGAAATGGATTCCTAAAATGGATCTAGGATTCAGGACAAGGGGTATATGCAATTATGGATGACTGTATGGATACTGAAAGACTGTAAGTAATGAATATGTACTTTTTGTTTTTCTTTTTTTGTACCGAGCAACTATCATATGATTTTTATGCTGAATTCCTAAATAACCAATGTGTCAGACAAAAACAGGGTTGCTTAATACACCGATGCCTTCAATGATTAATCTATATGTCAATTTATGACTTTGCTTTGACTAACTGAATACATCATATAACAAAACACCAAACCAAGTAACCGATTGTTAATCAAAAACACAAAAAGGGTATCATTGCATTGCTTTTTTTAATATTTGTCTACGGACACAATCTAAGATTTCAGATAAAATTACGATCATAGAACATAAACCGATTACCGAGGAACATAAATCCATGGAAACTAAGACCATGATATCTACACAACATTGTAATTTGCTCAACATCATCGCTAGTAACCTGATTGAACTAATAATGTGCAGCCATGTAATAAATCACGGAGATGTTTATCTAGGTTCATTATTTGGGACACAGCTCATACGCTCTTTCCGAATGTTTGGATTAGCTTATAATAATAAGCCAGTATTCGTAAAATGACACAAAAGAAGCTTATAACAGAAAATAAGCCACATACCAAAACCTCCTTGAATAAGAGCCCTTAAACAATTATCTAATTAGCATTCTTATTTGGGTGAAGCATTTTATCAAACAGTTGGTATGCAGGTTAATAATTATGAATATGATTAAAACGAAAGAGATTAACTAATATAATTAGAATTATATAAAAAGTAAAAAACCAATGGTACAATAGCAAAGAAAAAAAAAGGGAAGAAAGTGACATACTCCGTAGGCGGTGTTGGACAATCTGGTATCGTCTTCTTCTAATTCGCTGTTTAGAGAGACTCAGATGGAGAGACGGGTGTTATGGTAAGAAAAAAAAAAGGAAGAAGTATCCTCTCAAGTTGTTTTTATAACTTGAGTCAAGGGGACGTGAGCCATTAGATTTGATCAAATGGCTCAAATCAAAAAAACTTTTTACGATTTGAGTCATTGGATCAAATCCAATGGCTCACACACATTACACATTTAACTTGACTCAAGTTGTAAAAACAACTTGAGGGAATCCTTCTCAAAAAAAAAGGTTTGGATCACCTGCGGAAGTGGTTATTTTAACTTCTGACTTTTTTACTAACCAGTTGTTTTTTTTTTTAAAATGTAAAAGCTCATTTACAGTGTGAAAGGATGTGATATTAACAAAAGGAAAATAATTGGCATGCATAAATGGCATGACTAATTTTATGCCTAATATATTCAACAACATATGACAAGTGTAGTATGGTGTCTCTCTCTCTTCATGATAGTCTTTGATCACTTCAAGTGTTGTAATCTAATAGTTAGGCATGAAATTAGTCATGCCAATTAGACATGCCAATCACTACTCTTAACAAAAAGGGGGAAAATCACTAAATAGTAACCAACTTGTGTTCTACTATAGTCATTCAAAGTTTTTTTTGATTGAAAAACCATTCAAGTTTTATATTTGTTCTATTATTATGTAATTTTTAGTTTTTTTGCCAAGTCATCATGACAATAATGATGACATGTTAATTATTGGTAATGTGTAGATTCATTTAGCTTACATGAAATGCTAATTAAGTATCATAAACTTTTGCATGCAATTCTTTAAATTAGCTAATGTTATCAGAGCATCAGTGCTTTAAACAAACACCTACTCTGAACGAATTACTCACATGAATTATCAGTATTTGCCATCTTTATCAGATGACATGATTTGTTAAACTAAAAACTCATAAATAAAATCAATGATTTCTTGATTTATCTTACCATTAGCATATAAAGGGGTTGACAATTTCATAATGCACACATTAAATTAAATCACTAACATATAAAAAGAGGTTGAGATGGAATGCTAATTAACTTATACAGTAGACATTAACAAGCCACAATATACAAGATACTTAGTTTTCGATTAAATTACATGACTATAACAGACAACAAAAACAAATCAATGATACTAAAACATGACAAAGAGAAACATTTAAATAAAATGAAATACATGTACACATCATATACTTTAGGGATGAGCATTTCGACCCGAATCTCAAAACTGAACCGGAACCGTACCGATTCCCGATATACGCTACAATACCGGGACTACGAAATAAGGTGAAAAAAAATCAAGACCACTAATTCGGACAGGTACCAAATCGGGAAATTCCCGAAAAAAACGTGGAAAACCCGATTTCCCTGTACCGGTACCAACACCGATACCGGTATCCGAATCCCGTTCGGTACAGTACCGAAACCACTAATTTATACTCCGAAAAAAATCGGTACCACTAATTTGGTACGGCACCGGTACCGTGCTCATCCCTAATATACTTTCATGGTGACTTTGCACACAAACCAAAATTTCACAATAATGGACAAATATGAACCTTGAATGGTTTTTCATTCATAAAAAAACTTTGAGTGACTTTAATGGAACACTTGTGAAAGTTGGTTATTATTTAGCGATTTTTTCCCTATTAATTTTCATACTAAAATTATCAGTCAATGTTATAACTGCAAATATCGCGGAATATATTGAAAATTTAGCATGTCAAAACGGCATTTTGTTATTTGTTTAATCATCACAGAGTCACCACTTCACTTATTATTTAAGGATGTTTTGATTAACAAGTGCTTGAGAAAAATAAAAAGAGTATTATTTAAGAATGTTTTCATGGACAAGTGCTAGTGGAAAATAACAATGTGGTCAATTGATTAATTGAGAGTATTTTTTTTTAACGGCAATTGTGGCTACATGGCTCCTAGCCTAGAAGGCGTAGCGAGCCCACACAACCAGGTTGGGTCCAGCCCATAAGGCAATGGCACCCTTCCCTTTACGCACGCGGGAGGAAACCCCTATCGCCCCAGACAAGACCCGAACTTGAGACCTTGCCTAGGAGGGTAAAACCTCCATACCGCTATACCAGAGGCCCTTTGGTTGATTAATTGAGTGTATTCGCTACTAGATAAAAATCATCATTCAAAACCAACTATACCCATTTCATTTCAAGTTATACACATTTTTATAATAAATCATAGTGTTGATTGTCATTGTCTTTTGGATGATTCACATTTTTTGCATGAAAACATACAATAATACTGTAGTAATTTTTTTGCATGAAAACATACCAAACCCAACCTATATATAAAACCAGCCAACCACATTGGCATTCAGAGACCAGAAAACCTTAACTAGAAAGAACGATGAGACTATTAGCGACTCTTGTTGTTCTTCTTGCTGCAATAATTTACCTTCACCTGGGAGGTGCTCAGAAAAATACTAAAGATGACAAGAATATTTTCTATTACAACAACGGATACACTCCCAACAATTATGCCTATGGAAAGCTTATAAAAGAACTACGAAGTCGACTAGCAAGCGGAACCGATGATCATGATACTCCGGTAACACAGCCCCCCACGAATGTCCCTCTTCAAGAACGTTTCATCCAGGTTCAACTTCAGATCGGCGATGACGAGGAGGAGCGTATCACTGTAATAATCGACACAATGAATGTCTATGTGGTGGGTTATATTGTTGCTGATAATGTTCCCCCAACTTTACACTATTTTAATGACACTCTGAGTAGAGAAGAATTATATGAGGCTTTCTTCAGCAGACAATATACTCATAGTTGTCGTTCTTAGTAGAGAAGAATTTTAATGACATACTCCTATTTACCTTTCTAAACAAAAATGTTGTCATTCCTATTGCTAGAAAAATCACATGTGATCCAAAGGAGCTCACATGTCTTCAAAGTATTCGAATTGGGCTTATCCTCGTAGTGGCGGGAATGGTAGCAGCTGCTATATGTGAGAAGAATAGGCGGGAAGATACTAAAATGAGTGGTTTTTAGTTAATTCCTCAGTATTTCTTAGTTGATGTTGCTGAAGCTTTTGCTTATGTGGGTCAGTTGAGTTTTTCATCATGCAAGCACCTGAAAGGATGGAATCTATAAGCACAATGCTATGTTTGTCTACTTTAGCTATGGGATCTTATATGAGTGGTTTTTTAGTGTGGATTACAAACAAAATAACTCATGAAAATTGGCTTAAGAGTGATTTCGATCACGGAAAGTTGAACAACTTCTATTGTATGGTTGGGATTCTAGAAGTGTTTAAATTTTTAGTTTTAGTTTTTCTATTTTTGTCATTCAGACACCAGTATAAACCACATCATTCTAGTGGAATTAGTAATGGCTAGTATTGAGTCCATACAATATTAACATGAATTTTGTGTGGTTAATTTAAGGGACTTGTCAATAACTAGTTATATCACAAATATGGATATCTGAAATTTGCAATGGTGGTTCTATGTTAGACCCATTATTTTAGCTTAGTTTTTTCAATTCGGATATCCGAAATTTTGGATAACAGTTTTACATATCTGAATATCCAAATATCTATAATTTTTGGAAAACTTTTATATGAGTTCCAAAACTGATATTTCATAAACCCAAATATATATAATTTTTGGCAACTATGATAGTCTTGGGGATAGAGAGACAACTCAACTTGGACACGGTGCCCTAAATGTCGCCATCGCTAATTTATATCACGGAAAAGATAATAAAACTATAAAAAAAAGGCGATGTTGGTGATCATTTAAATGGTGGCAGAAGTAGTAAGGTTTAAGTACATTGAACAGCTTGTCCTACAAAACATGGATCCGTATAATTATCAAAACTTCATACCAGACGCCATGGCCATAAGCTTAGAGAACAGTTGGTCGGCTTTATCGGAGCAGATCCAATTGTCAGGTGTGTCTGGCGTCTTTTTTAGGATCATTGAAATTCGAAATGCATTAAACCAAGTCGTCCAAATAGGAAATGTAGCAAGTGCTCTGCAGCAAGCAACGCTGGCTCTAATGTTGTACACATGTAACCCCAAACCCAAAGCAATAAGAATGTCAGTTCCTGTTGGGGCTGACGAGCAGTGTCCATCTGGTGAGCCGACCACAAATATCATCGGAAGGGATGGGCTATGCATGATCGTGAAAGATGACCAATACAATGATGGGAATCCCATTATTTTGTGGGAATGTGGAAATGTTAAACCTAACTAGCTCTTGACATTCAAATTTGATAGCACCATCCGGTCCAATGGAAAATGCTTGACAACCTTCAGCGATCCTACCCCTGGAAAGTATGTCATGATATTCGATTGTGATAAAACAGCTAAGCCTGAAGCCACCCAGTGGTATCTTATTTTTGGTTCCATCATGAATGCTAACTCAGGCCTTGTCATAGCAGCTGAGACCTCCACTCAGGGGACGGTACTGATGGTACCTGAGGATAACAATTCTTCTAGGAAATCTTGGAGTCCTGAAAACTATACTCAACCCACCATAAATTATATCAGTGGGTTTCGTAGAATGTGCTTGCAGGCCAACGGTGCCAATGCCCTTGTTGGGCTAGCAAATTATGTTATTAGCAACGAGCCCAGCAGGCAACAGCGGGCACTCTATGGTGACAACACTATTCGGCTCTATAGTGACCGCACTCTCTGTGTGACATCCGATGGCCATCAAAGCTTGGCTAGGATCATCCTCCTTAAATGCCAAGGCTGGGAAATCAGCGGTGGGCTTTCATGGCTGACAGCACCATCTTAAACCCTAATGCTCGACTAGTTATGGATGTCCGAGATAATGGTGTGTCTCTTCTGCATGAGCCTATAGGGAATCCTAACAAAAAATGGTTGGCATTCTAATGCATATGGCCTCCATAGCATGCATCTAAGTGCGTATGTTGTCTAAGAATAAGACACATGGATGCAATCTAATGTAATAATATATCGATCTAAATAAGGTGTGACTTTGTTTAGTTGCTTAACACTCCATGCGGCTTATTGTATCCTACAACTAGTTATAATACCCGTGCATGCAAGAGGTTTTTCTAAAACTTTTTTCTTAAATGCTTTTACATACTAAGTTAAAAATAGGAGATTGATTGTTTCTATATTGTTAATACAAATATCGTCATTAAACGTTATTTATATTTTATGATCTTTACCTAGTTTTGTTAACAAAAAAAGTAAATTTCATTTTTGTAAAGTATAAAGCTTGTCAAGATTAATAGACATTAAAACAAGTTTTTCTTAAATAAAGTCTTCATCACTTAAGCATTTACATTTTGATTAGTTATGTATAAATTAACTTTGATATCTTTCTAAACCATAATGTGCATCAACATTCTTAGAAAAAGTATGTTTTAGTTTCTTAAACACAACATTACATATGTATTTACTTTTAACATATTAATTATAAAAATAGAAAACAACATATTACATCATGGCTAGCATCACATTTGAAATCTTTAGAAGATTTCATAGAATATTTTGTTTAGATTTGGGCTCTACATATCTTACATGATCTTGGTTAGATTTGGGTGATCTTGGAAAGATCTTTGTAATCTTACTGTCAGAGCAACGGAACCAAAAAATAACAAGGGCGGAACCCTATTTTGGTTCCGTGGTCCGTGGCCACTGCTGTTCATTTTGGCCTATAAATAGCAAGCCAACCCAAGTTGTTTTCTCATCCCTTCTTAGCATAAACACATACATTCTCTCTTTCTATTACTTCTAACTCAGTTTCATTTCATTCTAGTGATCATCTTTTGTAGCAAAGAAGATCAAGGCATAAACAAGCTTCAACAAATAATTGGAAGGCTTGTTTGTTTTGTTGTTGTATGATCTAGTATAATTCATACATCATTGTTGTACCAAACCATCTTAAACCTCTGAGTGTGAGTGGTTAGTATTTTATTCCTCAAAATACATAGTGTGTGGGAGTGGTTGTACCCTTGTAAAAGAACTCGACATCTAGCTTTGTGTCGGAAATATTGTGTAAGCGATGTGTAAAGGTTTTATCAGCCGGTTAAGGGAGCTTGTTGATTAGTGAAGATAACTCTTGAGTTGGAGACTCGGGGAGTGGTGTAGGTCAAGGAAAAAGAGTCCTTGTAGACTGATGAGTGTCTAAATACTCATCATTTTTGTACCGTTTAAGCTGCAAAAACATATGAAAACACTCAGAAATGCATCAAAATGATAAAAATATCACAAATAAGTGTTTTATGTGTTTTAAATGTAAAAATTCCAAAAACAGGTGAAAAACGTATCAAGTTTGCATAATTGGCAGTTTTAGTCCCTCAAGTTTCAAAAGTTGTCAAAAACAGTCCCTGGTAATTCAAAATAAAGAAAAATGTTATTTAAAGTCCCTAGGGATTCATGAGTTGTCAAATTTGATCTTTGAAATTTAAAATTGCAAAATGACAACTTTAGTCCCTCAACTTTGAAAAATGTCAAAAATAGTCCTCGGATATTTAAAAAGTGAAAATAATCAAATGTGGTCCTTGTACTATTCACATATGGCAGGTTTGGTCCTTGTGTGAACTTTGGAAAATGGGCAAGATTAGTCCCTCAAGTTTGGCCGAATTACATGATTGGTCCTTGTGTTAACAAGCTTAGACAAACGGACCCTTGTATTATTAACAAACACAAACACAAATCCATATCCAGCCTATACACAAGCCCAAACCAAATATCTTGACCCTTGGCCTTTGACCCTTGAGCTAGGCCAAAATCCTCTTTGCCCTGCCAATATACAATTTTGAACCCCCACTTATTATATATACTCGGTCAAAAAGTCAAACGCGCGCCCAAAACCATGTACACTGTACATCTCCTTCACCTTGCCTGTTAAACCAAAACCAGAGTGGTTTTTTCTCAATTCCACCTTTCCACCTGTCTTTTCAGCTGTATAACCACTCCCCTCCACCTCCACATCCTCCCAAACTTCTTTAAATGCTAAAAACCTGCTCAAGAGAAAATTGGCGCCAAAATGCCAAATGGACGAATATGATGATTCTGAGAGATTCAATGGTCAAGATAAGGTGGGAAATGTTCAGAGATGTCGACAAGAGTGGAAAAGATCTTTATAAAGAGGATGAGAAGCAATGTGGATACCTATCTAGTGTAACTCTTAAATTTCTTAGTCGTTTTTATTATTTCAAGCTTTCCAGTGTAATTTTAAGCTTTCAAGAACTTTGTTTAAGTATCTTTAGTGTATGTGAATCTTTTCCAGTGATTAATTTCAAGTTTTAATCTCATTTCAAGTTTATGCAAAATTTCAAGTTATAAAAAATCTCATGATAGTCTGAATGATGTTTGTAGTTGTTGTCTTGGACTCATAAGCTAATGTAAGCTCCTAGAAAGCTTCTTAAAGCTTTTAGAAACCTTAAAACTCAGTTTAGAAGTAAAACTCAAAAAATCACCAAAAATCCCAAAAAAATTAGTTAAAAATAAAAAATGAGCAAAGAGATGATCAAGAAGATGGAGCAGGGTTGATTGTGGATTGCTTGGGTTTAGAAGTTTAGTGGTAAGCTATTAGGGTGGATACTTGGTCCTTGTTATCTGTTTTCAGCTGGATACCATTTGTAAGCCATTTTCTCATAATTTGCATTTCTTAATATTAGTGGTTAATTCTTGTTAATTTTAGTTTAATCTTGTCTAAACATAGTTAGTACAAGTTAATTTATAGCTTTCTTGGTTTGAAAATCTGTTTTAGTGTTAAAAGGTTCAAAACAGTCTCATAAATTGTTGTTTGGATTTGATTTGTTAACTGTCTTAAAGGTTGTTCAAGCCTTTGTTCTTGGTTGTTTCATATCACACTTGGTCCTAATAACTCAAAGAAGCAATAAAAACCAGACCTTGTTTGATCAATAGTCATAATCACCTTTAATCTCAATCTATTGATTCACTGTTAGGATTTAGAAACTAAGATTCATCATAGTTGTTTAGAACTTGTTAACATAGCTTAATATCATCTTTTCTTAACTTAATACATCATAATCAGTAAGTATGAGTGATTTAAAGTTCATATTAGTCAAACCTTTAGTGTAATTTAAAAAGTCAAATTTCAGTTTAGTCGTTTTTGAATAAAATAGATAATTTTATATAGGACTTAATATTAAGTTTCATACTTTGTGCTTTTGGGATATTAAAGTTTAGCTGCTCATCTTAATTAGAAAAATATTAGCTTATATCTAATTAGCTTATAAACTGCTTATTTTCAATCTTGTTTTAGACCCTTTTTCAAAAACATGCTTTGTGCACAGTTTACCCATCCATTTTCTCAAGCTCACACAGAGCTCATGAGAGAGGTCTAGCTTGTACACTTTAGCTTTTTGAGAAGCTTACCTAGCTGTCTCAAGGTTCCAGTTCTCATTTTCCCATTTTTAGCTTATTTGATAAGCCTGCTAGTGGCTTCTAGTTTTGTCCATTTTATCTAGTACTAATCAATCAGTGTTTACCAGTTTCTTCATAAGCTTCTCACAAGCTTATTAGTGTAATCCAATATTTAAAAATTAGCTTTTTAGAAAGCCTAGCTGGTTAACTTGTTAGTTCCAGTGATTACTTTCATTTCCTAGCTTATCTTAGTGCTTAAAAATAAGCTCAAAAGTATCTAGAGACCCAATAAGTACCCTGTTAAACAGTTAAGTTATTGCTTATTTGGATTTTGTTAAGTGCTTATTTATAGTCATTGTGCTTATTTAGTTGTCATATTAGCTTATTATTAGCTGCTTAGCTTATTCTCAGTTAACTTTGCTTATTTTCTAGCTAATTAGCCACTTGGCTTAAACTTGTGCTTATTTCCATTTCTAGCCTAACTGTTAAGTAATCTTAAGCTTATTCAGAGCTTATTAGTAGTTTTTATATAAAGTTCTAGTTATAAAATTTGCTTATCTAGTTGTGCTTAATCAGTTTTAAAAAGAAAAAATCCAAAAAGAAAATAAAAATAAAAAAGCCAGTGCTGGGATTCGAACCCTGGCCACCCAGCTCACCACACACACACACTACCATCTGCCCTTGGGACTTTGACTGGTTATTTCTTGCAACATTTAATATATACCCCTCTTTGTCTATTTAAGCTTATACGTATACATTAGCTTATTTCTAGCTTATTAAAATAAGTTGTCACAACTTTTGTATTTTTCTTAACTTTGTATTGTCATAAAGTATTTTATAAAAAAGTTTCAGAATTTTCTGAATAGTTTTATATTTTTAATCATTTAATTAGTTTAAAATAGTATTTAATTCATAATAAAAAATATAAAAGTCAAAAAAATATAAATCTTTTTTCTAAAATTTTCTTTTGTCATATAGTAAGTAAGAAAATTGTTTTTACACTCGTAGGACTTTTATTTTACAAATTTTACGTTTTTACTTGCGCACTCGCTTAATTTTTACATATAACGCGCGTTTTCATTCTAGGTCACGTTTTTAGGTAATTTAGGTTTACGCTTTAATTAAAATAGTTTATTTAAGTTATTTTGTTTTATAAATCAAGAAAAACATCATTTTAAAAATAGTGATAGCGTTTATTTAATATAATTTAGCTTTTTAATTTTCTTTAATTTGCATTTAAGCCCCTGTAATTTATAAAACTTTTTCTTTAGGTATAAATATTCCAAAATCTTTACTGATCACTATCCTTAGTGATTATTCGACATCTGAATTTGTTCAAACACCATTAATCCTCCGTGGGACTTAACGACCTAGGGAAACACTATATTCTCCAGATCTTAATTGTATTGCTTTCTGAGCTGTTTGAATTTTATTACGGTTGACCATTCACAAGTGGTTAGCTTGTGTGATAAAATTGACGGTTTGGAAGCCAATCATAGACCGAACCACTATAAACAACTTGTCGTGGTTTGATTGTTTCTTTCATTATTTACTCATTATATATTGCTTGCATATCGTTTATTCTTCACTAACATATCTTTGATCAATATCAATTGATCTTACAATAAAGTTTCAAAACAAAGATTTTAAACGGTAAACTATTCAACCCCCCTTCTAGTTTTCCACAATTGGTACCAGAGCCTCGTTGCTCAAGAATTTCTAAAATATATTATATATTTTAAAACTTGAAACGATCCATGGATTCCGAAAACTTTAAAGAAGGTCAATCGATGCAAAGACCACCACTCTTTGAAACTTATGGATTTATCTATTGGAAAAACCGTTTTGAAACATATGTAAAATCAAAAGATATAGATCTTTGGATTGTTATTATTAAAGGTGATTTTAATCCTACAACAAAAGATATTTCAAGTGATGAACAAAAGAAATCAATAGCTAAAAATAATGAAGCTAAAATGATATTTTATAATGCTTTGCCTAGAAAAGAATATGAAAGAATTTTTATGTGTGAAACCGCCAAAGATATTTGGGAATCTTTAATTATTACACATAAAGGGAATTCACAAGTCAAGGATAACAAAATTGATCTTCTTGTTTAACAATATGAACAATTTGTTATCCCTGAAGATGAAACCATTGTGATGACGTACCCTCCGATTAGGTCGAAGGACCCCCCTTCGGCCTCAGTCGAAATTGCATTACGAAGACCCAAGTCTTTCTTCATAAGTCATTGGTGGCGTAAAACCATTCATCATTGACATGGTTACCAGTTGGGAATCCGCCAGCCGAAGGCCTATGCCCTTCGGTGTCTTCCCTTGAAGATGCCAAGACAAATAAGAACCTTGACTTGGTCTTCCCCCACGTTCCCACTATGTCCTTAGCTTCCCCGCCAAGTCCGAGATAGTGGGGATGAAGCCCTAGCGGTTACCACAAATCAGGGGACGCCCCCCATGATCTCCTAAACGTGTGCTAACACTCTCCAAGCTATTTTCATCACCTATAAATAGGTTGGACGAGTCATTTCAATGGTATGTTCACTCAACACAGTATTTCACACACATCATATTATTTACAACTCATATCACATACTTACTCACACGCCGGAGGTGGTTCGCAGGGCCCAACCCCTGCGCAATCACTTAACGAAGTGTCTACTATTTCTTATTGCAGATTGGCTACAAGTTTGGCGCAAGCATATCAACCCTCATACCCTTCGATCACCATCGAAGGTCTGGTCGTACGAATTATTGTACAATCAGTGGCGCCATCCGTGGGACCCCCTACTATTGGTCTCGTCATTCCAAACTTACACCTAGTCAATCACTCTCACTAGTTTCACGGCATCACTCAAGGAAGAGAAGATACACCCCCTCCGGGTTTCTCGACCTTGGCACCAATCCCAGTCAATGATCCTAACAACCTTCCCAATATAACCGCATCCACTTTTACCACACGATCTCACCCTGAAATAACTCCCAACAACCATGCTTCAACCTCGGCTAACCATAAACCAGTAATTAGTCCAGCGTTTGTTGAAGCCAACATCAAAGCATTAGAGTCTTTACTAAGGGCTCGAAGGAGGCAAGCTCGGAATGTGGAGATGCGTAGGGAGTTGGAATACTCAAGCGAAGAGTATGACAAAGAGTTGGAAATGGAGACTAGGCCCTTGGCTCCAGGGGCTACACACTCAGTGCTAAGGATAGGGTCTCCGAGCAGTCGAAGGCCTAGCGGAAGGTCGGTCGGTTTTGAAGCCATTCCGGAGAGGGCTCCGACTAGACGGGAAGGTACGATAGAAGGTTCCAATGGAAGGAGTAACCGAAGGGATGCTACGGAGGTTAATTTGCCACCACTTTTGGCGGCTCATCTGGGAAGAACCGAGTAAGGGGTTCCGTTTCAGCCTTCTCACGCATCCGGCGTAGAAGGCAATCCATCTCAAGTGAATGGGGAAGGAAATCTTCCTCCTCATGGTATGTACCCTCCTTTTCAGGCTCAATCTTACCCTCAAGGGGGGCTAGCAACCCCAGTTTTACTCAACCATACAGAATTATGCCCTACGGGCAACCTATGGTATATCCTTCGTACCCTGTAGGAAGTCACCCACCTTATATACCTACTGCTTACCCTCAATATGTTAACCAAAACCCTGTTGGAATACCTCCAAATCATAACCCATACAATGCTGCCCCTACCTACATGCCACCTTATAACTGTCTTTATTCGGAGCCCATGGGCTCCACAACACCCTTCGTAAGATGGATAGAAGACTACCCTTTGCCTGATGGGTTGAAAATGCCCGCGCACATTGGTACCTATGACGGGAAAGGGGATCCGGATAACTTTTTGCACTTATTTGAAGCGGCTATTAGAATGCAGAAATGGGTTATGCCTGTTGCTTGTCACATGTTTACATACACCCTACGAGACTCCGCTCGTATATGGTGGAACGGGAAAAAACCATGTAGCATTGTGAATTTGGATGATCTCAAGGCCAAGTTCAGATCACATTTCAGCCAACAGAAAAAGTTTACGAGAACATACCTTACAGTGCACAACATCAAGCAGAGGGAGAACGAGAGCACCAGAGCTTTCATTACCAGATACACTGATGACACGTTACAAATAATGGGCTTGCATGAGGACCAGCGCATCTCAGGTTTCGTGCATGGCCTACAAAACAGAAGTCTGGTTGAATTCCTCTCCACTGATCTCCCCGTAACCTACAAGGGTTTGGTGGAGAAGGCTTACACCTGGATCGAAGCAAAAGAAGTATCTACCAACGGGGCTCCGATCGAAAATAAAGAAAATCACAGCAAAGTCCCGAAGCATCCTTCGTGGGAAGGGTCAAGGAACAAACACAAAAATAAGGACAGGTTCACACCGTACCACAAAAACATCAACCATGGGCTCTTGGCTAATCTGTCTAAATCTCTAAGAGAGATACTTGCTACGGAAAAGGCTGCGAAGGCCTTTGATCCTCCTCCTCACTTGGCGAACAAAGGAAGGACCAGAGATACTTCCAAATTTTGCTACTTCCATGACGATTACGGGCACGACACCAATAACTGCAGAGAACTCAAGAAGCAGATAGAAGAGGCCATAAAGTCCGGTCAATTGGGACATTTGGTGAAGGGTATAAAAAGAGGTAAAGACAAAGCTTCCGACACACAGTTGGGGAAAGATACCACACGTGCCGAAGCACCCATCCTCATGGTATACAAGGAGGACTCTGTTTTGAAGAGGAAAGAAGCGGAGGAAGCCTTGTGTGGAGTAGGAGATGTCACTTTTCCTTCAATCACAGGGAAAGTTCTTTCAAATGACCCCGTGGTCATCAAAGTCTTGATCTCCAACAGAGAAGTAAACAGGGCCTACCTCGACTGCGGTAGCTCTTGCGAAGTTATCTACGAACGATGTTTTCTAAAGCTTAAACCTTCGATAAGGTCGAAGAGAGTTGATACGAAGGTACCCTTAGTGGGGTTCTCAGGGGAACACTCATGGCCTTTGGGAGAAGTCCCTCTAGAGGTTACGATCGGAGAAGGAAGGCTAAAAAGAACAGAAACTCTGATTTTCACGATCGTACGGTCGGAATCTCCCTACAACCTATTGATAGGGAGAACAGCAATGCAGAAGATGGGTATCGTTGTCTCCACCATACATGCCGTGATCAAATTCCAAACACCTTTCGGCATTGGAACGGTTTTCTCCAGCTATAAGGTGAAGGAACCTACGGAAGTAGGCAAAAGGATCAAGCAGGTTTCGGCAGAGCCTCCGAAGGATGTTCTCAGTTGTACTGACGCTGAAGAACGCATTGTGGTAAATGATCTCTACCCCGATCAGACAGTGGTAATCGAAAAGCAGCTCCCAACCTCCTATAAAGCAGAATTGGAAAAGGTACTTCGTGCTAATGCATATGTCTTCGCATGGACCTACTCTGACATGACG
Source organism: Chrysanthemum seticuspe (assembly GCA_019973895.1). NCBI lineage: Eukaryota > Viridiplantae > Streptophyta > Magnoliopsida > Asterales > Asteraceae > Chrysanthemum > Chrysanthemum seticuspe. The sequence goes on along the minus strand of BPTQ01000006.1, from coordinate 73,799,954 downwards.
GGGGTCCCCAGAACTCTCACCATAGACGGAAAGCCCTTCGGCACTGAACACAAGCTCAATGAGTTCAAACATATTGAACCCATCAAACAAAAGCGTCGAAGCTTGGCTCCTGAAAGAAATGCCGCCGCATGCAAAGAGGTGGACGAGCTCGTAGCAGCAGGCATACTCAGAGAGGTGAAGTATCAAACTTGGGTAGCCAACCCAGTGATGGTCAAGAAGCATGATGGAGGATGGAGAATGTGCGTAGACTTCACAGATATTAACAAAGCTTGCCCGAAGGACTGCTACCCTCTGCCAGAGATTGATTGGAAGGTGGAATCCTTGTTAGGATTTCGGCTAAAGTGTTTCCTAGACGCTTATAAGGGTTACCATCAGATACAAATGGCGGAAGAAGACGAAGAGAAGACAACCTTTTTTACAGGAAAAGGCGTTTATTGTTACAAAAAGATGCCTTTTGGTTTGAAAAATGCAGGTGCTACCTACCAACGATTAGTGGACAAAGCCTTCCACAAGCAGATAGGTAGGAATCTGGAGGCATACATAGATGATATGGTCATCAAGAGTAGATCGGAGGAGGATATGCTCTCCGATATTAAGGAAACCTTCGACCAGCTTCGCGCATGAAATTAAATCCCAAAAAGTGTTCCTTCGGTGTGGAAGAAGGACAATTTTTGGGGCATCTGATCACCAAGCAGGGTATTAAGGACAATCCTTCGAAGGTCAAGGCTATCACGGATTTGCAGCCTCCTAAGTCCCTAAAGGAAGTGCAAAGTCTTAACGGAAAACTAGCAGCCCTCAGCAGGTTCTTATCGAAGGGTGCAGACAGATCCTTGCCGTTCTTCAAAACGCTCAAAGGATGCACGGACAAAAAGACGTTCCAATGGAGTATAGATGCAGAAGCAGCCTTCCAAAAGCTCAAGGATTTCATGGCTATTCTACCTACACTTACAGCCTCAATCAAAGGCGAAGTGTTATTCATGTACATCGCAGCCTCCTTCGAAAGCATCAGCGCTGTGTTATTGGCAGCAAGAGAGAAGAAGCAAATCCCTATCTACTTCGTTAGTAGGGTTCTACAGGGAGCTAAGCTAAATTATCCAACATTGGAGAAGCTAATTTTGGCCTTGGTCCATGCTGCGAGACGCCTTCGAAGGTACTTCCAAGCTCACCCTATAACCGTACTTACTGACAAGCCAATTAAGCAGATACTTTCGAAGCCGGAGAAATCTGGAAGGATAGCTAAATGGGCTATCGAGCTAGGAGAGCATGATATTGAATACAAGGGCAGAAACTCGGTCAAAGGGCAAATATTGGCAGACTTTTTAGCAGAAACACCCTCCGAACCGAAACATGACACAAAGGTTAATGAAAAGAAGCCTGATAAGGCAATCGAAGGGTGAAAACTTTATACTGACGGAGCCTCTAGCTCTGATGGTTCTGGCGCAGGTCTCATGCTTGTTGATCCCAAAGGGAAGGAGTATACTTACGCACTCCGTTTTGAATTCGACGCTACGAACAATGAAGCGGAGTACGAAGCTTTGCTAGCAGGCCTCCGACTGGCCAAAGACATGGAGGTCGAAGACTTGGCTATCTTCATTGATTCACAACTCATAGCCAATCAGATAAAAGGCTCCTACGAGGCAAGGCAACCTGTGATCAAGCAATACCTGGATAAAGCCAAGGAAATGCTCGAAGGGTTCGTATCCTACAACATAGAGCATGTTCGGAGAAACCAAAACAAGAAGGCGGATGCCCTCAGCAAACTGGCATCAATGGCATTTGCTCATTTAACTAAAGAAGTTCTGGTCGAAGTGTTGGCAGATAGGTCCATTGTCCGAAAGGAAGTGTCCGACGTGATACAAGAGGAAGACTCAAATTGGATGACTCCAATTAGAGAGTATCTAATAAGTGGTATATTGCCAAAGGATCAGAAATTAGCTCGAAAGGTTCGCATCAAAGCACCACAGTATAGGATCATGGGGAACTACTTATACCGAAGGTCTTTTCTTTCCCCATGGCTACGCTGTGTAGGGCCTAGGCAAGCCGCCAACATCATTCAAGAAGTACATGAAGGATCCTGCGGGCTTCACGCAGGACCTCGCTCCGTTGTTTCTAAAATCATGAGGGTCGGGTATTATTGGCCTTCGATGCACATGGACGCCGTTGACATCATTCAGAAATGTGAAGGCTGTCAAGTTCACTCAAGAGTTCCAAGGATACCAAAATAAGATATGACCTCTGTAACCTCTGCATGGCCCTTCAGGCAATGGGGATAGATATTGTAGGTCCTCTGCCAGTTGCTCCAGGAGGAGTAAAGTTCTTGGTCGTAGCCATCGACTATTTCACTAAATGGGTGGAAGCAAAACCTTTGGCATCCACCACAGGAAGGTACATGGAAAAGTTCGTATGGGAGCATATTATCTGTCGGTTCGGAATACCTCACATCATCATTTCAGATAATGGGAAGCAGTTCGCGAAAGGGGTATTCCCAGTGTTTTGCAGAGGCCTGAATATCAAACAATCCTTCACTTCCGTCTACCATCCTCAAGGTAACAGACAAGTGGAAGTTACCAACAGAGACATCATAGAAGGAATAGAACGAAGGCTGGGTTACAGTCATCACGGTTGGGTAGATGAACTACCTCAAGTACTTTGGGCTCACAGAACGCATACAAAGTCAAGTCATGGGGAGACACCTTTTAGCTTGACATATGGCACGGAAGCTGTCATCCCTTCGGAAGTAAGTGTCGAAACAGAAAGAGTCATGAACTTCGAGGCTGCAGACAACGAAGAAAGGCTCCGTAGCAACCTAGACCTACTCGAAGAACGAAGGGAAATAGCCTCAATCCAGGAGGCTATCCATAAGCAAAAAATTGAAAGATACTACAACAGTCGGGTTCGGCCTTCGATCTTCAAACCGGGGGAATACGTCCTTCGACTCAACAGCGCAAGTAAAGCTGAGTACCAGGGTAAACTAGGACCTACATGGGAAGGGCCCTACGTTGTTAAGGAAGCATATGGCAACGGAGCCTACAAGCTGGAAACCCTGGATGGAGACGTTATTGATAGAACCTGGAATGGCACTAACCTTCGTAAGTTCTACGTATGAAACTTACAATGTCTAAGGACATTCTCTATTTTGCTTTCAATCAATGTATTTGCATTCTTCTCACTTGGGGAAAGAAGCATTAATGGTAGGCGTCTAGTATTCATTTCTTAAAATGATGTAATCCTCCCTACCCACTTAATGATAATAACACATTTCCCTCAAATCTCTTGTTTCGTTCAATACAACAAAGATTTCCCCACCAAGTCGCTTTATAAGTTTTAATGTCGAAGGGATGTACAAAGACTACATAACATGTCTTGCTCATATGCATAACATCCATCTCAACTTCACATTAACTTTCCTATATGGCCTTAAGGTATTTTAAGCCTTTCGCTGCCCAAAGGATCAAGACGGAGTGGGTCGCGACCCTCTGTCAGCAGTTAAATTATATGATTGCTAATATTCTTGGTGAAGTAACTACACACAATGAGGCTATGCATCTACCATACGCCTTAGGTTGTAAAAAATATTTTTTACGCAAGTAAAAATAAAAAGAGAAGAATCACACATGGCAAAATTCGAAGCCCTAGTGGCTTCAATGTAGATTACTGACTAGTCTAACTAGTCTAACACAGGCCGTAGCCTTAACGATCCAACAAAATAAAATATTGTCTTAGGCCGTAGCCTACATCACACATACCACATGTTAATTGTTTCATCAGGCACGAAGCCTGGAAAGGAACTGATTGTGCAAAAGATTGCACTACCAGGCTTCGATGAGGATCAAAGTAATGAGGGGTGTGTGTTCCAGCCAAGACTTGCCTGTAACCTGAGAATAAGAAATACTAAGACACTACGTTAAGTGATTGCGCAGGGGTAGGACCCTGCGAACCACCTCCGGCGTGAGAGTAAGTATGAGTTATGGTTGTATAAGTGTGTGAAAGTAAAGAGATGAGTGTGAAATGAGCATACCATAAACCATCGTCCATCTAACCCATTTATAGTGGAAGAAATACGGTTAGAGGCACTCTTGCATGAATATCAGAGATCATGGGGGCGTCCCATGATTGTGGGTAACCGCTAGGGGTTAGTGACCCACGTTCTCAGACTTGACGGGGAAGCCAAGAGAGAGAGGGAGATCGTGGGTTTGACTAAGTCAGGAGGTTCCTTATCCATTGTTCCTTCGTCAGCCATACCCCGAAGGGCTTAAGGCTTCGAGTGGCGAATTCCCCTTAGGTAACCTTCGTACCAACGAATGGTTAGACGCCTATGGATATTTCAGAATCCTAACTTGGGCCTTCGTATGGAAGGGCTTCGACACGTCTCGGAGGAGTGTCCTTCGAGCTACTCGGAGGGTACATCATCAAGCCCCCAGTCGAAAGTGATGCATATGAGCGAGGAGGCATTGCTTTCGACTTCATGCTTCGAAAAAACACCATCATGCTGCTAAATATACTAGTTGGGAGATAGCTACGCAACTAACCAAGCGCATTTAATGCTAATTAAATCATCCAGCTACCCACTACAGTGATCACTCATCCCCATGTAACCCGGAGACCACAAGTCTTTATTTAAAATTTAAAAAGTGGTTTGGCTTAGATAAAAGTAATCTAGATGGACACGTGTGTGAATTAGGAGACGGTAAAAAGGGGTATTTAAGGGGAATATGATGAAACCCTAAAATACTTTTACTCTCTCCGTCTTCATTTACACGCAGTAAACTTTCAAGCGCCCCATCTTCGAAAACCAAGGTAAACACTTTTCTCCTCTTGTAGATTGTTTCGAAAACTAGGAACATGGATTCTAAGTTTATTATAAAACAACAAAAGTGCACTTTGTTTGCTAAAGATTTGCATGATCATTTAGCCGATTATCCTATTCCAATAGAACATAAAGTGATGTTACCCAAACCCACTCAGGGTATCTTTGATGCCCCTCCAAGTTTCGTAGGGTTGTATACCCATGCATTTAGTCACTCAAACCTTAGGATTCCGCTGCACCCATTGATTTTGGAATTTATGCAGTACTATAAAGTTCATATCTCTAGATTCAATCCTTTTGGGTTTGCCAAATTGACTACATTCATAGTGATGTGCAAAGCCTACGGATATGAACCAACCTTGACAGTTTTAAGAGGATTCTTGAACTTGTACCCCGGGGGCAATTGGTTGACGCTAGCAAAAAGACCTGAGCCAGATGTACCCAATCTGTTTGAGAAAGTGTACAAAAACATATCGGGTTGGAAGGGTAGCTTTTTCTACGTGCAAGACACTATTGTTCCCCCTACATATTCAGAGCTGCTGAACAAAGAATAGGTATAATGCTAAACGGTATAATGACCCCCTGCCCTACCAGGTTCGGAGTGATCCTTGTTACCTGCGTTTGGCAAAGTACCCTGTGGATGTGCAAGTATTCCCTGAAGCCATCTTATACATGGCTGGGATTGCTCAGAGTTGGGAGGGGTCTCCCAAGAAGCCTATGATCATATACCAAGGACAAAGTATGTTTATCCACTTTTATTTAAATAGGACCAATGTAGCACTGATATTTATTTCTTTTTGCTTCTATTTTGCAGAGATGTCGTTCAGAAACTTCATGTTCCAAGAATTTGATGAAGATTTAAGTTTCATGCCTGCGGAGAAAGATGAGGAGTCTTATGGCGTTGACTCCCCTTCAACATCTGTGAATAACAATGAGGTAAACATTCCGAAGCCAGAGCCTATTTCATCCGCACCCCCACAATCTGCTATGAAGGGCACATCCCAACTGGTGGAGAACATTACTGACTCGGACGATCCTGCGGATGAGGATGTCCCCGTCATTGGTTCAACAGGAATAGCTGATAGGCTAAAGAGTAGGAAAGGGACAGCGGCCAAGACTGTGAAATCCACCAACAAAAGGAAGAATCCCCTGCCTACCTCTGGGAGTAGAGTTGTGAAGCATAAGAGTACCGAGGGCAGAAAGCTTATCAAGTGTTCCTTCGAATTGCCCGATGAATCCGTTGAGGTTCATGGTAAGTATTTTTGTCTTATGAGACATTGTGAAGGTAAAAATATAATTGTTATGCTAACTTGTGTATATTTTGTTGCTCGTAGGTCTTCCAGAGACGAAGGAGCTTCCAAATGCCTTAGCCTGTCATCGGATTGTTGACCATGTGACCCCTCCACAGTGGAAGAGTATGCTAGAGAACATGTCCATTGAGAAGTTCTGTGACATGCATGATAATGGGGTTGCGAGGCAGGCGGTGATGGATAATCAATTGAATGCCCAGACCAGGGGGTTGCTCAGAACCGTGGCCAAGCTGGAAGCAAAGTGTGACGAGATTGAGGGGAACGTTGAGAAGAACCCCGTCGTCCAAGACCTTCGAGAAAAGATAGCTCAGTTGACCGTGGAACGTGGCAATCTCAAACTGGAAGAAGCCAAGGTTATTACTCTCACTGGTCAGAATGCTGCTCTCGAGGCTAAGTGCGCTGGGTTGGAAAGTGAGAAGGTTAGGCTTGGAGTGGTAGAGGTAAAGTTGAGGGAGGAGATCGATGGCCTGCAAATGAGGTATAAAATGCTGCAGAAAGATCGTGCAGAAGTTGTTTCGAAGGTGGTGCCTTACATAGCCATGGAACTCTACCATAGTGACGAGCTGGGAGCTCAGATGTGGAAGGTCATCAAGTCAGCCCTATTTCATGGATGGTGTTTGGCTCTGGAGGAGGCCGCCAAAACGGGTAAGCCTGTGGACCTCTCCAAGATTGAATGCTACCGTCCCATTTCGAAGGCTGAATATGATGAGGCAGGAAATGCATTTGCAACTGCAGAGTACTCCTTCCTTGCTGAGGCAACCAAAGATCCAATGGCACCCCTCGAAGATCTCCTGTCTAAGAAACCTCGGAAACTGAAGCCTACTACTCCAACCAAGAAGACCATGTCTACTAAGCCAGTCTCAGTGCAACCCTCCTCCACTCCCTCTCCGAAGAAACAAGAATGAAGGCTGCTCTGTTAGTAGTAATTTGGTTCCAAAGGGTGGCATGCACCCTTAAGACAATTTATTTTATGTGACAATGTGTGTCTTGTTTCCCAAACAATTTAAATGCTTGTGATGTATGGCCATGGGCCAAGAACAATTTGACGGGAGTCTAGGCTCCTCATGCAGGTATAAGGGCAGTAGCCCATATTTTGAATGCAATAGTGTAGAGGACATACCTCTACATACTTAGCTTAAGTTTGTTATGTAAACTTCTCTTACGCTATTTTTGCGACGCTTAAATTTTACAACCTAAGGTTCAACAACCTCATTGTGTGTAAATTACAACACCAAGAATATAATGGCCAACTTGACCATTGACAGAGGGTCGCGACCCACTCTATCTCAAATCCTTTACATAGCATGGCTTTGTTACTTTTTTTTTACAAGCGCCAAAATCTACTAGGAGAGTTAATGTGAATGTTTAAGTTGGCTTTGAATAATAAGGCATATGTTACACCTCAAGCCATTCGACATTAAAACTCATTAACGACTTGGTTGAACAAATCTTTGTGTTTAAGAAACGAAGCAAGAGATTTGTGGGAAATGTCTTATTTATCATTGAATTGGTAGGGAGGATTACATCATTCTTGAAATGAAAACTAAGACAACTACCAATAATGTGTGCTTTCCCCTGAGAAGCTTTTGATTACAAGAAAAAAGTTAAAGTACTTCTTAAACATAGAACTTTTGAAGGTTCGTACCATTCCATGTCCTGTCGATGGGTTCTCCGAGAAGAGTGGCCAGTTTATATGCTCCATTGCCGTAGGCCTCAGCTACCATGTAGGGTCCTTCCCAAGTTGGTCCCAGTTTTCCCTGATACTCTGCTTTGCTTGCACTGTTGAGGCGCAGTACATATTCTCCGGGCTTGAAAGTGGAAGGTCTGACCCTTTTGTTATAGTAGCCTTCGATCTTATGTTTGTGTATTGCTTATCGGATGGAGGCTATTTCTCTTCTTTCTTCTAGGAGATCAAGGTTTTCCCTGATCCTATCATCATTTTGGGAGGCATCATACGTTGCCACACGCTCCGTGTGTACAATTAGTTCCGAAGGGATGACCGCTTCTGTTCCGTATGTTAGGTTGAAGGGAGTTTCTCCGTTGCTTGACTTAGGATGTGTCCGGTGAGCCCATAAGACTTGAGGGAGCTCATCCACCCATCCATGATGAGTTCGATCTAGCCTTTTCTCGATCCCTTTGACGATTTCTCTGTTTGTAACCTCCACTTGTCCATTACCTTGTGGGTGATAGACGGATGTCCAGGATTGCTTTATGTTGAGCCCTTGACAGAAGTCATAGAAGACTCCTTCGGTAAACTGTTTCCCGTTGTCAGATATGATGATGTGGGGCACTCCGAATCTGCACACAATGTGTTCCCATACAAACTTCTCGATCTGTCTTCCTGTCACCGAGGCTAGGGGTTTTGCTTCCACCCACTTGGTGAAGTAGTCGATCGCTACTAGCAAGAACTTGACTCCTCCGGGAGCTATAGGCATGGGCCCTACAATATCGATGCCCCACTGGGAGAAGGGCCACGCGGATGTCACACTTGTCATATCTTGCTTCGGCATTTTTGGAACGTTTGAGTGTATCTGACAAGCTTCACACTTGAGGATGATTTCGGCTGCGTCCCTGTGCATCGAGGGCCAATAGTAGCCCAACTTCATTATATTCGAGACAACTGAGCGAGGTCCTGCATGGAGACCGCAAGATCCTTCATGGACTTCGGCTATGATGCTCGAAGCTTGCTTGGGGCCTACGCATTGTAACCAAGGTGACAAAAACGACCTCCTATATAGGGTTTCCCCTATTAGCCGGTACTGCGGGGACTTAACCCGAATCTTTCTTGCAAGCTTGGGATCTTCAGGGAGAAGACCACTTATCAAATATTCCCTTATGGGAGTCATCCATGTCTCTCCTTCTTCGTGAATCACATCGGCAACCTCTTTGAGAACGATGGATCTTTCAGGAAGGACTTCCACGAGAACCTCCTTAGTGAGATGAGCGAAAGCCATGGAAGCTAGCTTGCTTAGTGCATCTGCCTTTTTGTTCTGGTTCCTACGAACATGTTGGATGGTGTAGGAGTTGAAGTTTTCGAGCATCTCTTTTGTCTTTTCCAAGTACTGTTTGATGACAGGTTGCCTTGCTTCGTAGGAACCTGTCACTTGGTTTGCTACCAATTGGGAATCTACGAAGACAGCGAGAGCTTTGACCTCCATACCTTTGGCTAGTCGGAGTCCTGCTAGTAGCGCTTCGTATTCCGCTTCGTTGTTTGTGGCTTCGAACTCAAACCGAAGAGCATATGTATGCTCATTCCCTTCAGGACTGACTAACATTAGACCTGCTCCTGAGCCATCGGTACTGGATGCTCCATCTGTGTAAAGCTTCCATTCAACCTGCGCTTGAGAAAGATTAGCTTTGGGCTTTTCCTTTTCTTCATCGGGTCCGGAAGGTGTTTCTGCCAAGAAGTCTGCAAGAATTTGCCCTTTGATAGAACTACGTCCTTTAAACTCGATTTCATGTTCTCCGAGTTCAATAGCCCATTTAGCCACCCTCCCAAACTTTTCAGGTTTAGACAAGATCTGCTTCAGTGGCTTATCGGTTAAGACTGTAATTGGGTGGGCCTGGAAATAGCGTCGGAGCCTCCTTGCTGCGTAAATTAAGGCGAGCACTAACTTCTCCAAGGTTGGGTAGTTGACCTTCGCTCCTTGTAGGACCCTACTAACAAAGTAAATTGGGATCTGTCGCTTTTCTCTCTCTGCCATAAGGACTGCTGATCCGTGCAAAACCGTCAAGGTTTATCACTCAAGCCTGCCACTTGTGAATGGCCGACCGTAACAAACTTAAAACAGTTTAAGCACGAACTCAATGAAGATCAGGAGAGTATAGTGTTTCCCCAGGTCGTTAAGTCCCAACGAGCTGTGCGAGAATAGTCAAACGTAAAGTGATCGAGAGGATTTGAAAGGGAAAAGATAGTGATTGATCTATACCTAAAGAGAAAGCCCATATACTACAGGGGCTTAAATGCAAATTAAAGGAAATTAAAAAGATAATTTCTATTAAATAAATGCTATCACTATTTTTAAACTGATGTTTTTGATTTTATGTTTTTATAAAACTGAATTTAAAAACTACGTAACGTACAAATAAAAATGTAAAACTTACACAATATTAATCCTAAAAATATGAAAATGATATTTTTACAATCCTAATGATAAAAGAAAAGTTTTAGAAAAAGAAAATTATTTTTATGACTATTATTCTAATTATTATTAATTAAAAACTATTTAATATTAGCCTAAAATACAAGAAAATAGGAAATAAAGCTAGAAAAATAAAATTATGACTTAGAAAAATCTAAAATAACAAAAGAGACTTTTCAAAACTATTTTTATATTTTTCTGATTATTTTTGTATTTTCTAGGAATTAAAAACTATTAAAAACTAATTAAATTACTTAAAAATACAAATTTAACTAAGAAAAATCTAGAAAAATATTTTTTTGGCTTTTTATATTTATCTTAACTTAAGAAAAATTAAAAATTATTTTTTTGAACCTTTTCTTAATTAATTGTATTTAAAGCTAATTAAAAATGCTTAAAAACTAATTAAAATCAAGAAAAATACTAAACAATACTGGAAAAATCTGAAAAATTCAAGTTAAGCTTAAAATAATACAAGGAATATAGGAAAAATAGAAAAACAGGTGCTTGTGTGAAGGATATTGGGACTGCAATACAATTGCTTATTGAAATAAGCATTTGAATAAGCCAAAGGGACACAACAAGTACCAAACTGAAATGGAAGCTACAATAAGCTAAAATAACCAAAATGCAACAAAAAACAACAAGCTTAAAACTCTGGATGGCAAGCTAGCACAGATTTGATGTTTGAGCTTTTGTGCAAAAAAACAGTGAGAGGGTGCCTACTTTGAGCTAAAGAATAAGCACAAGAATAAGCTGGAAACTGAAAAGCAAATGCTAGAACTTAAAGAGGACCTGGCCAAGTTTGTCTAAACCAAATACCAGACCTTGGTGAGCCAGGATGAGCCCTGTGCAGACCTTGCCAGATCCCTGTGCAGACTCAGTGTTAACTGAGTCAGTTGCACAGGGCACATATGCCCATGTTGACAAGCCTTTTTGAGGTTCATAAAAATTGACAAAATTATATAAAATTGACAATAATAAAATAGACCAATGGAAGTTTTGAAAACCACAATTTTCACTTAAAATGGCCCAGAGATGAATCCAAGAAAAATCACCCTAGCTGGCCAAAAACTGACTTTTTCAAGGTTTTGACTTTTTAAGTAAGAATGAAATGTTGACTAACTTGAGGTTTGATCTAGATTTAAGGACTGATTATGATCTTAATAGATGAAATAAGGCTACTGCACTCTATTCCTATGACTTTGAAACACAAAACAAACTTTTGGCTTCCAAAAATTCCAACAGTGAAGCATGTAAGACAGATTAATTGGAAGTTTGACTTTGGTAGGCTGCAAACACAATTTGATGACTCAAATGAGCTCAAATAAGCTAAACAAACTTAAACTAACAAAACCTAAGCACAAAACTAACCTCTAAAACAGATTTGCTGTCAAATCCAAACACCATTTTAAAACTGATATGCAAACTTAAATTGAGACAAACACTGAACCAGATAATACCATTGATCAAACTGAGTTTACATATCCATAATACAACTATATAAACACATTTTAACTATTGGTAACCACAGATAAACATTCAAGCAAAATATGGAAAATGGGTTGAAATTGAAAAGTGAAATTCAAACTCACATGGTTCCAGCTTATTTGCAGGCTAAGACCACAACTATAACTACACTAATTGAAGCTATTCCAACCCATGTTCAATCATTGCAACACCCCAATCCATTTCCAATTCCATTTGAGCTCTCAGTTGACTTTTGTTGACCACATGCCATTTTGTTTAAAAGTAACTTATAAGCTTACAAAAAGCTTTAAATAGCTTAACTAAACTATTTGGAACTTAAAAATAAGCTGTTAAAGGTTTGCATAAAAAACTTTGAAAATGGATTTTGTAACAGTGAGCTTGAAATTATGAAGCTTAAATGAAACTTTGAATTGGACTGAAACTTGATTACAAACACTTAATTATCTTAAATCCAATACATAGAAACTGATAAATTACATTTTAAGAGTTAAGCTAAGACATTTCTATAAAAAACGACATACATTGAAAATTTAAAACTAACTACTATTGGTTCTTGCTTCATCTTCCTTCTTTTATACTCAAAAAGCTCTGCCACGTGTTTCTGAGCACATCCCACCTCATTTGAGAGCCAATGGGAGAGTTTTGTGGGCTTTGGTCACTTTCTCAATTTTGGCGGGAAAGTTGATTTTGACCTCTGGGGACTGTTAGACTGCAACTAGGGGGGTGACTAGGTATGATGATGAGGAGGGGGGTTGGAAGAGATAAGGTGATGGGAGAGGGTATTGGGAGAAGGTATTGCAGTTGCAGGCCAAGTGGAGAGGGGAAGGAGGAGGTGGCGGGTAAAAGGAGGTTTGACTTTGTTTGACCTGGGGGTCCAAAAAGACTAATGACAGGGGGGGTCAAAGGATTAAAGGCAGGGGATCAAAATAGGTTTTGACAAGGCTTAGTTATATTAATGACAAGGGCTTATTTGTAACTCTTCCAAACTTGAGGGGCCATTCCTGACATTTTATCAAAGTTGTCACAAGGACTAAAACTGATAACCTTCAATAGTACAAGTACCATTTTTGACAATTTCAAATTCTCAAAGGACCATTTTTGCCAAATTTCAAAGTTCACCCTAAGTTGTAATTTTGTAAATTTGAATCTCAAGGACCAATTTTGACAAATTTTGAATCCCTAAGGACTTAAAATGATATTTTTCTTTATTTAGATTTACCAGGGACTGTTTTTGACAACTTTTGAAACTTGGGGGACTAAAACTGCCAATTATGCAAATTTGATACGTTTTTCACCAGATTTTGATATTTTTGCATTTAAAACACATAAAACACTTATTTGTGATATTTTTATCATTTTGATGCATTTCTGAGTGTTTTCAGATGTTTTTGCAGTTTAAATGGTACAAAAATGATGAGTATTTAGACTCTCATCAATCCCCCACACTAAGATATTGCTAGTCCCTAGCAATGTTTTAAGAAAAATTAATGGATTTCATCTCTTTACCAAAAGCCATTACTTCTGGAGTAGCCAAATGTTTCAGTTCAAGTAAGAACCTTGGTACACCGATAACCAAATGATTTTGAGCAAATCACCAGCTTTCAACGGATTTGATTTGTCTTTACCAGAAGCCGTTTGCTTCTGGACTAGCCAACTCTTAGATAAATTATCAATATTATCTTTGGTGAGCTGATTACCAATTATGGTTTTTCCACTGCCTTTACCACAAGCCATAAACTTGCGGGCTAGCCAACTCTTCACTTTTAAGGATATGGTGAGCTGAATACCATACAATTTTGGGCAAATTGCAAGCCGTCAACGGATTTGAGATATCTTTACCAAGAGCCGTTTGCTCCTGGATTAGCCAATCCTTATGTGGGTTAGACATGGTGGACTGATTACCATTTGTTGTGTTTAGTACATAGTACTTCCACTAAAAACAATTTTTAAAATTTGGCCATTTTGGGGGAAAAAGGGACTAAAAGGGTACATTTATGATCAAAATTCGCCAGAATTTCCCCCCCACACTTAGAAATGAATATTGTCCTCAATATTCAAAGTACCGGCTGTAATGCCGAAACTTAGAACGTAAAAAGATAACATTCTAGCTAAGTGTAGAAACACAACAATTATTCTCTTTTTTAATATTTACAATTTTCATTCATTTTTTTTTAGATCTATATACAACATGTGGGGCATCTCCCCCACACTAGGGTGGTACACACGGGTGAAAACCCATGTTTAACTACTGTTTTTGATTACCGAGTCGCTAGCTTGACTCGACCCCGAATTAATTTGTTCATGGGGAAGTAAGTGGAAGAGACAATCTCCATCGGACTTTCATTCAAGATGTTTGGATAAACATTGGAGTATGTGAAAGTTCCACACCGATGAGATATACAAACAGATCCGGCTCACAAATGGTATATGGAAATGTCGGGGTCAAAGATAATGTCTTCATTCCCGAAGGAGTGAAGAACAGGAGAAGCCACGGGATAGGCGAAGAAGAGAAAGAAAGTCATGATAATAATCTTGACTAACTCATCATCATTAGAAGGGGAATTCATGATAGCATGAATTTCATCTTTTAAGCTCAATTGGTCTAGACATATCCCAGGTGTGTCTAGATCAAAGTAGAAGTTATCATACTCCGGCGGAGATATGATATGAGTGAGTTCATCTGAGAACTCCATGAAGGTGAATGAATCATATTCAGAATTGATATGAGTGGGTTCACTGGTGAACTCCTCCAATGTACATGATTCATAATCGGGGAGAGAATTATGAGAATGAAAAGTGGTACTGCCACTAATCTTCTCTCCCATATTATCAAAACAGGAGGCTTTCATTTCCGGATTAGAATCATCGGAAAGAATGTCACTGTCCTTAATGGGGATAGGAGATGAAATAGGTTTTTTATTGAAAGCCTCGATTTTAGAAATGAGAAGACTGACATTCAGTAATGTTGCACGAAGTGCTTCATCTTTGATTTCAGTGTCAGTAACTTCATCATTCTCTTCTTCTAAGCTAACAAGCTCAGAAGGTAAATCTTCCACATAAACGATGTCTCCACAAGATAACGAATCATTATCATTAGAATCGGAGAACATCTCAATATGATCATTTTGGAAGACAAGAGGAGGAGGGATATCACACACATGATCAAGAATTCCCTGTGACTCTCTCGGGATTGGGACAAGGTTCTCAACACTAGACTTTATGAATTCGTCCGATTCCTTTTCAGGAACAGTGTCAAGATGCTCGTCCCCCATGTTCAGAGAGTGAGTGGGAGCCTCGGGTGTGATAGCAGTTGTTTGAGATGGAATCTCAACTGCTGGGATATCATCTGATGAACTTGATGAATCAAGTGTATCCTCATCATCACTGTCATCAGGAATAAAACGAAACTGAGAGCTAGATCTGGCTGCTTTTTCTTTTGCAATTGATTCCCTAATAGATTTTTCAAAGGCAATTTGGGAATTTATTTTAGCAGCCTGATCTTCAGCTAACAATTCTTCCATGGATTTCTCATGTGAATTTTTAATGACAGGACATTGTGGGAGTGGAGATTTATCAAAACCGGAAGGTTGACATTGATAATCATCATGAGGACCCCCACAATATACACAAGAAATACTGGGAGCATTCTGAAATGCTGTTTTACACAACTCCTCAGTTCTTTTCACTGATTCTAGAAGCTCTAGAAAAGTGTCTTGTTGGGCTTGCTGAGGAGTTTGATTCATTTGGCACTGTGGAGGTTGGTCGTGATATGGATAGTCGTAATTGTTACAAGGAAATGGATTCCCTGTTTGACAATCAGAGCTGAAATGGGAACCTCCACAGTTCTCACAACAGTAAAACTGTTGATCCTGGATTGGTGAATCATATGGATATTGGTCATAACCAAAGTTCTGAGCATCAGCGGAAAACTGTTCATAGACAAACGTGTTTCCGGATTGACACTCAAATCCTTGGTGAGGACCTCCACAAAATTCACAGTAGTTAGGTTGGTTATATGAAGATAAGTCGGGCTGTGGTGGGTAATTGGAAAATTTGAGGGGTCATTAAATGAGTTCTGATTAGGATCATAATCAAATGAATTCCTCGAACCACAAAACAAACAACTCCCGTTACGAATATCATTACCACATTGTACACACGTACACCAACGACAGGGTGAACCATAAAGAGGCTCACCACAACCGACACAAGGAATAAACGATTGCATTTGAGAGTTATGATAAGGAATCTGTTTATTCAAAGAATCAACAAAACCAACATGGTGATCTGAATGACTATCAAGTCTCGAAGAACATTTTGAAAAATCCGGAGGTGGGACAAGTGGTGTGCTCTGAGAGCTAGCAATTTCCACCACTTCCGTTATGGTCTCCGGTTCTGGTTCTTGAGAAACGTGAAGATTAGGCAAGTCATTCTTGCTAGTCACCGGTCTAAATTCTGCATGTTTGCTTTTAACCGTAAATCATGAAAGTTCAGGGTCAAATCTAGACGGCTTAGGAGCAATTGAGGGATTAGATCTTTGGATAACCGTAGGTTGGACGTATTTAGCACTTCCTTTATTAGAGGGAAGTACCTGGTCCTTTGTCACCCCGGTTTCTCGTTCCATTTCCCTACGCAGAATCAATGGATCATCACGAACAACACGAATTCTTGACATTTGTGATAAAGCATCACGTTTTTCAACTTTGTCCCAGAATTCGTCGTAGACGAGAGATTCCATGAGAACAGAAGAAGTTAGAATCAAATGGATAGAGGGTAAAGGGATAAAGAATCAAAAAGGGTAGGAGGGTAAAGAGGAATATTTTTGGTATTTTTGAAAAACATGATGTAAAAACAAAGAATGAAAATCTTTTTGGATTTTTGATTTTTATATAGATGGTATAAACAAGGAGTGATGTCAAATCACTAATTTGCTAAACGTAAGACTATTAGCACTGCTCCCCGGCAGCGGCGCCAAAATTTGATCCGTGCAAAACCGTCAAGGTTTATCACTCAAGCCTGCCACTTGTGAATGGCCGACCGTAACAAACTTAAAACAGTTTAAGCACGAACTCAATGAAGATCAGGAGAGTATAGTGTTTCCCCAGGTCGTTAAGTCCCAACGAGCTGTGCGAGAATAGTCAAACGTAAAGTGATCGAGAGGATTTGAAAGGGAAAAGATAGTGATTGATCTATACCTAAAGAGAAAGCCCATAGACTACAGGGGCTTAAATGCAAATTAAAGGAAATTAAAAAGATAATTTCTATTAAATAAATGCTATCACTATTTTTAAACTGATGTTTTTGATTTTATGTTTTTATAAAACTGAATTTAAAAACTACGTAACGTACAAATAAAAATGTAAAACTTACACAATATTAATCCTAAAAATATGAAAATGATATTTTTACAATCCTAATGATAAAAGAAAAGTTTTAGAAAAAGAAAATTATTTTTATGACTATTATTCTAATTATTATTAATTAAAAACTATTTTTAACTATTTAATATTAGCCTAAAATACAAGAAAATAGGAAATAAAGCTAGAAAAATAAAATTATGACTTAGAAAAATCTAAAATAACAAAAGAGACTTTTCAAAACTATTTTTATATTTTTCTGATTATTTTTGTATTTTCTAGGAATTAAAAACTATTAAAAACTAATTAAATTACTTAAAAATACAAATTTAACTAAGAAAAATCTAGAAAAATATTTTTTTGGCTTTTTATATTTATCTTAACTTAAGAAAAATTAAAAATTATTTTTTTGAACCTTTTCTTAATTAATTGTATTTAAAGCTAATTAAAAATGCTTAAAAACTAATTAAAATCAAGAAAAATACTAAACAGTACTGGAAAAATCTGAAAAATTCAAGTTAAGCTTAAAATAATACAAGGAATATAGGAAAAATAGAAAAACAGGTGCTTGTGTGAAGGATATTGGGACTGCAATACAAGTGCTTATTGAAATAAGCACTTGAATAAGCCAAAGGGACACAACAAGTACCAAACTGAAATGGAAGCTACAATAAGCTAAAATAACCAAAATGCAACAAAAAACAACAAGCTTAAAACTCTGGATGGCAAGCTAGCACAGATTTGATGTTTGAGCTTTTGTGCAAAAACAGTGAGAGGGTGCCTACTTTGAGCTAAAGAATAAGCACAAGAATAAGCTGGAAACTGAAAAGCAAATGCTAGAACTTAAAGAGGACCTGGCCAAGTTTGTCTAAACCAAATACCAGAACTTGGTGAGCCAGGATGAGCCCTGTGCAGACCTTGCCAGATCCCTGTGCAGACTCAGTGTTAACTGAGTCAGTTGCACAGGGCACATATGCCCATGTTGACAAGCCTTTTTGAGGTTCATAAAAAATTGACAAAATTATATAAAATTGACAATAATAAAATAGACCAATGGAAGTTTTGAAAACCACAATTTTCACTTATAATGGCCCAGAGATGAATCCAAGAAAAATCACCCTAGTTGGCCAAAAACTAACTTTTTCAAGGTTTTGACTTTTTAAGTAAGAATGAAATGTTGACTAACTTGAGGTTTGATCTAGATTTAAGGACTGATTATGATCTTAATAGATGAAATAAGGCTACTGCACTCTATTCCTATGACTTTGAAACACAAAACAAACTTTTGGCTTCCAAAAATTCCAACAGTGAAGCATGTAAGACAGATTAATTGGAAGTTTGACTTTGGTAGGCTGCAAACACAATTTGATGACTCAAATGAGCTCAAATAAGCTAAACAAACTTAAACTAACAAAACCTAAGCATAGAACTAACCTCTAAAACAGATTTGCTGTCAAATCCAAACACCATTTTAAAACTGATATGCAAACTTAAATTGAGACAAACACTGAACCAGATAATACCATTGATCAAACTGAGTTTACATATCCATAATACAACTATATAAACACATTTTAACTATTGGTAACCACAGATAAACATTCAAGCAAAATATGGAAAATGGGTTGAAATTGAAAAGTGAAATTCAAACTCACATGGTTCCAGCTTATTTGCAGGCTAAGACCACAACTATAACTACACTAATTGAAGCTATTCCAACCCATGTTCAATCATTGCAACACCCCAATCCATTTCCAATTCCATTTGAGCTCTCAGTTGACTTTTGTTGACCACATGCCATTTTGTTTAAAAGTAACTTATAAGCTTACAAAAAGCTTTAAATAGCTTAACTAAACTATTTGGAACTTAAAAATAAGCTGTTAAAGGTTTGCATAAAAAACTTTGAAAATGGATTTTGTAACAGTGAGCTTGAAATTATGAAGCTTAAATGAAACTTTGAATTGGACTGAAACTTGATTACAAACACTTAATTATCTTAAATCCAATACATAGAAACTGATAAATTACATTTTAAGAGTTAAGCTAAGACATTTCTATAAAAAAACGACATACATTGAAAATTTAAAACTAACTACTGTTGGTTCTTGCTTCATCTTCCTTCTTTTATACTCAAAAAGCTCTGCCACGTGTTTCTGAGCACATCCCACCTCATTTGAGAGCCAATGGGAGAGTTTTGTGGGCTTTGGTTACTTTCTCAATTTTGGCGGGAAAGTTGATTTTGACCTCTGGGGACTGTTAGACTGCAACTAGGGGGTGACTAGGTATGATGATGAGGAGGGGGGTTGGAAGAGATAAGGTGATGGGAGAGGGTATTGGGAGAAGGTATTGCAGTTGCAGGCCAAGTGGAGAGGGGAAGGAGGAGGTGGCGGGTAAAAGGAGGTTTGACTTTGTTTGACCTGGGGGTCCAAAAAGACTAATGACAGGGGGGGTCAAAGGATTAAAGGCAGGGGATCAAAATAGGTTTTGACAAGGCTTAGTTATATTAATGACAAGGGCTTATTTGTAACTCTTCCAAACTTGAGGGGCCATTCCTGCCATTTTATCAAAGTTGTCACAAGGACTAAAACTGATAACCTTCAATAGTACAAGTACCATTTTTGACAATTTCAAATTCTTAAAGGACCATTCTTGCCAAATTTCAAAGTTCAGGGGCCTAAGTTGTAATTTTGTAAATTTGAATCTCAAGGACCAATTTTGACAACTTTTGAATCCCTAAGGACTTAAAATGATATTTTTCTTTATTTAGATTTACCAGGGACTGTTTTTGACAACTTTTGAAACTTGGGGGACTAAAACTGCCAATTATGCAAATTTGATACGTTTTTCACCAGATTTTGATATTTTTGCATTTAAAACACATAAAACACTTATTTGTGATATTTTTATCATTTTGATGCATTTCTGAGTGTTTTCAGATGTTTTTGCAGTTTAAATGGTACAAAAATGATGAGTATTTAGACTCTCATCAACTGCGCTAATACTTTCTGCTGAGGATGCCAAGTACATAAACAACACTTCGCCTTTGATTGGGGCTGTAAGTGTTGGAAGCATTTCAATGAACTCCTTCATCTTCTGAAAGGCTACTTCAGCGTCCTGGCTCCATTGGAAAGTTTTCTTGTCCGCGCATCCTTTGAGTGTCTTGAAGAAGGGTAGGGACCTGTCAGCTCCTTTCGACAAAAATCGACTTAAGGCTGCCAACTTCCCATTCAGGCTCTGCAAATCTTTTAGACACTTAGGGGCTTGGAGATCGGAGATGGCTTTGACCTTAGAGGGATTAGCTCGTATCCCACGCTTAGTGATCAAATGTCCTAAGAATTGTCCTTCCTCGACACCGAAGGAGCATTTCTTAGGGTTCAGCTTCATGTTGATTGCCCGAAGCTGATCGAATGTTTCTTGTACATCAAGGAGTAGGTCCTCCTCAGTCTTGCTCTTGATAACCGTGTCATCAACGTAGGCTTCGAGATTCCTGCCTATCTGTTTGTTGAATGCTTTATCTACGAGACGTTGGTAAGTAGCCCCTGTGTTCTTCAAACCGAAGGGCATCTTTCTGTAATAGTAGACACCTTTACTTGTGTAGAAGGTTGTCTTTTCCTCGTCCTCCTTGGCCATCTGGATCTAATGGTACCCTATGTAGGCATCTAAGAAGCATTTTAACCGGAAACCTGCCAAGGATTCTACCTTCCAGTCGATTTCGGGTAGGGGTAGCAATCCTTAGGGCATGCTTTGTTGATGTCAGTGAAATCCACGCACATGCGCCACCCTCCGTCGCTCTTTTTTACCAGCACCGGGTTGGCCACCCAAGTTTGGTATTTAACCTCCCTCAGGATGCCTGCTTGTGTAAGTTCATCAACTTCTTTGCAAGCTGCAGCGTTTCTCTCGAGGGCAAGGCTTCTCCTTTTCTGCTTTATGGGCTCAATGTGCTTGTACTCATTGAGTTTATGTTCCGTTTCGAAGGACTGTCCATCTATCAACAATGTTCTTGGAACACCTGTCATGTCAGAATATTTCCAAGCAAAAACATCAAGGTTAGTACGTAACAGTTCTGTGAGCTTCGCCTTGAAATTCGCTGGGAGTTGTTTCCCTACTACCAATGTCTGTTCAGGATAGCTAGGGTTTACGACAACTCGCTCCTCTGTATCTGTACAACTAAGAATTGCCATCGGAGGCTCCTCCGATTCCTCTCTGATCTTTTTGACACCATATACACCCTTATCCGCTCCATAACTAGAATGAACAGTTCCTACTCCAAAGGGGGTTTGGAACTTAATAGCAGCATGTATAGTAGAAACAACAATTCCCATTTTCTGCATAGCTGTTCTCCCTATTAATAAATTATAAGGAGAATCTGACCTTACGATGACGAAAATGAGTGTCTCCGTGCGGGATAAGGGGCCTTCGCCTATGGTGACTTCCAACGGTACTTCTCCCAGAGGCCATGAGTGTTCACCAGAGAACCCTACTAGCGGTGCCTTCGAGTCGACCCTCTGTTAGCATATAGATGACTTGAGCTTTAGGAAACAATGCTCGTAGATGATTTCGCAGGAGCTTCCGCAATCCATATACGCTCGGTTCACTTCCCTGTTGGATATGTGTACCTTGATGATCACGGGATCGGTCGAAGGTGTCTGCCCTAATATGTGGGGAAAGGTTATTTCCCCTACACTTCCTAGCTCTTCTTCTGCTTCCTTCCTTTTCAAAGTAGTATCGCGTTTGTGTACCATTAGTATCGGAGCTTCTGCGGGCGTAGTTTCCTTCTTGTTCCCCTTCCATTCTCCCAGCTGAGTGTCAGAGAATTTGTCCTTTCCCTTCTTTATGCCTTTGACCAGGTGTGCTAACTGTCCGGACCGTACCGCCTCTTCGATCTGCTTCTTTAATTCCCTGCAGTTGTTCGTGTCATGTCCATGATCTTCATGGAAATGGCAGTACTTGGACATGTCTCTGGCCTTGCCTCGTGTTATCATCCGAGGTGGTGGATCGAAGGATTTTACGGCCTTCTCTGTTGCTAGGATTTCTCGGGGAGATTTAACCAAGTTTGCCAGAAATCCATGGTTCGAGCCTTTGTTGTAGGGGGTGAAGCGATCTCTGTTCTTCTTCTTGTTTTTGGATCCTTCCCAGGAGGACCCTCTAGAGAATTTGTCAGACGCTTCCCTTGGTTCTATCGGAGCCCCGTTTGCTGCTACCTCCTTAGACTCAATCCAGGTGTAAGCCTTCTCAATCAAGGCCTTGTAGGTGTTGGGAAGATCGGTGGACAGGAATTCCACCAAGCTTCGAGTTCGGAGGCCATGTACAAAACCGGAGATCCTCTGATCTTCGTGTAGACCCAGAATCTGCAAAGTTTCATCAGTGTATCTGGTAACGAAGGCCCTCGTGCTTTCGTTGTCCCTTTGTTTGATGGTGTGCACGGTTAAGTGAGTTTTGGTGTGCTTCTTCTGCTGGCTAAAGTGTAACCGGAACTTAGCCTTAAGATCATCTAGACTCACAATGCTTCCCAGCTTCTGTCCGTTCCACCATATTCTTGCGGAGTCTCTGAGCGTGTAAGTGAACATATGGCATGCTACCAACATGACCCACTTTTGCATTTTGATAGCGCCTTCAAATAAGTGGAGAAAGTTATCTGGATCACCTTTTCCATCGTAGGTGCCTATATGAGTAGGCATCTTCACGCCGTCAGGTAAAGGGTAGTCCTCGATCCATTTCACGAAGGATGTGCAAGCTCCAGAGGCTTCGGCACTGTAAGGGTTGTACGGAGGTGGATAAACAGGTGTAGGGTTATACGGGTTAGGAAATGGCTGTGAATAGGTAGGGTATGCAGTGGAAGTTTGTGATTAGTGCTAAACCGTCAAGTTATCTCACACAAGCTAGCCACTTGTGAATGGCTAACCGTAAGAAACTTAAAACAGTTCAGACAACCAATAATAGAGAGAAGTTGTGTAGTATGTGGGTAACTCAAACGTATTAGGTTTGAGCACCGAGATCGTTCCGAACGAGGGTTGAATGGAATTTCCAACTCACGTCACGATTATCGGGATTTGAATAAGAGAAGGGGATAATATGATGTTTTCTAAACTACGGGATAAGGAAAGTAAATGAAATATATGGGGAAAACATAAGAACTTAAGGCAAACTACGCAAATTTATACTAAAACGCAATTACGGGATTAAAACGAAACGCGAATAAAAAGCAACTACGTGTATTCTAAATCCTAAAAATAACCAAAAATTACTTTTATACTAAAAATGATATTTGAAAACTATTAATGGATTAAAACTAATTTTTAGGAATTTTCTTGATTTTATTCTAATTAAAAACTAATTTTTTAACTTTTAAAAAAATAAGACTAAATAACTAAAAAAAACAAAGGGGAAAATTATGGAATTACTTATCAAAAATCTAAAATATCACAAAAGACTTTTCAAAACTATTTTTGTATTTTTCTGATTAATTTTCTATTTTCTACTAATTTAAAACTATTTTAATCTAATTTAAATTGTGAAAAATACCAAATAAAAGGGGGAAAATAAGGAAAAATCTTTTTTATGCTTTTTATATTTTTCTTAAACTGAGAAAACTGAAAAATTATTTTTTGGAACTTTTTCTGAATTAATTGCAATAAAAGCTATTTAAAAGTGCCTAAAAACTGATTTTAATTGAGAAAAATAGTAAAAAGTGACCAAAAATTATGAAAATCTCAGGAAAATTCTAAAATCTTATCCTAAATCTATGAAAAATAAGAAATCAGCATCTTACGTGTGAGATATGAAGGGTGTAGTACAACTGATTCCAAATAAGAACTTGAAAATAAGCTAGAAAGTGAATTAAGCTATCAAACAGTTACTAAAGCTAGATTATGCTAAAATAAGCTAATATCAACTAACTACACCTAATCCTAACAAGCTACAAGCCCTGTTTAATGATCTATGCAAACTGACTAGTTAAGCAAATCAGTTTCTGACCCCTACTTTAAGCCACTGCAACTGCTTATTCAATAAGCTAATGAGAAAACTAAAACTGTGGTTCTCAAGACCACCAACCAGAGATCATATATCCAAATTATCAGCTCATAAGGACTTAAGATGAAGAAGTTAGAGATCAAATACTAAAGGGCTAATTGGGTCACTAGGCTGCTGATGTGCAGTTCTAAAACAGTTAACTGTTATGGGATAAGCTCCTAAATTAAGCTACATGACACCTAAAATCAGCTAATGATATTAATGAGCAACTAACAGTGGTCCTAGATGAGCAACTAGACTGAGCAAATAAGCAAATTCAAAATGATAATAAGCACTATGTGGGATCTGATGTAACAGTAGATAGATGTGCAGAAACAGCTAGTTGCAAGCTTGAAATAAGCACTAGAATAAGCTTCTAAAGGAATCTAGAGGGTAAACATGTAAACCTTCTACTAAGTATCTAAATAAGCACAAATCAAATAGAAACATCAAACAGATAAACAGAAGAACAACTTTAAGAAAAGCTTATATGGACTGAGGTACAGGACAGATAATGACAAGACCATCAACTTTGAAGCCTTTGCAGCCTCCTCAAAAGATTTTTTGGATTTTTTTTCCTTTTGGACAAAGCTAAACCAACTACTGAACTTGTGATTTTTAATTTTTAGAAATTTTAATCTCAACAGAAAATTACTAAAACTACATGACTAAAATTGAGAAAAATACTTATTTAAGGCATTTGGACAGAAATTATCTTTAACACAGAGATGACTCAATTCATAATCTCAACTTGCAAAAACTGAAACTCTGAAAGGAATATCCTTAAAACATGCTTCTAAAGCTAACTTACTTAAATTTAACTTATTAAAATCGTTTAATCTCTAAAATTCAAACAAAACCAAACACTCCTTTGTTATGAACCAATGACATTTAAACCATAACATTCACTGAAAACTGATTTGAACAGATGTGAAATAGACCAAATTACATTAAAATCATCTAACTAACAACTTGAAATCATGATTCAAACTTAAAACTGCTTTGACTATTGATTTTGACTTTTGTTGACTTTTGTGAGAAATCTGAAATTGAGACAGGATAAGGTAAAGACAAGCTCACAATAAGCTATTATGAGCTTATGTGAGCTTGTGGGATAAAAAAAATGGAAACTAACAACTAAATTAGAGCAATGCTAAGAATGATTAACTGAAACTGAAATTGCATTAAGTAAACGAAGAATACAATGTTTAAAAACTGAAATTACACTAATAAAACTTTTAGAAAATAATAAAGATGACAGAAATTAAATGGTTACAGTATTCTAAATACATGAAAACTGGACAAGTCTACAATGTGACTGAATGGGGCTATATATAGCTCAGCTGAGGCTTGGGAAGGATCTAGGAGATCTAATCTCGGCCTTTGATCATCCATCTCGAATCATCCAATCAATCTTAGCCTTAGGATCATTCTAGTGATGTGGCAGGACCAATAGGAGAGCTTCATTTGTCCAGCTTGGCAATCTCTTGGCTGTCAACCTCTGACACGTTGTCAGGATCTTCTAGAAGTACCTTTAAGTGGGGGTAAATGGTGGGATAGAAGGGTAAATGGGGTGATGGTGGTTAAACAGTAACAATGGGGGTTTACAGCTTTTGGGCGTGGGTTTGTGGGTGAGGGTTTTTTTATATTTTTTTGATTGTGGGTTGGTTTGTTGACCGGGTCTAGTGGTTTGACCGGGGTTCATTATTAGGTAAACGGGTGAGATATACGGGTAACGGGTAAGTGATAATTGGATTGGATGGGTGGTTTTTGTATTTTGGGCTTTGGATATATTTTGGGCCTAAGGTTGTGGTTTTAGATATTGGACTAGATAAATGATCCAAGACATACCTCAAGGACCATAAGTGTAACAACTGAATTTTAAGGGACCAATGATGTAAATTAGGAAAGGGTGAGGGTGAATTGGGTAAGATAGGTAAGTGAAAGGTATAAAGTGTAAATGTGGTAAAGGTAAAGGTGAAATGTGTAAATTTCCAATCTTGATCCAGAAACCCGTAAAATGCACTTTTGAGCTTCAAATCCAATAAATAGCATCCCCAGCATCGGCTTTTGCACACTTCTCTCTCTCGTGCTCGGTTTTCTTTGATTTTGGCTTTCTTTTTGTCTGTTTCGTCATATCCGTACCTGCACATGCATAAACTCAAGAAACACGTAAATATTAACAATAAACGGCTCTTTCTTGGTTATTTTGGGTCTATTTTGATATAGAAAAGGCATGTGTTTTAGCACATACCAAAATACCCCAGACAAGACC
This sequence comes from Chrysanthemum seticuspe, assembly GCA_019973895.1. Taxonomy (NCBI): domain Eukaryota; kingdom Viridiplantae; phylum Streptophyta; class Magnoliopsida; order Asterales; family Asteraceae; genus Chrysanthemum; species Chrysanthemum seticuspe. The sequence continues at coordinate 73,773,561 of BPTQ01000006.1, read as the reverse complement.
ATTGTCGTGTCTGATCCGTGCCAAACCGTCAAGTTTTCTCACGCAAGCTGACCACTTGTGAATGGCCAACTGTAAGAAACTTAAAACAGCTTAAGCACGAATGCAATGAAGATCTGGGGAGTATAGTGTTTCCCCGGGTCGTTATGTCCCAGCGAGCTGTGCAATGGATCACCCGACGAATAGTGATCGAGAGATTTGAACGGAAAAGAAGGATCTGATTTATTATAACTAAGGAAAAGGACATAAACTACAAGGGCTTATGTGGAAATTAAAGGAAATTAAAAAGATAAAAAATATTAAATAAACGCTATCACTATTTGCAAAATGATGTTTTTCTGATTTTATAAAACAAAATGACTTAAATAAACTATTTTAATTAAAACTTAAACTTAAATTATCTAAAAACGAGACTTAAAATGAAAACGAGCGCTATTTATAAAAATTACGCGAGTGCGCAAGCAAAAACGTAAAATTTGTGAAATAAAAGTCCTATGAATGTAAAAACAATTTTCCTACGTCCTAATTGACTAAAAATAATTTTAGGAAAAAGCGGAATATTTTTTTGAGTTTTATTTTATTTATTACAAATTAAAAACTATTTTATACTAAATAAAATAAAATAAAATACTAAATGAAAGTAAAAATTTCTGAAAAAAAATTTCCAAAACTAATCTAAACTACCATCTATCTAAGAAAAATAAAATGGACTTCAAGGCTATAAGCCATAAGCTAATAAGAAGCTAATGTATAAATAAGCTTAAAATGACAAATGCATACTAAATATTAAAGTGAGTGACAAATGACACAACACATGCACTAGCTCAGATGGAAGGGGAGTGTTTGTTGGGTTCTGCAACTGGGCGTGAGGTCGTGGGTTCAAGCCCCACTGCCCACCCTTTTTGTTATTTTTAGTTTAAACTGTGATTTCAACTTCGTTTAAAACATTAATCAAACGCATAAATAACAAACATGTTCCCAAGCACAGTTGGTTTAGGAGTGTTGGCTGTGGTCGTGGATTTGTGCAGCAGGTGCTATGTTCGAATCTTGCAGGCCCCTTTTTGGTTTTGCTTTTTTTTTTTTTTTTCTTTTGACAAACTAAAAGGGACCATATGAAAACTAATATACAGAAACCACAACTTACAAAAACTTAAGATTTAACCTGTTAGCAGATTAGAACAAAAGCAAACAAAAGAAATAAGGGCTGTTTGGAACAAGGACAACTAAGGGGCTGTTTGGGACAGCAGAAAGGGCTGCTGTAAGCAGACACAAACAAGAGCAAAATGGCTAAAAAAAAAGGGTCTGCTGTAACAGTTGCAAAACAGAAAAAATGAGCACTTTGAGGGCACTAAAAAGCTAACCGAAAAGCACTAGAGTGAGCAATAAGCTGGTGCAAGTGAACCTACTTCTGCTGGCTACTTGCAAAACCAAAATTCAAGCTCAAAACCTAGCTAATACTATCCTAAATTTAAGCTAAAGAAAGACTTAAGGGGCTGCTGTTGGGTGAGATGCGTGGAACAGTCCATATGGGGCTTTTGAATGACCAATTTAGCAAATCAAGTTTAATCCTACTAGCTTATAACTCTACAGTAGATAAACACTAGACTAAGGACAATCTAAAAAAACAAACTACAACGATTCTTGAAACCAAATGAGCCAAATTAAAAGAGCTTATAAGTGGGGAGTTGGATGCTAACCTGCTGATGTGCACGGCAGTGGAGGCGCAACGGGTACTTTTCAAGGGCAAAATGAGCTAGGATAGAACTACTAAACATGCATATGAACTGAAAACATGTCAAGCTCACTCTACCAAGATCACATACAATCAATGTCCAGAACTTTGATCAATGAAATATGCTAAAAATATGATGAACAGCAGATCACAATAATTCTTATTTTCCTCAAAACTCTTCCAAATTTGTTAAAACTACTCCTACCATTTAAATAGACTCCAAAAGCTTTAGTGAAAACTGATTGTTATAACCAAAGTGGATCAAAACTGATTTGACCCATAACACATACTAATCTCAAACACCCCTTAAGGGCAGAACTATGAAACTGTTTTTTTTTTTTCTTTTAAAATTAAAGATTGGTTTGATCATTTTAACTAAAGCTTACATGAGCTTTTACAAGCTTATAACAACCTTTTTTTTTATAACGCAACAGGAATTCAGAAAAATGAAGGACCAAAAAGGTGGAGACTGCATAAATTAAGAAAAACTGAAAAATTGCATTAAACTGAAATTAAAGATTACATGTAAATTAAATGACAATGAAAGTAAAAAGAAGCTAGAACAAGAATTCTTAGACTAAAAACTAAAAACTAAAATAAAACTAAAAAAAAAACTAACTTACTTCCCTCTTTATACATTGGCATACATAAGCTATTTATACTACTGAGGGTCTTCCTCTCTTCTCTTTCTTCTCCTCTTGGCCTTTGGATTGGTTGGAATTGATCTTGACCGTTGGTCTCTATTTTTGGCGCGAAAAATGGTTTTGCAACTTGGGGTTCTGTGACCTTTTTGGGACAGGGGAAAGGAAGCATTTAATGTGGTTTGGAAGGTTAATGAAGCGTGGGGAGACAAGAGTGAGTAGGGTGGTTAAGGTTGGTACTAGTTGCAGAAAAGGTGGAGAAGGAAGAGGTGGTATGAAGGGAAACCAGGGAAAAATAAGGTGGGCGGGTGTGGCAGGTTTGGTGGGTTTTTTTATTTTGGGTTGGTATTTTTTTTTTTTTTTTTGGGTTTATGAATTAAAAGGCAGGTTTGGTTTGTAGTATCAATACAAGGACCAAATTTGTAATTCAACCAAACTAGAGGCACTGAAACTGCACTTTTCCAAAAATTATTATAAGGACAAAAAATGACAAACTTTATTAACCAAGGACCATAAATAATATTTTCCAATTTTAAAAATTCCGGGGACTTGTTTTGCCATTTTTTAAAAGTTGGAGGACTGAAACTGCCAATTATGCAAACTTTGTTCGTTTTTTAGCTGTTTTTACTCATTTTGCATTTAAAACATATAAAACATAATTTTGGGATATTTTCAGTATTTTGATGCGTTTCTGAGTGTTTTTAAATGTTTTGCAGTTCAGATTTGACCAAAAATGATGAGTATTTACACACTCATCAATCCCCCACACTAAACTATTGCTAGTCCCTAGCAATATTTTGAGAAAAACTTAATGGATTTGAATCTCTTTACCAAAAGCCATTACTTCTGGAGTAGCCAAATGTTTCAGTTCAAGTAAGAACCATGGTACACCGATAACCATGTGATTTTGAGCAAACCACCAGCTTCCAACGGATTTGATTTGTCTTTACCAGAAGCCGTTTGCTTCTGGACTAGCCAACTCTTAGATAAATTATCAATATTATCTTTGGTGAGTCGATTACCAATTATGGTTTTTCCACTGCCTTTACCACAAGCCATAAACTTGCGGGCTAGCCAACTCTTCACTTTTAAGGATATGGTGAGCTGAATGCCATACAATTTTGGGCAAATTGCAAGCCGTCAACGGATTTGAGATATCTTTACCAAGAGCCGTTTGCTCCTGGATTAGCCAATCCTTTTGTTTATTAGACATGGCGGACTGATAACCAATTGAGTAAGTGCAAAACACTTACTCCAAAAAAAAATTTTGGCCAAAAACGGGGGAATTAGGCGGTATAATTATATGATAAAATTCGTGAGAATTCCCCCCCACACTTAGAAATGAATATTGCCCTCAATATTCAAAGTACCGGCTGTTATGCCGAAACTGAGAACGTAAAAGGGAAATACTACGGCCATTATTTTAAAGATTTTTTTTTTTTTTTTTTTTTTTTTTTTTTTTTTTTTTTTTTTTAGAGAAACTTATATATATAATATGTGGGGTAACTCCCCCACACTAGGGTGGGACACACGGGTGAAAACCCATGTTTGGCTACTGTTTTTGATTACCGAGTCGCTAGCTTGACTCGACCCCGAATTCATTGGTTCATGGGGAAGCAAAGTGGAAGAAGCAATCTCCATCGGACTTTCATTCAAGATGTTTGGACAAACATTTGAAACACGTGAAAGTTCCACACCGATGAGATATACATAGAACCGGCTCAAATATGATAAATGAAAATGCCGGGGTCAAAGATAGTGTCTTCATTCCCGAAGGAGTGAAGATGAAGAGAAATCACAAGATATTTGAGGAAAGGAAGAAAGATTTTGATAACGATCAAGATCCATTCTTCATCCTCAAATGTAGACGTATCGGGAGGAAGGGTGAGGGTAGTATCATTAATAAGCAAACTCGTATGATAGAGTACACCTTCCTCCGAGCCAATATCATCCTCAAGATCAAAATAGAAATGATCATGTTCCGGAGGAGATATGTCATGAGAGAGTTCACCGGAGAACTCTCCATGAAGAGAATCATTCACATGAAGTGAATTTGTGAACTCTTGTTCCATTGTGGGCTCATCACTATCCTCAATCTGAGTATCAAAGAGTGGATTCTCAGAAATTAAAGTGAATTCAGAGTCGAATTCAAATAGAGGATTGGTGAAAGTAGCTTTGAATGTTTCGGGAACAAAGTGATCAACATTCTCTATTGGACTGTTGGGATAAGAAGTGAGTGAACGATCATTATCAATGAGACTTTCAGTCTCTCCCAGATCGGCTTCGAAATCAAAGAGTAGATTGATGTGAGTGAGTTCATCGGAGAAATCCTCAAAAAGATGATCAGCATCAGATTGTGGAAGTGATGCCTCAACGTACTCGATGTTTCCATAGGAAGCACAATCGTCGCTAAAATTGGAGAAAGTTTCCAAATGATCATTTGAACACTCAAGAGGGGAAAGAGAATCACACATATGGTCAGAAGTTCCCTGTGACTCTCTCGGGATTGGGACAAGGTTCTCAACACTAGACTTTATGAATTCGTCCGATTCCTTTTCAGGAACAGTGTCAAGAAGCTCATCCCCCATGTTTAGAGAGTGAGTGGGAGCTTCGGGTGTGATAGTGATGAGTGTGTAAATACTCATCATTTTTGTACAAAATAAACTGCAAATTCATCTGAAAACACTCAGAAACACATCAAAATGATCAAAATATCACAAATCAGTGTTTTATGTGCTTTAAATGCAAAAATATCAAAATCAGATGAAAAACATATCAAATTTGCAAAAATTGCAGTTTTAGTCCCCCAAGTGTCAAAAGTTGTCAAAAACAGTCCCTGAGCACATAATTTCAAAAATAAAGTCACCAAAGGTCCTTTTAAAATCAAAAGTTGTCAAATTTAGTCCTTTGGTGAAAAATATGAAAAGTTTGAGAAAATTACAACTTTGGTCCCTCAAGTTCAAAAATTGGCAGATTTGGTCCCTGGAAAATGTGAAAATGGCAACATTGGTCCTTATACTTTCTGAGAGTGTCACTTTTGGTCCCTTGAAACAAGATTGATGAATTGGCAGCTTAGGCCCCTCAAGTTTCAGAATTTACACCATTAAGCCCTTGAGTTTTAAACCCTTAAACCTATTTTGACCCTTTCATCAATATTGGACCCCTGTCATTTGAATTGTGAACCCTTGGATTATTAACCTGCCCAAGTCAAAATTCGTTTGACTTATCCCTTGGCGCCAAACACTGTCTTCTCACCCACTTGGCCTGAAACCTCTGCAACTCTCAACATATTCCCTCCCACCTCACCTTATCTCCTCAAAACCCATCCCTCATCATCACAACTACTCCACCCCCCCTAGTGCTATATCAGTCCCAACAGGTCAAACCCATGTTTCCCGCCAAATTTGAATCAAACGGCCAAGATTAAAATTACCAATCCAATGGTCTAAATTGTTGCTGGGAATCAGTCAGAGGAGAGAGAGAAAGCCACTTGGTGTATAAAAAGGGAAGAAGAAGAAGAAGAGAAGAGTAGTTAGTTTAAAATTTTAAATTATATGTCGTTTTTATATTTATGTTTTTAAATTAAGCTCTAAGCTGTGAACTTTTGCTTCTTTGTATCAAATTAAGTTATTTGAGTGTATTAAACTGTTTTCAAGTAATCAATTCGAGTTTGTGTTAACAGTTCATGTTTCATATTCACTGTGGCAAAATTCAAATTCAAAATCTTATGTGCAAGTGTTTAGAAGCTTATTCTTAAGCTTAAACAAGCTTATTAAAGTTGCTTATAGCTGTTGGTGAGCTTACATTTAAGTTTGAAGCCATTTTGGAATCGGGTCAACAAAAGTCAAACATGGGTCAATATGGCAATGGAAAGGTGCAGTGGGTGAAGCAGTGATGGATGTGGGTTAAAATAGTGATCATTGGGTGGAATAAGTAGATTAGAGGTTCATTGGGTGTGTTTTCAGGCCATTGTGGCCTAGGACTACTTGTAAGTCACTTCTAAAATTCATTTGAAATATCTGTCTTAGTAAGTTATAATTAGTTCTAATGTCTTTAAATAGTTGCATTTAGGGTATTTGAACTTATTTGGATCATTATCTTAGGATAGCTTAGAGTTTAGCTCATTTTTACTTGTTAAACAGCAGTTAAAGGGGTGTTTGGGATTGCTGAATTATCTGTCTCAGTGGATTACTCAGTAGCTAAAATCTGTTGGATCATGCTTAATAAGTGTATTTGAGTTCATTTGAGTCAAAACATTGGGTCTGCTAGTGCTTAAAGTCAAAATTGCACTTAAACATTCCTAACTGTCTACTGTTGAGATTTTTGGGATTGCAATCCATCATTTTGTGTTTAGAATCACATAACATAGCTTGAGTCAGTGTTATAATAACATATAACATCAATCTCAGTAACAAAATTTGGATTCAAAGTTCACTTAAGTCAATATCTTAAATATTTTCAAAAGTCAAAGTGCTAAAATCTGGTTTTAGGCTCAAATGGAAAGAATTTTCATGGCTTCATCTTTTAGCCATTTTCAGTAAAATTTGTACCTTCATAAACTTCATCTGATCTTGTCACTTATCTGCATTTTTGTGGAATTTTATAATTTTTCTATAAGCTTCATCCAAGCTTGTGAACTTGGATCCATTTCCCCTGCACCACTGCTCAGTTAATACTGAGAATTTTCTCAGAACTGGTGCAGCTTGCACAAGGCTCAATAGAGCTAGCCATGGTCTAATTTTTGGTTCAAGTAATCTCAACCAGGTCCTTTCCAAGATCCAATTCTTATTTTTCATTTTGAGCTTAATATGAAGCTTGTGCTTGTATCAAAAGAGGACACCTAAAATCTGTCATTAGCTTATTAGTTCATCTCATCAAAACTGTTGTATCCTGTGAATCAGTGGTTATCACTTGTTGTTTTTAGTTGAATTAGGGTACATTTTGCATATTTGAGCTTCTGTAATAGATTGGTGCTTGTTGTGTCACTGTTGGCTTATTTTAGTGCTTATTAATAAGCACTTGATTAAGCAGCTTCATATTTCTCCAAACAAGTGCCTGTTTTTCTAATTTTCTCATATCCCTAGCATCATTTTAGACTTTTCCTGAAATTTTCAGATTTTTCCAAGTTGTTTAGCTATTTTTCTTAATTTAAATTAGTTTTTAATCATTTTTAAATAGCATTTAATATAAAAAATTCAGAAAAGGTTCAAAAAAAATAATTTTTCAATTTTATTAAGTTTAGATAAATATAAGAAGTGAAAAAAGTAATTTTCCAGATTTTTCATAGTTTATTTGGTAATTTTTAGCAATTTAAATAGTTTTTAATAGTTTAAAATTCATAAAAAAATAGAAAAATAATCAGAAAAATACAAAAATAGTTTTGAAAATTCTAGTTTGATATTTTAGATTTTTCTAAGTCTTAATTTTATTTTTCTAGCTTTATTTCCTAATTTCTTGTATTTTAGGTAATTATTTAATAGTTAAAAATAGTTTTTAATTAATAATAATTAGATAATTAGTTGTAAAATTAATTTTCTTTTTCTAATAATTTTCTTTTATCATTAGGTTTATAAAAATATCATTTTCATATTTTTAGGGTTAATATTGTGTAAGTTTCACGTTTTTGTTTGTACGTCACGTAGTTTTTAATTAAGTTTTATTAAAACAAAAAGAACAAAAACATCATTTTAATAATAGTGATAGCGTTTATTTAATAGATTTTATCTTTTTAGATTTCCTTTAATTTGCATTTAAGCCGCTGTAATTTGTTGGCTATTTCTGTAGTTATAATCATAAATCAAATCTCTGTATCCATTCAAATCTTCTCGATCACTAAACGTTTGATAATCCATTGCACAACTCGCTGGGACATAACGACCCGGGGAAACACTATACTCCTCAGATCTTCATTGATTTCGTGCTTAAGCTGTTTTAAGTTTTCTTACGCTTGCGTGAGAGAACTTGACTGTTTTGCGCGCATCAGATAGCAGTTGTTTGAGAATGAATCTCAACTGCTGGGATATCAACTGTTGAACTTGATGAATTTTTATAAAATTGAAGGATATCAAGTGTATCCTCATCATCACTGTCATCAGGAATGAAACGAAATTGAGAGCTAGATCTGGCTGCTTTTTCTTTTGAAATTGATTCCCTAATAGATTTTTCAAACGCAATTTTGGAATTTAATTTAGCTGCCTGCTCTTCAGCTAACAATTCTTCCATGGATTTTGGATTATCTTGGGAATGTTTACATTCCTTCAAATCTTTCACTAAATCCAAAAGATCAAGGAGAAGATTTTGAGGAAGTGGATCAGGCTGAGGTGGTGCCTGATTCATTTGGTACTGTAGAGGTTGGTCATGATACGAAGAGTCGTAATTGTTACAAGGAAATGGATTCCTTGTTTGACAATCAGAGCTAAAGTGAGGACCTCCACAATACTCACAACAGTAAAACTGATGTGGCTGTGAGTCATATGTGTTGTAGTCATAATTGTTATCAGGAACCTGCTCATAGACAAGCGTGTTTCCCGATTGACAATCAGAACTGGAGTGTGAACCACCACAGTACTCACAACAGTAAAACTGTTGAGTCTCACAGTGTGGTAGCTGATGGAATAAATCAGTTGTGTTATGGTAGGAATAGGGATCCTGGTTATAGACAGACCCGTTTCCTGACTCCACCATGCCACAACTGGGGCAATTGCCACCATTATAAGGACTACCACACCATTGACAACCAAGAGGGTGAGGATAAGACATAGAAAGAATCAAATGTTTTCAGAGGGGTAGGGATGAAGAATCAAAGATGTGAGAGGGTAAAGATGGATATTTTTGGTATTTTTGAAAAACATTTTGTAAAAACAAAGAATGAAAATCTTTTTGGATTTTTGATTTTTAAAAGAAAATATAAACACATACAGATGGTATAAACAAGGAGTGAATATCCAAATCACTAATCTGCTAAGCGTAAGATAATCAGCACAGCTCCCCGGCAGCGGCGCCAAAAATTTGATCCGTGCCAAACCGTCAAGTTTTCTCACGCAAGCTGACCACTTGTGAATGGCCAACTGTAAGAAACTTAAAACAGCTTAAGCACGAATGCAATGAAGATCTGGGGAGTATAGTGTTTCCCCGGGTCGTTATGTCCCAGCGAGCTGTGCAATGGATCACCCGACGAATAGTGATCGAGAGATTTGAATGGAAAAGAAGGATCTGATTTATTATAACTAAGGAAAAGGACATAAACTACAAGGGCTTATGTGGAAATTAAAGGAAATTAAAAAGATAAAAAATATTAAATAAACGCTATCACTATTTGCAAAATGATGTTTTTCTGATTTTATAAAACAAAATGACTTAAATAAACTATTTTAATTAAAACTTAAACTTAAATTATCTAAAAACGAGACTTAAAATGAAAACGAGCGCTATTTATAAAAATTACGCGAGTGCGCAAGCAAAAACGTAAAATTTGTGAAATAAAAGTCCTATGAATGTAAAAACAATTTTCCTACGTCCTAATTGACTAAAAATAATTTTAGGAAAAAGCGGAATATTTTTTTGAGTTTTATTTTATTTATTACAAATTAAAAACTATTTTATACTAAATAAAATAAAATAAAATACTAAATGAAAGTAAAAATTTCTGAAAAAAATTTCCAAAACTAATCTAAACTACCATCTATCTAAGAAAAATAAAATGGACTTCAAGGCTATAAGCCATAAGCTGATAAGAAGCTAATGTATAAATAAGCTTAAAATGACAAATGCATACTAAATATTAAAGTGAGTGACAAATGACACAACACATGCACTAGCTCAGATGGAAGGGGAGTGTTTGTTGGGTTCTGCAACTGGGCGTGAGGTCGTGGGTTCAAGCCCCACTGCCCACCCTTTTTGTTATTTTTAGTTTAAACTGTGATTTGAACTTCGTTTAAAACATTAATCAAACGCATAAATAACAAACATGTTCCCAAGCACAGTTGGTTTAGGAGTGTTGGCTGTGTTGCGTGGATGTGTGCAGCAGGTGCTATGTTCGAATCCTGCAGGCCCCTTTTTGGTTTTGCTTTTTTTTTTTTTTCTTTTGACAAACTAAAAGGGACCATATGAAAACTAATATACATAAACCACAACTTACAAAAACTTAAGATTTAACCTGTTAGCAGATTAGAACAAAAGCAAACAAAAGAAATAAGGGCTGTTTGGAACAAGGACAACTAAGGGGCTGTTTGGGACAGCAGAAAGGGCTGCTGTAAGCAGACACAAACAAGAGCAAAATGGCTAAAAAAAAAGGGTCTGCTGTAACAGTTGCAAAACAGAAAAAATGAGCACTTTGAGGGCACTAAAAAGCTAACCGAAAAGCACTAGAGTGAGCAATAAGCTGGTGCAAGTGAACCTACTTCTGCTGGCTACATGCAAAACCAAAATTCAAGCTCAAAACCTAGGTAATACTATCCTAAATTTAAGCTAAAGAAAGACTTAAGGGGCTGCTGTTGGGTGAGATGCGTGGAACAGTCCATATGGGGCTTTTGAATGACCAATTTAGCAAATCAAGTTTAATCCTACTAGCTTATAACTCTACAGTAGATAAACACTAGACTAAGGACAATCTAAAAAAACAAACTACAACAATTCTTGAATCCAAATGAGCCAAATTAAAAGAGCTTATAAGTGGGGAGTTGGATGCTGACCTGCTGATGTGCACGGCAGTGGGGGCGCAACGGGTACTTTTCAAGGGCAAAATGAGCTAGGATAGAGCTACTAAACATGCATATGAACTGAAAACATGTCAAGCTCACTCTACCAAGATCACATACAATCAATGTCCAGAACTTTGATCAATGAAATATGCTAAAAATATGATGAACAGCAGATCACAATACTTCTTATTTTCCTCAAAACTCTTCCAAATTTGTTAAAACTACTCCTACCATTTAAATAGACTCCAAAAGCTTTAGTGAAAACTGATTGTTATAACCAAAGTGGATCAAAACTGATTTGACCCATAACACATACTAATCTCAAACACCCCTTAAGGGCAGAACTATG
>BPTQ01000006.1:73512808-73757764 GCA_019973895.1 Chrysanthemum seticuspe | reverse complement strand
TTAGTGTCAAATTTGATTTTTATTGTTTTTCCCACCCGTCACCCCGAACTTGGGTGCTGGAGTGCGGGTCAACGTCTTGGGTTGTTTGTGAGGGGAAGGTGGACTCGATCACGTACACAACACAGCAAACAGTGAGTGAAATTATAAATCATATGTAAACAGTAAAATTCGAATAAATATGTAATCGAAGAATAGTCGAATACCGAATATCGGAACTTCAGGTAAAATAAAAAGAATCTATCTACCATCAAATCTAATCAAAACCTTTAAAAAAAAGTCTTTAAAAATGAAAGTAAATCATAAAATAAAATAAAATAAATCATATTTTATCAAAAATTAAACATTATTTATTTTATTTTGAGTTTTTTTATAAGGCGAAAAAGGATTTTAATACATAAGCTAATAAGAAGCTAATGTATAAATAAGCTTAAAATGACAAATGTATACTAAATATTAAAGTGAGTGACAAACGACACAACACATGCACTAGCTCAGGTGGAAGGGGAGTGTTTGTTGGGTTCTGCAACTGGGCGTGAGGTCGTGGGTTCAAGCCCCACTGCCCACCCTTTTTGTTATTTTTAGTTTAAACTGTGATTTGAACTTCGTTTAAAACATTAATCAAACGCATAAATAACAAACATGTTCCCAAGCACAGTTGGTTTAGGAGTGTTGGCTGTGTTGCGTGGATGTGTGCAGCAGGTGCTATGTTCGAATCCTGCAGGCCCCTTTTTGGTTTTGCTTTTTTTTTTTTTTTCTTTTGACAAACTAAAAGGGACCATATGAAAACTAATATACATAAACCACAACTTACAAAAACTTGAGATTTAACCTGTTAGCATATTAGAACAAAAGCAAACAAAAGAAATAAGGGCTGTTTGGAACAAGGACAACTAAGGGGTTGTTTGGGACAGCAGAAAGGGCTGCTGTAAGCAGACACAAACAAGAGCAAAATGGCTAAAAAAAAAGGGTCTGCTGTAACAGTTGCAAAACAGAAAAAATGAGCACTTTGAGGGCACTAAAAAGCTAACCGAAAAGCACTAGAGTGAGCAATAAGCTGGTGCAAGTGAACCTACTTCTGCTGGCTACTTGCAAAACCAAAATTCAAGCTCAAAACCTAGCTAATACTATCCTAAATTTAAGCTAAAGAAAGACTTAAGGGGCTGCTGTTGGGTGAGATGCGTGGAACAGTCCATATGGGGCTTTTGAATGACCAATTTAGCAAATCAAGTTTAATCCTACTAGCTTATAACTCTACAGTAGATAAACACTAGACTAAGGACAATCTAAAAAAACAAACTACAACGATTCTTGAAACCAAATGAGCCAAATTAAAAGAGCTTATAAGTGGGGAGTTGGATGCTGACCTGCTGATGTGCACGGCAGTGGGGGCGCAACGGGTACTTTTCAAGGGCAAAATGAGCTAGGATAGAGCTACTAAACATGCATATGAACTGAAAACATGTCAAGCTCACTCTACCAAGATCACATACAATCAATGTCCAGAACTTTGATCAATGAAATATGCTAAAAATATGATGAACAACAGATCACAATACTTCTTATTTTCCTCAAAACTCTTCCAAATTTGTTAAAACTACTCCTACCATTTAAATAGACTCCAAAAGCTTTAGTGAAAACTGATTGTTATAACCAAAGTGGATCAAAACTGATTTGACCCATAACACATACTAATCTCAAACACCCCTTAAGGGCAGAACTATGAAATTGTTTTTTTTTTCTTTTAAAATTAAAGATTGGTTTGATCATTTTAACTAAAGCTTACATGAGCTTTTACAAGCTTATAACAACCTTTTTTTTATAACGCAACAGGAATTCAGAAAAATGAAGGACCAAAAAGGTGGAGATTGCATAAATTAAGAAAAACTGAAAAATTGCATTAAACTGAAATTAAAGATTACATGTAAATTAAATGACAATGAAAGTAAAAAGAAGCTAGAACAAGAATTCTTAGACTAAAAACTAAAAACTAAAATAAAACTAAAAAAAAAAACTAACTTACTTCCCTCTTTATACATTGGCATACATAAGCTATTTATACTACTGAGGGTCTTCCTCTCTTCTCTTTCTTCTCCTCTTGGCCTTTGGATTGGTTGGAATTGATCTTGACCGTTGGTCTCTATTTTTGGCTCGAAAAATGGTTTTGCAACTTGGGGTTCTGTGACCTTTTTGGGACAGGGGAAAGGAAGCATTTAATGTGGTTTGGAAGGTTAATGAAGCGTGGGGAGACAAGAGTGAGTAGGGTGGTTAAGGTTGGTACTAGTTGCAGAAAAGGTGGAGAAGGAAGAGGTGGTATGGAGGGAAACCAGGGAAAAATAAGGTGGGCGGGTGTGGCAGGTTTGGTGGGTTTTTTTATTTTGGGTTGGTATTTTTTTTTTTGGGTTTATGAATTAAAAGGCAGGTTTGGTTTGTAGTATCAATACAAGGACCAAATTTGTAATTCAACCAAACTAGAGGCACTGAAACTGCACTTTTCCAAAAATTATTATAAGGACCAAAAATGACAAACTTTATTAACCAAGGACCATAAATAATATTTTCCAATTTTAAAAATTCCGGGGACTTGTTTTGCCATTTTTTAAAAGTTGGAGGATTGAAACTGCCAATTATGCAAACTTTGTTCGTTTTTTAGCTGTTTTTACTCATTTTGCATTTAAAACATATAAAACACAATTTTGGGATATTTTCAGTATTTTGATGCGTTTCTGAGTGTTTTTAAATGTTTTGCAGTTCAGATTTGACCAAAAATGATGAGTATTTACACACTCATCAGTGTCCTCACGCAATGCAATCAACTCACGCTTCTAAAACCAAGGATTTCAATCTCTTTCTACTAAACCTATGAAGAAGTAGCAAAGATTCCTCAAAAGAGATTAAGAAAGCCTTAATTCTAAAAACGCCCCGTTTACCTTTTAAATTCACATATATAGATATTACGATTAAGCACATTCCGGTTATGAATGACGGTTTGTTGAACTTTCATGTCGATCAATAACTCCAACATTTTTCAAAAGACATTTTTAGGATCACGGAGTAGAAAACACAACACAGCGTGAAGTGACCATACGGATAGAATACATCGTCCCTGATTTTTCACAAGTCCCAAACTAAGCGTAAAACCGAAATCATTGTTAAGTATGATTCTAGATGCTAACACTACCCATGGAAGTTACTTGTGTAAATACCTTTTGTTCCCATTTTCCTATTTTCCTCTAGATTTTTTTAATTTTTGTGAGAAATGAATTTCTTCAAATTCTCGTTTCGATAGGTTTTATTCCGATAAAGATACAAAGCTAAGTCGATAATTAGTTATCCATCTTCTCTCAAGAACCATTGTCGTAAAAATGAGGTCCACATCAAGGAATTTTTATTCACTTATACTTTTGACTTTTTCAACACTTTTCATCAATAATTTTTTTTTTTTTTTACACTTTTATTTATATGAGCTATGAACTACGGAGCTTCACGGGGTAATTCCAAGACTATAGGCTTCATGAAATGAGGATCCCGGCTGGCTAGGCTAAGACCTCACTCAATCCTGGCTAAAGATCCAAGGGTTCGATCTCGACACCGCAGCTCATAACTTTATTTATTAATTTTCACTTATCACTGATTTCTTGTTCATTACGGATCCTTGATGTGTACCCAATTTTTAAAACAAAGATTCTTTTAAGAAGAAAAAGAACTAACTATCACCAAAAACTCAACATCTCTAATTAATTATTAGACAGATATGGGGTGAAACAATTTTGTGGGAACAAAAAGCCATAAGTACCTTCGATGGGCTCTAAAGAGAACCAACTACTCCGCGCTTAGCATCTAAACTCATAAGTAACTCTATCATTTCTCGATCTCTGCAAATTTAAAATCCCAAATAATGAGATCCGCGGATGCTTAGCCGATAATTTTTTAGATTACCTATGGTTAAGGGAACAAGCTAGGGCTCAACACACCCGGTCAAGTCAGAATTCTATTCCTACTCTCACCAGCGGAAAGTCAACAAGGTGTCAAAACATATATTAACTTAGCAAATGCTACGTCTAATGAAATCAAGTCATGCATATTTAAAGTCACTCAGGGAAACTTGCAAATTCTTGGCCTTGTGAGCTAGAAATCGCATTTTATAGCTTCTTGTCTAAGAGACTAGCCAACTTTTCAATCAAAAAGACTTAACAAAAGCTTACAAAAATTTTAAAATTTTCCTCATTTTTGCACAATTTTTTCAATTTCTAAGGAAAAACGGGGTTACGAGAGAAACACGACAGAAAACAAGCAAGTGCGGTCAAATCAAATCGAAGATTACCCTACCCCAGACTAGAACGAAACATTGTCCTCAATGTTTAAAGCAAGGGTATCACGAAAATCTAAAAGCCGTTTATTAAGTATGCTCAAAGATAAACGTTAGTCGATAAGATTAGGATATCGGATTTCCATCAGCATCGATCATGAAACTCGAGTGGAGAAAAGACAAACTTCGAGCACGAGAGTCTTCATATCGGGAACATCCTGAACAACACAAATAACCAAACACGAGAAATCGAAGAGGCAAACCCCTTCGCGTCACTTATTAGAATATAGAAAGAAGATAGAAACGCTTGTTTTGTTATCGAGTCGTTAGCTTGACCCGTCCCCGAATTCATTTGTCCTTGGGGAAGCAAGTGGAAAAGACAATCGAACTTTCGTTCAAGAGGTTTGGATAAACATTGAAACATAAGAAAGTTCCACTCCGATGAGATACCCACGGTTCTAAATAAAGAAAAGCGGTAATACCGGGGTCAAAGATGGTATCCTCACTCCCGCAAGAGTGAAGAAGAGGGGAAATCACATTATATGGAAGAAATGGAATAAAGATTTTGATAACGATAAGAATCCATTCTTCATCTTCAAAAGCAAATTTCATATAATCTTTAATTTGAATTTGATCATTTAAGCTCGTAGGGTGATTTTCAACAAAATATTTGGGAGGAAGAGGAGGGGTGATGTCATCAATAACGAAACTCTTTTGAGAAAGTTGCTCTTCCCCCAAACTAAAATCTTCCTCAAGATCAAAATAGACTCGATCATATTCTGGAGGAGATATGAAATGAGAGAGTTCACCAGAGAACTCCTCGAGAAGTAAATCAAGAGATGAATCCTTGAGCTCGGGCTCCGGAGGATTTTCATTAGACGGCTCTACTTCTTTAATTTCATCAATCGAGATAAACGGAGGTGGGATTTGTGCGGTACTTTGTGAGCTATGATCTTGCACCTTTTCCATTATAGTCTCCGTGTCGGGCTCATCACTTTCCTCGTCAAAGATTTGATTGTCAAAATTGAGAGTATATTCTGAATCGAATTCAAACAAAGGATTTGTGAAGGTCATTTTGAAAATTTCTGAAATCGAATCGAAAGGTGTCTCAGATACCCTTGGGATTGGAATAAAGTCATCAATATTCTCAAGAGGAGTGCATTCGACTTCCTTATCCCCCATTGACAAGGTATCCGAAGGTTTGTTAATGAGCGGATCATAATTGGTTTCAACAATTTTCGACGAAATTAGATCATCGACTTCTTCCAAAACAACGTCACTTCTCTCAACCGGCGTGAGTGAAGGGGAAGAGTCGGAAATGATAGGATTAGAAATGGGAGTGGGATTGCCACTCGAAGAATCGTCATCAATCTTTAAGTTCTTTTCTTCAAACGGTTCATCGTCATCACTATCGTCAGAGTCAGAATAGTAAAAGGTGGATGGATGACTCGGTCTTTGTTGACTGTTATAGCTTTCTTGCTTGCCAAAGACGTCAATTTGAGCACTCATAACAGAAATTTTCTCGGAATAATGATCACTCAACATAGTGGTAGAATCGTAAGGAACGTCAGCATCCCACTGATAATGATGTTGTGTCATATTCTCGATCAAATCATACGCTTCTTGAGGTGTCTTCCGCATGAGATTTCCACCAGCTGCCAACATGATTTTGTCTCGATCAATCGTAGTGATACCATGATAAAAGGTTAGGATCTGATCAAGAAGCAAAATTCGATGATCGGGACATTTCTGTAATAACGATTTGAATCTTTCCCAAGCTTCAAATACGGATTCCTTGGGTAATTGCTGGAAATTAAGAATATCTTTCCTTAATTGCATCGTTTTCGAATATGGAAAGTATTTTGAAAGAAACTTGTGAAACATCTCTTCCCAAGTATGAATTGAATGTTTTTCAAGGGTATAAAACCAAGATTCGGCTTCGTGGGTTAAAGAGAAGGAGAAGAGATTCAATCGGATATCATCTTGAGAAACGCCACGTTGTTTCATGATTTGAGTAATAGATATAAACTTGTTCAAGTGCTCATTAGCATCTTCGTCGTTAAATCCATGAAATTGACAATGATGTCGAAGAAGACGAACCTTACGATTTTTCAATCTAAACTTGGTTCCCGTAACGATCGGTCCTCCTCGACCGATAAGTGATGGACGATAGAAATCCTCCATGGTCCGAGGATCATGGGGATCAAATGGTGAAGAATCGAGCATGGTGGAGAATTAAACAATTTAGAGGGTGAAGAGATAAGAATTAAACATTTCAGAGGAAAACGAAGATTATTTTTGGGTTTTTATAACAAATTTTGAAAAGGAAAATCTTTTTGGGTTTTTATATTTAAGAAAACACAATATTTTTGTAACCGTCACGTCAACCGGTGCTCGGTAGCTCTCAAAAGTACGCGCAGTGGAGCAGGAACGAAGAGTGGATCGTTCTTAAGTCTGCAATTTAATGTCAAGACTTTCCTTATACCCCGTGTATAGGTTGTACCTTCAAGGTGAGCCGACGTAACAATTGACGTTTCAGTTTCTTTTGTTGGTTTTTTAATTTTTATGGTTTTGTAAACACTCTAGGAAGAATGTTTTGGTGTTTTTAGATGTTTTTGGGTTTTTGAAAAATATATATTTACAAAAACGATGGTAACTTCACTCGGGGAAGGATCTTCAAATGCACGCGATTCGAGACGGAATACGAAAACTCGCTACAAGCCCTCCCCGGCAGCGGCGCCAAAAATTGATTAGTGCTAAACCGTCAAGTTATCTCACACAAGCTAGCCACTTGTGAATGGCTAACCGTAAGAAACTTAAAACAGTTCAGACAACCAATAATAGAGAGAAGTTGTGTAGTATGTGGGTAACTCAAACGTATTAGGTTTGAGCACCGAGATCGTTCCGAACGAGGGTTGAATGGAATTTCCAACTCACGTCACGATTATCGGGATTTGAATAAGAGAAGGGGATAATATGATGTTTTCTAAACTACGGGATAAGGAAAGTAAATGAAATATATGGGGAAAACATAAGAACTTAAGGCAAACTACGCAAATTTATACTAAAACGCAATTACGGGATTAAAACGAAATGCGAATAAAAAGCAACTACGTGTATTCTAAATCCTAAAAATAACCAAAAATTACTTTTATACTAAAAATGATATTTGAAAACTATTAATGTATTAAAACTAATTTTTAGGAATTTTCTTGATTTTATTCTAATTAAAAACTAATTTTTTAACTTTAAAAAAAATAAGACTAAATAACTAAAAAAAACAAAGGGGAAAATTATGGAATTACTTATCAAAAATCTAAAATATCACAAAAGACTTTTCAAAACTATTTTTGTATTTTTCTGATTAATTTTCTATTTTCTACTAATTTAAAACTATTTTAATCTAATTTAAATTGTGAAAAATACCAAATAAAAGGGGAAAAATAAGGAAAAATCTTTTTTATGCTTTTTATATTTTTCTTAAACTGAGAAAACTGAAAAATTATTTTTTGGAACTTTTTCTGAATTAATTGCAATAAAAGCTATTTAAAAGTGCCTAAAAACTGATTTTAATTAAGAAAAATAGTAAAAAGTGACCAAAAATTATGAAAATCTCAAGAAAATTCTAAAATCTTATCCTAAATCTATGAAAAATAAGAAATCAGCATCTTACGTGTGAGATATGAAGGGTGTAGTACAACTGATTCCAAATAAGAACTTGAAAATAAGCTAGAAAGTGAATTAAGCTATCAAACAGTTACTAAAGCTAGATTATGCTAAAATAAGCTAATATCAACTAACTACACCTAATCCTAACAAGCTACAAGCCCTGTTTAATGATCTATGCAAACTGACTAGTTAAGCAAATCAGTTTCTGACCCCTACTTTAAGCCACTGCAACTGCTTATTCAATAAGCTAATGAGAAAACTAAAACTGTGGTTCTCAAGACCACCAACCAGAGATCATATATCCAAATTATCAGCTCATAAGGACTTAAGATGAAGAAGTTAGAGATCAAATACTAAAGGGCTAATTGGGTCACTAGGCTGCTGATGTGCAGTTCTAAAACAGTTAACTGTTATGGGATAAGCTCCTAAATTAAGCTACATGACACCTAAAATCAGCTAATGATATTAATGAGCAACTAACAGTGGTCCTAGATGAGCAACTAGACTGAGCAAATAAGCAAATTCAAAATGATAATAAGCACTATGTGGGATCTGATGTAACAGTAGATAGATGTGCAGAAACAGCTAGTTGCAAGCTTGAAATAAGCACTAGAATAAGCTTCTAAAGGAATCTAGAGGGTAAACATGTAAACCTTCTACTAAGTATCTAAATAAGCACAAATCAAATAGAAACATCAAACAGATAAACAGAAGAACAACTTTAAGAAAAGCTTATATGGACTGAGGTACAGGACAGATAATGACAAGACCATCAACTTTGAAGCCTTTGCAGCCTCCTCAAAAGATTTTTTGGATTTTTTTTCCTTTTGGACAAAGCTAAACCAACTACTGAACTTGTGATTTTTAATTTTTAGAAATTTTAATCTCAACAGAAAATTACTAAAACTACATGACTAAAATTGAGAAAAATACTTATTTAAGGCATTTGGACAGAAATTATCTTTAACACAGAGATGACTCAATTCATAATCTCAACTTGCAAAAACTGAAACTCTGAAAGGAATATCCTTAAAACATGCTTCTAAAGCTAACTTACTTAAATTTAACTTATTAAAATCGTTTAATCTCTAAAATTCAAACAAAACCAAACACTCCTTTGTTATGAACCAATGACATTTAAACCATAACATTCACTGAAAACTGATTTGAACAGATGTGAAATAGACCAAATTACATTAAAATCATCTAACTAACAACTTGAAATCATGATTCAAACTTAAAACTGCTTTGACTATTGATTTTGACTTTTGTTGACTTTTGTGAAAAATCTGAAATTGAGACAGGATAAGGTAAAGACAAGCTCACAATAAGCTATTATGAGCTTATGTGAGCTTGTGGAATCAAAAAAAATGGAAACTAACAACTAAATTAGAGCAATGCTAAGAATGATTAACTGAAACTGAAATTGCATTAAGTAAACGAAGAATACAATGTTTAAAAACTGAAATTACACTAATAAAACTTTTAGAAAATAATAAAGATGACAGAAATTAAATGGTTACAGTATTCTAAATACATGAAAACTGGACAAGTCTACAATGTGACTGAATGGGGCTATATATAGCTCAGCTGAGGCTTGGGAAGGATCTAGGAGATCTAATCTCGGCCTTTGATCATCCATCTCGAATCATCCAATCAATCTTAGCCTTAGGATCATTCTAGTGATGTGGCAGGACCAATAGGAGAGCTTCATTTGTCCAGCTTGGCAATCTCTTGGCTGTCAACCTCTGACACGTTGTCAGGATCTTCTAGAAGTACCTTTAAGTGGGGGTAAATGGTGGGATAGAAGGGTAAATGGGGTGATGGTGGTTAAACAGTAACAATGGGGGGTTACAGCTTTTGGGCGCGGGTTTGTGGGTGAGGGTTTTTTTATATTTTTTTGACTGTGGGTTGGTTTGTTGACCGGGTCTAGTGGTTTGACCGGGGTTCATTATTGGGTAAACGGGTGAGATATATGGGTAACGGGTAAGTGATAATTGGATTGGATGGGTGGTTTTTGTATTTTGGGCTTTGGATATATTTTGGGCCTAAGGTTGTGGTTTTAGATATTGGACTAGATAAATGATCCAAGACATACCTCAAGGACCATAAGTGTAACAACTGAATTTTAAGGGACCAATGATGTAAATTAGGAAAGGGTGAGGGTGAATTGGGTAAGATAGGTAAGTGAAAGGTATAAAGTGTAAATGTGGTAAAGGTAAAGGTGAAATGTGTAAATTTCCAATCTTGATCCAGAAACCCGTAAAATGCACTTTTGAGCTTCAAATCCAATAAATAGCATCCCCAGCATCGGCTTTTGCACACTTCTCTCTCTCGTGCTCGGTTTTCTTTAATTTTGGCTTTCTTTTTGTCTGTTTCGTCATATCCGTACCTGCACATGCATAAACTCAAGAAACACGCAATTATTAACAATAAACGGCTCTTTCTTGGTTATTTTGGGTCTATTTTGATATAGAAAAGGCATGTGTTTTAGCACATACCAGTTTGGTACGAAGGGTATATTCCCATCGATTGTGTAGGAATCTGTCCGTAGGGCATCTGCTGGTAATTCTGGTTTGGGATTAAACCATTTGGAGGGTAAGTGTTGTAGGTTTGAGTAGGTAAGTAGGGATTCATTCCCGGAGGGGGTAATTGGTTCATGTTGGAGTAGGGAGATGGATCTCCGATACTCGAAACATAAGAGGGTGGTACTGGAGCCCCCGTCCCTTCTCTTCCCAAATGTGCTGCTAGAAGAGGAGGCAGGTTTACCCCTCCACTTCCTACTGGGTTGCTTCCTCCGTTGGAGTTCACGCTCCTCCTTTCACCATGCATTTTGTCCCTTCTACCCGGATTTCCTCCGAGTCCTTCTTCAAAACCCACCGTCCTTCCATTTGACCTTCTAACAGAAGGGGAACCATTTCGTAGGGCCAAGCGTCCCATGCCCATAGGTTGAGGCCTGTCCTCTACTTCAATCTCCTCGTCATACTCCTCGCTGGAGTATTCCAACTCCCTCCGCATTTCTGTGTTACGAACTTGTCTCTTGTGAGCCCTTAGCAAAGAATCTAAGGCCTCAAAGCTTGCCTCTACAAAGGCGGGACTGATGTCTGGAATAGGGTTAGCGGATGTTGAGGCGTGATGCACAGGAGTAGTTTCCAAACGAGATCGTGTGGTGAAGGTTGAGGTTGTTATGGGGGCGAGGTTATCGGTGTTAGTTGTGGTGAGTGGGACCAGAGTAGAGAAACCTGGTGGAGGTGAATCTTCTCTTCCTGGTTCCATGCCGGAAAAGTAGCGTAGTTGGTTAAGGAATTAGGACTGGGTGATTACGGGACTAATAGTTGTGGTCCCACGGATGGCGCCACTGATTGTGCAAAAGATTGCACTACCAGGCTTCGATGAGGATCAAAGTAATGAGGGGTGTGTGTTCCAGCCAAGACTTGCCTGTAACCTGAGAATAAGAAATACTAAGACACTACGTTAAGTGATTGCGCAGGGGTAGGACCCTGCAAACCACCTCCGGCGTGAGAGTAAGTATGAGTTATGGTTGTACAAGTGTGTGAAAGTAAAGAGATGAGTGTGAAATGAGCATACCATAAACCATCGTCCGTCTAACCCGTTTATAGTGGAAGAAATACGGTTAGAGGCACTCTTGCATGAATATCGGAGATCATGGGGGCGTCCCATGATTGTGGGTAACCGCTAGGGGTTAGTGACCCACGTTCTTAGACTTGACGGGGAAGCCAAGAGAGAGAGGGAGATCGTGGGTTTGACTAAGTCAGGAGGTTCCTTATCCATTGTTCCTTCGTCAGCCATACCCCGAAGGGCTTAAGGCTTCGAGTGGCGAATTCCCCTTAGGTAACCTTCGTACCAACGAATGGTTTGACGCCTATGGATATTTCAGAATCCTAACTTAGGCCTTCATATGGAAGGGCTTCGACACGTCTCGGAGGAGTGTCCTTTGAGCTACTTGGAGGGTACATCATCAGGAACACAGACAATTGTTTTAAAACAGGGTACACACCACCCTGGGGATCAAATTACAACCACATGGTTGCCTTCATCAAACCTTGGAATGAGTGGGATCAGCTGAACCTGGAGAGGGAACCTTGGGTGATGGAGTTTTCTTGGAGGAAGATGGAGGCTGGACTGTCCTTGGCTTCTTAGCCAACAGGTCCTCAATTGAGGCCGCTGGGTCCTTCATCACATCTGCAAGGAAAGGGAACTCTAAGGCAGTTAATTGATTACCTGCATTATCATACTCTTTTTCATGAGTTGGCCTGTAGTAAGGAACTTTTTCCAGCATCACCGGTTCCCCAGTCTTGGCTATCTCCTCCAAAGTGGTACACTTACCATGGAAAATGGCAGCATTCACCACATTCCCAATGGCAATCCCTACATCATCGCTATGGTAAAGTTCCATAGCAACATAGGGGATCACCTTGGTTACCAGGTCCACCCTGTCCTTCTTCAGCATTTTCAAACGAAGGTTTAACCCATCCACCTTTTCTCGGAGCTTGATCTCTTGGTCCAGCAACTTCCCCCTTTCTTGTTCGAGGCCTCCACACTTGGATGAAAGAACATATATATGCTCCTTATAGCCAACGACCATTAAGCCTTCGACAGTTAGCCTGCTGCATTCAGCCTCGCTCGTTGCCAGCTGACCTTTGAGCTTTTCATTCTCAGCTCTGAGATCTTGCACCAAGGGATTCTTGTCAAAATCCTCTAAGGCATCTTCACAAGAATCCAAGGATAGGGATCAAAAGTATGCAGACCTGGAGAAGAAGTGTGAAGATGCCTTAGAGGATTTTGACAAGAATCCCTTGGTGCAAGATCTCAGAGATGAGAATGAAAAGCTCAAAGGTCAGCTGGCAACGAGCGAGGCTGAATGCAGCAGGCTAACTGTCGAAGGCTCAATGGTCGTTGGCTATAAGGAGCAGATATCTGTTCTTTCATCCAAGTGTGGAGGCCTCGAACAAGAAAGGGCGAAGTTGCTGGACCAAGAGATCAAGCTCCGAGAAAAGGTGGATGGGTTAAACCTTCGTCTGAAAATGCTTAAGAAGGACAGGGTGGACCTGGTAACCAAGGTGATCCCCTATGTTGCTATGGAACTTTACCATAGCAATGATGTGGGGATTGCCATTGGGAATGTGGTGAATGCTGCCATTTTCCATGGTAAGTGTACCACTTTGGAGGAGATAGCCAAGACTGGGGAACCGGTGATGCTGGAAAAAGTTCCTTACTACAGGGCAACTCATGAAAAAGAGTATGATAATGCAGGTAATCAATTAACTGCCTTAGAGTTCCCTTTCCTTGCAGATGTGACGAAGGACCCAGCGGCCTCAATTGAGGACCTGTTAGCCAAGAAGCCAAGGACAGTCCAACATCCATCTTCCTCCAAGAAAACTCCATCACCCAAGGTTCCCTCTCCAGGTTCAGCTGATCCCACTCATTCCAAGGTTTGATGAAGGCAACCATGTGGTTGTAATTTGATCCCCAGGGTGGTATGTACCCTTTTTAAAACAATTGTCTGTGTTCCTTTCCAGGCTTCGTGCCTGATGAAACAATTAACATGTGGTATGTGTGATGTAGGCTACGGCCTAAGACAATATTTTATTTTGTTGGATCGTTAAGGCTACGGCCTGTGTTAGACTAGTTAGACTAGTCAGTAATCTACATTGAAGCCACTAGGGCTTCGAATTTTGCCATGTGTGATTATTCTCTTTTTATTTTTACTTGCGTAAAAATTTTTTTTTACAACCTAAGGCGTATGGTAGATGCATAGCCTCATTGTGTGTAGTTACTTCACAAAGAATATTAGCAATCGTATAATTTAACTGCTGACAGAGGGTCGCGACCCACTCCGTCTTGATCCTTTGGGCAGCGAAAGGCTTAAAATACCTTAAGGCTATATAGGAAAGTTAATGTGAAGTTGAGATGGATGTTATGCATATGAGCAAGACATGTTATGTAGTCTTTGTACATCCCTTCGATATTAAAACTTATAAAGCGACTTGGTGGGCAAATCTTTGTTGTATTGAACGAAACAAGAGATTTGAGGGAAATGTGTTATTATCATTAAGTGGGTAGGGAGGATTACATCATTTTAAGAAATGAATACTAGACGCCTACCATTAATGCTTCTTTCCCCAAGTGAGAAGAATGCAAATACATTGATTGAAAGAAAAATAGAGAATGTCATTAGACATTGTAAGTTTCATACGTAGAACTTACGAAGGTTAGTGCCATTCCAGGTTCTATCAATAACGTCTCCATCCAGGGTTTCTAGCTTGTAGGCTCCGTTGCCATATGCTTCCTTAACAACGTAGGGCCCTTCCCATGTAGGTCCTAGTTTACACTGGTACTCAGCTTTACTTGCGCTGTTGAGTCGAAGGACGTATTCCCCCGGTTTGAAGATCGAAGGCCGAACCCGACTGTTGTAGTATCTTTCAATTTTTTGCTTATGGATAGCCTCCCGGATTGAGGCTATTTCCCTTCGTTCTTCGAGTAGGTCTAGGTTGCTGCGGAGCCTTTCTTCGTTGTCTGCAGCCTCGAAGTTCATGTCTCTTTCTGTTTCGACACTTACTTCCGAAGGGATGACAGCTTCCGTGCCATATGTCAAGCTAAAAGGTGTCTCCCCATGACTTGACTTTGTATGCGTTCTGTGAGCCCAAAGTACTTGAGGTAGTTCATCTACCCAACCGTGATGACTGTAACCCAGCCTTCGTTCTATTCCTTCTATGATGTCTCTGTTGGTAACTTCCACTTGTCCGTTACCTTGAGGATGGTAGACGGAAGTGAAGGATTGTTTGATATTCAGGCCTCTGCAAAACACTGGGAATACCCCTTTCGCGAACTGCTTCCCATTATCTGAAATGATGATGTGAGGTATTCCGAACCGACAGATAATATGCTCCCATACGAACTTTTCCATGTGCCTTCCTGTGGTGGATGCCAAAGGTTTTGCTTCCACCCATTTAGTGAAATAGTCGATGGCTACGACCAAGAACTTTACTCCTCCTGGAGCAACTGGTAGAGGACCTACAATATCTATCCCCCATTGGCTGAAGGGCCATGCAGAGGTTACAGAGGTCATATCATGTTTTGGTAGCCTTGGAACCCTTGAGTGAACTTGACAGCCTTCACATTTCTGAATGATGTCAACGGCGTCCATGTGCATCGAAGGCCAATAATACCCGACCCTCATGATTTTAGAAACAACGGAGCGAGGTCCTGCGTGAAGCCCGCAGGATCCTTCATGTACTTCTTGAATGATGTTGGCGGCTTGCCTAAGACCTACACAGCGTAGCCATGGGGAAAGAAAAGACCTTCGGTATAAGTAGTTCCCCATGATCCTATACTGTGGTGCTTTGATGCGAACCTTTCGAGCTAATTTCTGATCCTCCGGCAATATACCACTTATTAGATACTCTCTAATTGGAGTCATCCAATTTGAGTCTTCCTCTTGTATCACGTCAGACACTTCCTTTCGGACAATGGACCTATCTGCCAACACTTCGACCAGAACTTCTTTAGTTAAATGAGCAAATGCCATTGATGCCATTTTGCTGAGGGCATCCGCCTTCTTGTTTTGGTTTCTCCGAACATGCTCTATGTTGTAGGATACGAACCCTTCGAGCATTTCCTTGGCTTTATCCAGGTATTGCTTGATCACAGGTTGCCTTGCCTCGTAGGAGCCTTTTATCTGATTGGCTACGAGTTGTGAATCAACGAAGATAGCCAAGTCTTCGACCTCCATGTCTTTGGCCAGTCGGAGGCCTGCTAGCAAAGCTTCGTACTCCGCTTCATTGTTCGTAGCGTCGAATTCAAAACGGAGTGCATAAGTATACTCCTTCCCTTTGGGATCAACAAGCATGAGACCTGCGCCAGAACCATCGGAGCTGGAGGCTCTGTCAGTATAAAGTTTCCACCCTTCTATTGCTTTATCAGGCTTCTTTTCAATAACCTTTGTGTCATGTTTCGGTTCGGAGGGTGTTTCTGCTAAAAAGTCTGCCAATATTTGCCAATTGACCAAGATTCTGCCCTTGTATTCTATATCATGCTCTCCTAGCTCGATAGCCCATTTAGCTATCCTTCCAGATTTCTCCGGCTTCGAAAGTATCTGCTTAATTGGCTTGTCAGTAAGTACGGTTATGGGGTGAGCTTGGAAGTACCTTTGAAGGCGTCTCGCAGCATGGACCAAGGCCAAAATTAGCTTCTCCAATGCTGGATAATTTAGCTCAGCTCCCTGTAGAACCCTACTAACGAAGTAGATAGGGATTTGCTTCTTCTCCCTTTCTGCCAATAACACAGCTCTGATGCTTTCGAAGGAGGCTGCGATGTACATGAATAACACTTCGCCTTTGATTGAGGCTGTAAGTGTAGGTAGAATAGCCATGAAATCCTTGAGCTTTTGGAAGGCTGCTTCTGCATCTATACTCCATTGGAACGTCTTTTTGTCCGTGCATCCTTTGAGCGTTTTGAAGAACGGCAAGGATCTGTCTGTACCCTTCGATAAGAACCTGCTGAGGGCTGCTAGTTTTCCGTTAAGACTTTGCACTTCCTTTAGGGACTTAGGAGGCTGCAAATCCGTGATAGCCTTGACCTTCGAAGGATTGGCCTTAATACCCTGCTTGGTGATCAGATGCCCCAAAAATTGTCCTTCTTCCACACCGAAGGAACACTTTTTGGGATTTAATTTCATGTTGATGGCGCGAAGCTGGTCGAAGGTTTCCTTAATGTCGGAGAGCATATCCTCCTCCGATCTACTCTTGATGACCATATCATCTATGTATGCCTCCAGATTCCTACCTATCTGCTTGTGGAAGGCTTTGTCCACTAATCGTTGGTAGGTAGCACCTGCATTTTTCAAACCAAAAGGCATCTTTTTGTAACAATAAACGCCTTTTCCTGTAAAAAAGGTTGTCTTCTCTTCGTCTTCTTCCGCCATTTGTATCTGATGGTAACCCTTATAAGCGTCTAGGAAACACTTTAGCCGAAATCCTAACAAGGATTCCACCTTCCAATCAATCTCTGGCAGAGGGTAGCAGTCCTTCGGGCAAGCTTTGTTAATATCTGTAAAGTCTACGCACATTCTCCATCCTCCATCATGCTTCTTGACCATCACTGGGTTGGCTACCCAAGTTTGATACTTCACCTCTCTGAGTATGCCTGCTGCTACGAGCTCGTCCACCTCTTTGCATGCGGCGGCATTTCTTTCAGGAGCCAAGCTTCGACGCTTTTGTTTGATGGGTTCAATATGTTTGAACTCATTGAGCTTGTGTTCAGTGCCGAAGGGCTTTCCGTCTATGGTGAGAGTTCTGGGGACCCCCGTCATGTCAGAGTAGGTCCATGCGAAGACATATGCATTAGCACGAAGTACCTTTTCCAATTCTGCTTTATAGGAGGTTGGGAGCTGCTTTTCGATTACCACTGTCTGATCGGGGTAGAGATCATTTACCACAATGCGTTCTTCAGCGTCCGTACAACTGAGAACATCCTTCGGAGGCTCTGCCAAAACCTGCTTGATCCTTTTGCCTACTTCCGTAGGTTCCTTCACCTTATAGCTGGAGAAAACCGTTCCAATGCCGAAAGGTGTTTGGAATTTGATCGCGGCATGTATGGTGGAGACAACGATACCCATCTTCTGCATTGCTGTTCTCCCTATCAATAGGTTGTAGGGAGATTCTGACCGTACGATCGTGAAAATCAGAGTTTCTGTTCTTTTTAGCCTTCATTCTCCGATCGTAACCTCTAGAGGGACTTCTCCCAAAGGCCATGAGTGTTCCCCTGAGAACCCCACTAAGGGTACCTTCGAATCAACTCTCTTCGACCTTATCGAAGGTTTGAGCTTTAGAAAACATCGTTCGTAGATAACTTCGCAAGAGCTACCGCAGTCGAGGTAGGCCTTGTTTACTTCTCTGTTGGAGATCAAGACTTTGATGACCACGGAGTCATTTGAAAGAACTTTCCCTGTGATTGAAGGAAAAGTGACATCTCCTACTCCACACAAGGCTTCATCCGCTTCTTTCCTCTTCAAAACAGAGTCCTCCTTGTATACCATGAGGATGGGTGCTTCGGCAGGTGTGGTATCTTTCCCCAACTGTGTGTCGGAAGCTTTGTCTTTACCTCTTTTTATACCCTTCACCAAATGATCCAATTGACCAGACTTTACAGCCTCTTCTATCTGCTTCTTGAGTTCTCTGCAGTTATTGGTGTCGTGTCCGTAATCGTCATGGAAGTAGCAAAATTTGGAAGTATCTTTGGGCCTTCCTTTGTTCGCCAAGCGAGGAGGAGGATCAAAGGCCTTCGCAGCCTTTTCCGTAGCAAGTATCTCTTTTGGAGATTTAGACAGATTAGCCAAGAGCCCATGGTTGATGTTTTTATGGTACGGTGTGAACCTGTCCTTATTTTTGTGTTTGTTCCTTGACCCTTTCCACGAAGGATGCTTCGGGACTTTGCTATGATTTTCTTTATTTTCGACTGGAGCCACGTTGGTAGATACTTCTTTTGCTTCGATCCAGGTGTAAGCCTACTCCACCAAACCCTTGTAGGTTGCGGGGAGATCAGTGGAGAGGAATTCAACCAGACTTCTGTTTCGTAGGCCATGCACGAAACCTGAGATGCGCTGGTCCTCATGCAAGCCCATTATTTGTAACGTGTCATCAGTGTATCTGGTAATGAAAGCTCTGGTGCTCTCGTTCTTCCTCTGCTTGATGTTGTGCACTGTAAGGTGTGTTCTAGTAAACTTTTTCTGTTTGCTGAAATGTGATCTGAACTTGGCCTTGAGATCATCCAAATTCACAATGCTACCTGGTTTTTGCCTGTTCCACCATATACGAGCGGAGTCTCGTAGGGTGTATGTAAACATGTGACAAGCAACATGCATAACCCATTTCTGCATTCTAATAGCCCCTTCAAATAAGTGCAAAAAGTTATCCGGATCCCCTTTCCCGTCATAGGTACCAATGTGCGCGGGCATTTTCAACCCATCAGGCAAAGGGTAGTCTTCTATCCATCTTATGAAGGGTGTTGTGGAGCCCATGGGCTCCGAATAAAGGCAGTTATAAGGTGGCATGTAGGTAGGGGCAGTATTGTACGGGTTATGATTTGGAGGTATTCCAACAGGGTTTTGGTTAACATATTGAGGGTAAGCAGTAGGTATATAAGGTGGGTGACTTCCTACAGGGTACGAAGGATATACCATAGGTTGCCCGTAAGGCATACTTCCGTATGGTTGAGTAAAACTGGGGTTGCTAGCCTGCCCATTAGATGAGGGATAAACCCCTTGAGGGTAAGATTGAGCCTGAAAAGGAGGGTACATACCATGAGGAGGAAGATTTCCTCCCCCATTCACTTGAGATGGATTGCCTTCTACGCCGGATGCGTGAGAAGGCTGCAACGGAACCCCTGACTCGGTTCTTCCCAGATGAGCCGCCAAAAGTGGTGGCAAATTAACCTCCGTAGCATCCCTTCGGTTACTCCTTCCATTGGAACCTTCTATCGTACCTTCCCGTCTAGTCGGAGCTCTCTCCGAAACGGCTTCAAAACCGACCGACCTTCCGCTAGGCCTTCAACTGCTCGGAGACCCTATCCTTAGCACTGAGTGTGTAGCCCCTGGAGCCAAAGGCCTAGTCTCTATTTCCAACTCTTCGTCATACTTTTCGCTTGAGTATTCCAACTCCCTACGCATCTCCACATTCCGAGCTTGCCTCATTCGAGCCCTTAGTAAAGACTCTAATGCTTCGATGTTGGCCTCAACAAACGCTGGACTAATTACTGGTCCAGAGTTAGCCGAGGTTGAAGCATGGTTGTTGGGAGTTATTTCAGGGTGAGATCGTGTGGTAAAAGTGGATGCGGTTATATTGGGAAGGTTGTTAGGATCATTGACTGGGATTGGTGCCAAGGTCGAGAAACCCGGAGGGGGTGTATCTTCTCTTCCTTGAGTCATGCCGTGAAACTAATGAGAGTGATTGACTGGGTGTAAGTTTGGAATGACGAGACCAATAGTAGCGGGTCCCACGGATGGCGCCACTGATTATACAATAATTCGTACGACCAGGCCTTCGATGGTGATCGAAGGGTATGAGGGTTGATATGCTTGCGCCAAACTTGTAGCCAATCTGCAATAAGAAATAGTAGACACTTCGTTAAGTGATTGCGCAGGGGTTGGGCCCTGCGAACCATCTCCGGCGTGTGAGTAAGTATGTGATATAAGTTGTAAATAATATGATGTGTGTGAAATACTGTGTTGAGTGAACATACCATTGAAATGACTCGTCCAACCTATTTATAGGTGATGAAAATAGCTTGGAGAGTGTTAGCACACGTTTAGGAGATCATGGGGGCGTCCCCTGATTTGTGGTAACCGCTAGGGCTTCATCCCCACTATCTCGGACTTGGCGGGGAAGCTAAGGACATAGTGGGAACGTGGGGGAAGACCAAGTCAAGGTTCTTATTTGTCTTGGCATCTTCAAGGGAAGACACCGAAGGGCATAGGCCTTCGGCTGGCGGATTCCCAACTGGTAACCATGTCAATGATGAATGGTTTTACGCCACCAATGACTTATGAAGAAAGACTTGGGTCTTCGTAATGCAATTTCGACTGAGGCCGAAGGGGGGTCCTTCGACCTAATCGGAGGGTACGTCATCACATGTGATCTTGATAAAAATAGTATCACCGACCCACTATCTTGATAGGTTATAAAATCATGGTCAAATATGTCATGCTCAATTCTTGGAATCGGTTTAGCATACAAGTAACAAAGCGAATTTAATATTTATGCATTCAACCACTGACCTTTTTAATACTAATATGGGATGGACCTACTCATTAATGGTACAAGGTAGAATAAACAATCTAATGAGTGTGTAATGAATGAACAATGAATATTCCAAAGTGTTAACCACAGAATTTACGTTCAACCTCACGTAATCTGTTTAGGGAATCGATTTATAACCAATAGGGAGAATCGTTTAGGGATTTTATGTTTAGTTTCAACAACCTAAACGATTAACAAAAGCAATTGATCATAACAACGAATACCTTCAAGAACAAACCCTAAAATTCGAATTTTAAACCTTTTTCTGCAGCGAACTTCGACATTAAATATCTTTCACATAAAAGCTCAGATCGAAGATCCCTTTGGTGAAAAGTTAGATGGGTATATAGAGAAGCTCCAGTAAAAATTGTAGCCCGATCCAACGGTTCACGAAAAAGTTATGGTCATTAGAAAACGGTGCTGCAGAAAAGTTGCAAATTTTTGACAGCTTCTAATTTTTCTTCATTCTTCGCCAAGAAAACCTTGTGAATCCCTAGGTAACGAGCTCCCCAAGCTCTGATACCAATTGTGGAGTTTGTTAGACTCCTTGAGATCGTTTTGAGCCTTAGGGTTTAACAATAACATAGATTAAGAACATGCACAGCGGAATTAAACAAACATCAATGTTATTGACACAAGGTTTCTTTCACAATCACCACCAATTATTATTTGATCAGAATAATAACGTGCTACCTAAATGTAACAGGGGTCTAAGACACCTCAGATCTTGGGGGTTAACTAAACTACTTACCTAAGCGTTTACAATGAACTATACGCCTAGGACACATACACACACACACACCTTTAATGACTACATTATGGAAGACTTCTATATTAAAACCTACATCTCATGTCCTCTTTATATACTAGAGGATTAGGGTTTACAAATCTCTACGAAGAACTAAATAATAAATCTTCTTTTGCAAGCAAGTCCTTCCATCTTTTTGTAGGTTTCATCTTTGTCACTTTAAGCCCTTGATGTTTCATTCTTTATTGTTTTGTATCATCAAATCAATAAACCCAACAATGAGTGTGCCAGTAGCTTGTAAACTTTAGAACTTGGCCTTTACATCATTTCGAGACCATAGACGAGATATGTTGAGTTAGCTCGATGTATTTGGACTTTTTAGTTTAAGAAGGCAATATTATAGGATTATCACCCAAATAGCTTATCATTGTGTGTCTATCGATTAGTCACCTCGACTTCTCGACCCCCATGTTAAACCCTATGTTGCACTCACCTTTAGTGAAGATACCCTTAGATACACCCATCTGAGCCATTTCTTTCATTTTGTTCACCCAACATATTGTTTCGTTACACCCATACACCTTAGCCTACCCTGTAGTCTTTATTTGTAATTGGGAAGTCATCGTTTGCCTAAGTTCAAGGTTCAAGTGGAAATTTTTTGGGAATCACGCTTTCGTCAATGACATATTCTTAAAGATCATTGAAGACCCTCCAAATTCTCATATTGTTCATCTCAAGTGGGGGGATGTTATGTTTAGTAGTTTAAAAAATAAAATAAAAAATAAAAAATGATGAAGTGATTCGAAAAATAAATAAATAAATAAAATAAAAATATATAGTTATTGTTATTTATTTGATTGTAAAGTGCGAAGTTATAAGCACTATGTTATGAGCTTATTATAAATTTAGTATCGAGGAGGCCACCTCGGTCACATTTGAAGAATGGAGTTGGTAATGTGCCTATCATGACGTCCTCTAATGGCACATCTATCTGGTATTATCATGATCCGGTGTCTTGAATTCGAAACGTGAACTTTGGATGAACGGTAAGTGGTGATGACTTGGTTATAGATTTAGACTATTTGCTTGATTTTATTTTACGCCAATTTTATCCCATGTCTTATCCTACCCTTTAGTCATGAAGCGTGTCTAGGTGATGCAGCGAGCAATCTTTGGTGTCTTGGCCATGGATTTGGTCATGTATCATTGATTTTGTCCACTTCGCCATGACATGTTAGTAATGACGACTCACCCTTAACCTTTGTCGTGTCTACCCATATTGCCTTCGAGAATTGTTTAGCCCTTAACTCTAGTGGTGGAGATTTGTGTAACCGCCAAGCTTATGATAGAATATATGCTATGACTGTGCGTTGAGTGATCACCCCGAAATTGACACTTAGAATAGTTGAGAGATTTTAGTGTTTTGTTCCCATTTCGTGAGGTGTTCGGCTTTGTTTTATTCTAGCATAAGGGATTTGTAAACTTAAATTTTCCAGGTAATGGGAGATATCTTTTTAGGAATCTATCTAATAAGGTCTACTTGAAGGCAAGTAGAGTTCAAGTGGGGCGATATTTGATAACATCAAATAGTCCTGAATATTAAGTGTCAATTTCTCCCGATAATGCTCGTATTTTATATCATTTATATGGATTTACGCTTGTTTTCCTCTATATTTCACTTTCAGGTAAATTACGAGCATTGGAGCTAATGAAACGCGGATTTGGAGAGTTTATTGATGATATATGATAGTACGCCCATTTTGAAGATGTTACGGCTACATTACGCCGTAACAGAAGCGTGGCTCAGAAAACCAACTAAACTGAATATTACGGCGTAACTCCCTCATAGGATTACGTCGTAACTAATTAGGTCAAATGATGTTCCGCGTCGCTGCAAGCTACGCCGTAACTCATTCCACAATTACGGCGTAACCATGATTTATTGAAGATACGGCGTAACTCATTCCTGATGTTACGCCGTAACCAGCTTTTCCAGAGAAAAATACGAAGAATTGGATGTTACGGCGTAACTCTCAACTTAAGTTACGCCGTAATCAGATCTGGCCTATAAATACCGCCCAAATTCCAGCATTTCTATTTATTCACTCCCTACACCAGATCAGAGAACGCGGGTAGAAGGTTGAAGGCAGATCTTGAGGAGCATACGGAGCCATCTCCAAGGGAGAAATCATTCCTCTACGATAAGCATTATCAATTTATCATTTCTTTACTTTCAATTCATGTATTTCGATATGTTAAACATTGAATCGATTGTTTTAGTTAATATGAGCGGCTAAGCACCTCTGGTGCTAGCCTAGTTATGATTCCTTAATTGTTTTGTTTATGTTTACATTGCTTCCGTATAATTGTTTCTAGTGTATGCATGCATAGTTTGTGGGTAGCTACCCTTGTTTCAGTAGTTTTGAATGACGGTAGTGGCTAGTTACTTAGGTGATATGACCAACTGACCCTAAGTAGGTAGACTGAGTGGGAAGGGTAAGAATTGACCAACTGACGACCCTTCTTCGCTTGTGCGATTTGACCAAGTGATCACCTATCGTTTGGATGAACTTAAGAAGTTAGGAATGAGTGTTTAAGATGCTAGCGCCCGGGCACTCATTGTTATGAATCTTGCATGTAGCGGAACTTAATGACTTGGCTTAGGGAACTAAAAACAACTGGACTTTCAAAGGGTCCCCCATTGATCTCCGGTGGAAACCTTTGCTGATAGGTTAGGACGAATTGACCAAATGTTGTCCTAGCGACTTAAACCCCCACTTGAAGCAATTGGAAGTAATTAAACGTGAACTTAACTTGATAGGATGAGTAACTAGGTTAGCACACTTCTCCTCTATTGATCACAACCATCGCCTTTATTTGCTTTCTTGTCTTTAGTTATTAATTAATCATTTCAACCTTAAAATCTGTGACACCTAGACTTAGTTAAAATCCGCACACATAGCTCTTGGGACGACCTCGGTTTTACCGAATACTACACTACACACGACTGGGTACACTTCCCGTTAGTGCATTAGGGTAGACCATAGGTATAATGAGACAATATAAATATTAAAACTTGGTTAGTAAAACCTGCATCAGGGTTGAATTTGAAAGTGAGTTAAAGTTTAACCTTGGGATTTTAATGATAGTGGGTGTTTTTTGGGTGAGTTAAGCTGAAATGTTAAAGCTGGTGTGACGCTGACGTGGCAGGAGGTTAAACTTTAACTCATGTTATGATTGCAAGTGCTCTTAGTATTTTCGTCTATAGCAA
This sequence comes from Chrysanthemum seticuspe, assembly GCA_019973895.1. Lineage (NCBI taxonomy): Eukaryota > Viridiplantae > Streptophyta > Magnoliopsida > Asterales > Asteraceae > Chrysanthemum > Chrysanthemum seticuspe. The sequence continues at coordinate 73,732,955 of BPTQ01000006.1, read as the reverse complement.
CCAACTACAAAAAGTTGTTCCTCTTTTTTACCACCTCTCTTTACCGTCGCATAGCGCGAGAATTAATCTAGTTTAGTAAAAAGATGTAACATTGCTTAAGGTTCTAAATCTATTAAAAGCTTCACCCATTCCATTATTAATACTTTAAGGGCCCGTTTGGTTAGAGGGTGTCCAATGAAAGATTTGGATTTTGACTCAAATATAATGTTTGGTATCTTTTAATTCCTTTACCCTACAATATTTCATTCCAAAAAGTTACCTTTTTTAAATCCTAGCTATAAAGGTCGGTATCATGTGATTGCTCTGACACAAATTTCGTTCTTAGAATTACAACCACATATTACTTTTGATATAATTAGTATAATATTATTCTATAACTTTTTAATTTTATTTAAATCTTAAAATAATATAAAACCTTTTATTTTATTTCTAACTCCATAAAACAAATAACTTTTACATTTTCTCTCTCTTACATTAAATCCAAATCCAAATATAAATCCAAATCCAAATCTGAATCCTAAACCCATCTACAAACCAAACGGATCCTAAGTTTTAATACATGCCTTTTATTTTATTTTACCTTTATCGAAAATTAGTTTATATTCCCTCTGTCTTAATAATTGTTTTTTTTTTTCAATTTTAACCTTAAGTATTTTTGTTTGTGTTATATAATAATGACAAAAATTATATTAATAAAAATATATTTCAAAATCAGTTCATTCATACATTTTACTTCAAGTATTATAATATAAAAATATATATAGTAAAAAAAATTAATAATAATAATAATAATAATAATAATAATAATAATAATAATAATAATAATAATAGCTACCCAAAAGGTCGGTCTCCATTTTCTCTTGGACCTCTCCTTTTTGCGTTGGTGCTACATCCTTTGGCTCGCAAGATCAAAGACTCCTTTTCTCTCCCCTTTCAAGCTTGGTACATAGATGATGGTACGATCATTGGAGATACTCTGTTTGTTGGGAAGGCCCTGGAGCTTATTATGATCGATGGACCTCGTTATGGTTTGCACCTCAACGTCGATAAAACTGAGGTTTTTTGGCCAATGGAAGATCCTAGAAGCAGACACGCAGGTGTTTTCCCTCCTAATATTGCCTGGCCCCTGCATGGTGTAAAATTGCTGGGTGGACCTGTTGGTGTTGACCTCGAGTTTAATAGTAAGCTCGTTTTGAAACGAGTTTCTAAAACTATTGAACTTATGGACGCTGTTGCTAAGCTTAACGATCCCCAATGTGAGTTGCTACTTCTCCGTGCATGTGCTGGCATTTCCAAGCTATATTTCTCTATGCGCACATGTTCCCCCCGTGTCTTTGAACATGCTCAGATATCATTCGATGAAGCGCTTCGCTCCTCTCTGGAGCGAATTGTCACTGCCTCTGGGCCTGGCTTTGGAAATTGGCAATGGAGACTGGCCACTCTTCCTTTTGAATTTGGGGGGCTTGGTATATACGCTGCTGGTGATGTTTCGAATTATGCCTTCCTTGCTTCTAGACTCCAATCGGCCAGCCTACAGACTGAACTTCTCCGACAATCTGGTGTTGTGCTTCTGGATCTTCCTTTGATGATGCCCTGCGTGTTTTTAACGAGAAAATGGAGACCGACCTTTTGGGTAGCTCTTGTGAGATTGCTGCCCCCAAACTCATGAAGAAATTGGCAGATCTATATATCACACGTGTCGCAAAAGAGGCTGAATCCACCTTCTGCTTATCTGCTAGACAGATGGCCCTATGGAGATCGCAAATAGAAGACCATACTTCAGACTGGCTCAGAGTAGTCCCGATAGTTGGGCTGGGGCATACTATGAATGCTAAAACCTACCGGTGTGTTTTATGCTATCGTCTAGGTGTTCCCCTTTTCTTCACTCAGATGTCGTGCTCTGCTTGTTCCAAGGTTTTTACAGGTGATATCTATGGGGATCATGCCGTATCATGCGCATGTATTATTGGTATTAAACATCGACATAATGTGGTGCGTGATACTCTCGCTGATATCTGCTCCCGGGTAGGGGTTTCGGCCCGTAAAGAAGTTGATATCGGGCTCTGCGGAGAGAGGGACAAACACCTGCGCCCAGCTGACTTGTTACTTTACTCGTGGGAGAGAGGCCTTGATGTATGTGTTGATCTTACGGGGTCATCGCCCTTGACGCAAACTGGTATAACTGACTTTGTGGCAGGGCGTGCCGTGATTGAAGCTGCACAGCGCAAACGTGCCAAGTACGAAACCAAATGCGCTGATTATGGATATGGGTTCATCTCCTTCTCTTTCTCTTCCTTTGGTGAACTCGAGAATGAGGAGGTGACCCTGCTGAAGCGAATCCGAAAGTTCTCGGTCACTCAAGATATTGGCGCACGTGGTGCTAACTATATTTTTAGTAGGGTTTGTTTTGCTATTGCTAGAGAAGTGGGAGCCCAGTTAGTTTCTCAGCTCCCCACCAATTTCTTGTAATTTCCTATGATTTTCTAATGAAGTGATGGTTTATAATAAAAAAATAAATAAATAATAATAATAATAATAATAATAATAATAATAATAATAATAATAATAATAATAATAATAATAATAATAATAATAAAAACGCTTTCAATCTGGTGGACCGTGAGGTTATGTTACAAGAGGTTTGCCTCCACTGTCCTGCCATATCACGTTGGGTTGAATTTTGCTACTCCAGCCCAGCCAGATTATACTATGGGGAACACACTTTATGGTCACACCAAGGCGTGCAACAGGGTGATCCTCTTGGACCTCTCCTTTTTGCTTTGGTGCTACATCCTTTGGCTCGCAAGATCAAAGACTCCTTTTCTCTCCCCTTTCAAGCTTGGTACCTAGATGATGGTACGATCATTGGAGATACTCTGTTTGTTGGGAAGGCCTTGGAGCTCATTATGAAAGATGGACCTCGGTATGGTTTGCACCTCAACATCGATAAAACTGAGGTTTTTTGGCCAAGGGAAGATCCTAGAAGCAGACTCGAAGGTGTTTTCCCTCCTAATATTTCCCGGCCACTGCATGGCGTAAAATTATTGGGTGGGCCTGTTAGTGTAGATCTTGAGTTTAGTAGTAAGCTTGTTTTGAAACGAGTTTCTAAAACCATTGAACTTATGGACGCTGTTGCTAAGCTTAATGATCCCCAATGTGAGTTGCTGCTTCTCCGTGCATGTGCTGGCATTTCCAAGCTGTATTTCTCTATGCGCACATGTTCCCCACGTGTCTTTGAACGTGCTCAGATTTCTTTCGATGAAGCACTTCGCTCCTCTTTGGAGCGAATTGTCACTGCCGCTGGGCCCGGGTTTGGAAATTGGCAATGGAGACTAGCCACTCTTCCCTTTGAATTTGGGGGGCTTGGCGTTTACGCTGCTGGTGATGTTTTGAACTATGCCTTCCTTGCTTCTAGACTGCAATCGGCCAGCCTACAGACTGAACTTCTTCGGCAGTCTGGTATTGGTGCTACTGGATCTTCCTTTGATGATGCCCTACATGTTTTTAACGAGAAAATGGAGACCGACCTTTTGGGTAGCTCTTGTGAAATTGATGCCCCCAAACTCATGAAGAAACTGGCAGATTTATATTTCGCACGAGTCACCAAAGAGGCTGAATCCACCTTCTGTTTATCTGCTAGACAGATGGCCCTATGGAGATCGCAAATGGAAGACCATACTTCAGACTGGCTCAGAGTGGTCCCGATAGCTGGGCTGGGACAGACTATGAATGCTAGAACTTACAGATGTGTACTATGTTATCGGCTAGGCATTCCCCTCTTCTCAGTTCAGATGCCGTGTTCAGCTTGCTCCAAGGTTTTCACAGGGGATATTTATGGGGACCATGCTGTATCGTGTGCTGGCACTATTGGTATTAAACATCGACACAACATAGTGCGTGACACTTTGATTGATATCTGTTCTCGATCTGGGGTCTCAGCTCGTAAAGAGGTTGACATCGGATTGGGTGGAGATAGGGAGCAAGTCTTACGGCCAGCAGATATCTTGCTCTATTCTTGGGATGGAGGGCAGGACGTATGTGTCGATTTGACGGGGTCGTCCCCTCTCACACAAACTGGTATGATGGATTTTGTGCCAGGTCGTGTAGTGATTGACGCCGCAAAACGTAAGCGCATCAAATACGGAGCCAAATGTACAGACATTGGATATGGGTTCACCCCTTTCTCATTTTCCTCCTTAGGAGAACTTGAGGCTGATGCGGTGACCTTACTTAAGCGGATCCGGAAGTTCTCTATAACTCAAGACATTGGAGCGCGCGCGGCTGCTCATATCTTCAGTAGGATTAGTTTTGCTATTGCTAAAGGTGTGGGAGCCAAGATTGTTTCGAGGCTCCCCACTAATTTCTTGTAATCCACTGGTTTTGTTTCTAATGAAAGTGATGTTTTTATAAATAAAAAAAAAATAATAATAATAATAATAATAATAATAATAATAATAATAATAATAATAATAATAAAAAGACTAAAATACACCGTTGGTCCCTAATCTTGGTCATACGCTTCGCGATGGGACAAAACTTGGCGTTATCATCGCCGGAGGTCCAAACCTTGGCCTTTAAATGCCAAACTCGTCCCTTGACCAGGATTGGCATAGTCAACTTTAATTTTCTGGATTTCCTTCGAGGGTATAATAGACCATTCACATTTTTGACCCAACCTTCAACACAGGGACCAATTGTGATTATGCCTACTAGCCGTTTCTTCCCTGATACGCTTGCATTTAATTTCGCGCGAACCAATACACCCACCCAACAAACAACTTTACCAATCATAATACACCATTATCCAGAAACGATTGAACCCTGAAAATCGAAATCTGAATCTAAATCGTCATTTCCAGAACTCAAAAGACCAACCCAACTTCCAACAAAACCATGTCGATCAATCATATTAGCAACATGCCAGATGTAGTGATCACTAACATTTTGAATCGGTTACCTTTGTTAGAAGCGGTGAGAACCTCTAGTTTAGCGCGAAACTGGAGGTCTAAGTGGACTTTTCTCACCGATGTCATAGTTGATGAGGATTTTTTTTTATTATTTAACATATGAGTTTGATGGGAGGCTTGTTACTAGATTCTTAAATCGGCTTATGGGTCCAATAAGAAAGTTTGTCTTCGCTGTAGAGCCAAGATCAATGATTGGAATAGACAACTTTCATTATGAAGAGATTCGTGAGTGGCTCTTGTTTTTGGCTGAGCATATAATTGAGGAGCTGATTATTACAAACTGGTATGGTGACCCAGTTACGTTTCCAACCCAACTTTACTCTCGTAGTGAGTTGAAACATCTGGTACTTCATGTTTGTGGTATGGCTAGTTTGGAATATTTTCATGGCTTTCCAAATCTACTGAGCTTAGAATTGATTCATGTCAATTTTCTAGCGGTACAGTTTGGGACTTTATTGCTGGTTGTCCCTCACTTGAGTCTCTTAAAATGAATCGTCCTAGTACAAACGAGATGAGACTATGGGATATTGCAAAAGTTAGGAATTTGAGGATGTTAGATTTGAGATTCGGTCGTTATAATGTTGTGACGACAATCACAACATCTAATATCTTTCACCTGACAAGACTTCAAAATCTTGAGACCCTTACATTGGATTTTGATGATTGCACGGTAAGAACAATTTGAGTTTTACACTTATGATTTTACAATGTTAAAGAAATGTGTAACAGTAATGACATTTAATATTAAAAACTTGTTGTAGTTGATACGGGAAGCTAATTCTAGGATGAATGTGCCGTTTGTATCCCTGATTAAACTTAAGCTGTCCCATGTCGATTTTGGGAATATTGTTATGTTATCGTTCATCATTGAAATGATTCGTGGATGTCCAAATTTGAAAATGTTGGATACCAGAGTAAGTGTTTTGGAGTAATGCATATGTAGCAAATAAACATTCCTAAATTTCCATGTTTGTGTATCTCTCAACACTATTTGATTTTTCAGGCTGCAAACACGCTTAGTGTTCTACCTTTGGAAAATTTTCCCAATGTTGTAGACAGAAACACATTCAGACATGGCCAACTACAGACTGTGGTGTTTCGAGCTTTTCCTAGAACAGAGCATGAATTAACTTTAATAAAGTTTATACTTGCGTGTTCCTGGTCGCTAAAGACAATGAATATCAGGCTCAACGATAGGAGTCATAATGGGAATGAAAATATCAAGAACAACTGGGAGTTGGCTAGGAAGCTGTTGAAACTCCACCGAGCTTCCCCCACAGCCGTGGTAGATTTTTTTGAGTGGTTGTAGTTTATGTATTGGTTGAATACCCTATGACAATTAATGTTGCAAAATAGTTTTGGTATTTTGGTACAATATTTGTTTATATGGTTTGCTTAAAATAAGCTTGTTCATATGTTGTTGTTTGTGCGTATTGTAGGTGATGCAAGTTTGACATTCGAAAGTCAAACTATCATTTAGCATTTCAATTTGATTGTGGCAAGTAAAACTGCATTTCCAGTTTACTTTAGTTAGTCAATACTTGAAAATGGTGAATGACTATTTTGTAGGTAGTATTTGCATTTTGACTATGTAAAGTCAAAATTGCAAAACCATTACTCAAATATTTGACTTTGTAAAGTCAAAATTGCAAAACTATTACTCAATATTTGTTTTGGAGTTTATTGTTAATTTGATATGTTTTAGAAGTTTGACTTAACAAAGTCAAACTTCTAATACATTTTTTGTGTTGTTTAATCTTCAACTAAGTTGTAGTATACGTAACTTGGCAACTTGAGGGACCAATTGTGTATTTTACAGTGATTATTGGGCGGGAGTTTTAAGTATGACAACGACAACCAAGACAAATTCAGGGACCGAGTGTGAAAAAAAATCACTATTAGACCCTTGACCGTCTCTTACCGGAGACGCTATTAACTAGTGCACACCAAACGATAAACCCATCCACCACTTTTTCCACACACAAACAATTTTCCAATGGAAGATTTCTCCATTTTGAATGAACTCATGGTGGTTGCTGGTTCATCAAACTTGAATGATCGTATGGGTGTGTGGTTTGAACAAGAGGCTGCACAAGAAGGGATTCTGAAAAAGCTAGTTCTTCAGTGCATTGATCATCTGAAGAGAGGAATCATGAAGCGTAGGGAGCTGATCGAAGAGAATGAAGCTCTGGGACCTCGGGGAATTGCGCTTGACTGTGTGGATGCGCTGACAAATCCAGTCGAGGCACACACACCAACTTGTTCAACTCATACAGATTGTTGGTCAAACTGATGAAGCTATTCGTTTCAACCAAGATTTTGTTAAGAAAATGGCTGAACATAATGCCTGAATTTTGGGTTTTCCATGAGGGTAGATAAAGGTGGTTTTTTGGAAATATAGGTTGGTAAAAAGGGTATGTAAATTGGATCTTTTGTTTAGTTGTTGGTCTTGGTTTGATGTAGTTGTTTATGATCTTTAACAGACTATATTAATGATAAAATATCATCTTGGTTTTGTGTTGTTTAATCTGTTCTTGTATTGTGATATTGGGTGTATTTTAGTCTAATTAGTATCAACAAAACCAAACATCCCCTTGTATCAGCAAAACCAAACAGCCCATTTTATCAGCAAAACTTTAATCAGCAAAACCAAACACCCTCTTGTATCAGCAAAATCAAAGGCAATGGTTTAAAAATATGTGTTGAAAATGCAAATACTTTAGCACTAAATCATAATGTATCACCAAACATCCCCTTGTATCAGTTAAACCAAACAGCCCCTTTTATCAGCAAAAGTTGTTACAGCAAAACCAAACACCCCCGTATCAGCAAAATCGGAGGCAATTGGTTTAAAAATATGGGTTGAAAATACAAACGCTTTAGCAGTAAACAATAATGTATTGACAATGGTGTATTGTAACATTTTGAATTTTGACTTAGCCAAGTCAAACAAACTTATGAAAGGCAACAAATTGTAACTTACTATTATGGTATGACTTGGGTAAGTCAAACCTATTAAGAAATGCAAAACGATTTCAAGCAGATACAATGCACAACCAAACACAATTACTTAAATAAGAACCCAAATTTTTATTCATCGATTTCATGTTCTCAAGAACTACAAATGTTTACTATCATCTAAACATATACTTAGCTAGACCCACAACTCTCTCTATCATCCTTTTCCTTCTTTTCCTTCCTTTCCTTAAGATATTTAAACAAAATTTCAAGATTTGTAATCCTTTCTCCCAAATCGTTAACCTTTGATAACACGATGTCAGCCTCATCCTTCTCCTTCTTAACACCCAAAACCTTTTCATTTGGGCAGTCTGCTTTCCTCAACGAACTCAACAAAGCCTTCCCCTTATCGTTTTGTGCCATTATTATTTTTTTTTTGCTTTGGGTAGAATGTGTGTTGATTGTATTTTAGGGTTCAATGTTGGTCGTTGTCGATACAAATATGGTTGAAGGTTGAGTTACATTTTAACTATGTTGGGTAAAAAATGTAAATGGTCTATTATACCCTCGAAGGAAATCCGGAAAATTAAAGTTGACTATGCCAATCCTGTCAAGGGACGAGTTTGGCATTTAAAGGCCAAAGTTTGGACCTCCGGCGATAATAACGTCAAGTTTTGTCCCATCGCGAAGCGTATGACCAAGTTTAGGGATCAATAGTAATTATTTTGGGATGCAGGGACCTAGTAGTTAAGCTGTAGATACCATGGTTGTCAAAATCGCGATCCTGCTCGTAGGATCGTACGATCCTACACACAAAAAAGTGAAAAACGATCAGGATCTTAACAAGATCGTAATTCAGGTAGGATCGCAGCAGGATCGTAGGATCGGATCGGATCGTATAGGATCGCCTATTATTAGTTTTATATATATATATATATATATATATATATATATATATATATATATATATATATATATATATAAGGGCTCATTCTTGTGAGAAGCCTAAATTTGATGAGAACGCGAGAAGAGATCCTGACCTTTCATCTAACCCCTCCTTTTTTAAGATCTAATGGTCTAGATTAATCCATTAAGTATATTGAGTATACTAAACAAATATATTTTGTAAACTAATAATATATATAGAAAAAAACACACATATCTCACACACCGGAGGTGAAAAACAATACGATCCTCTCTATCCAACTACCTTCATCAATCTCTGAATCATAACCACCAGTACACCACCGGATCACCGTCATTCAAACCACCAGTACCCCGCCTAATTGAATGACCACTACACCGCAACATTATAGCTCACTTACTGAACCACCATCGCTTCCAATCTCCACCGACCACAACAACACAAACCGCCATTGGAGTCCCAATCGCCACCATAGCAGCTCCTATCTGTCACTATTATTGATCATCTCTTTGAGTTTATAGTTTTCACAAACCGCCATCGGAGATTAATTGGTTAAAGTTTTCTTTTCAAAAGGGTAAATTCTTACACTTCCATCATCAATCACATGTTTGTAATTGGTGTTCAGTTTGTTGTAATTGGTGTTCAGTTTGGCAATTGATTGTAATAGATGTTCATTTAATACTTTTATTGCTATCATTGTATCGAATTGGTTAAAGTTTATAATGCATATCAACTGTTTGATGAAATGCCTGAACCAATATTTCGCAAGCTGTGAATTTTATTTGCTAATTCATTGTTTTAGTAGTCTTGATAGTACTTACGGTTATGCTTTCTTATCTATAGATTTAGTTTTCACTCTACAAATGTATAGGTGAACAACTTCACTAAGCAAATTTACAACTACAAGTATTATAAGATGTGTGAAGAACTTGTTCACATGTGAAAATATATGTCTCGTCGCTTTTTAAGAACTTCTTCACATGTGAAAATATACGTCTCGTAGCTTTTTAAGAACTTCTTAACATGTGAAAATTTACGTCTCGTAACTTTTTAAGAACTTCTTCACATGTGAAAATTTACTACTCGTAGCTTTTTAAGAACTTCTTCACATGTGAAAATTTACTACTCGTAGCTTTTTAAGAACTTCTTCACATGTGAAAATATACGTCGTGTAGCTTTTTAAGATGTGTGAACAATTTTTCACATATGAAAATATACGTCTCGTCGCTTTTTAAGAACTTCTTCACATGTGAAAATATACGTCTCGTAGCTTTTTAAGATGTGTGAACAACTTTGTCACATGTGAAAACGATGAATCAATGATGGGTGCTATGGAATGAAGAAGCCTTCTTAACCACGGTTGTTTTTGTTAGCTATGAAATAGACCTCTATTTGATGTTAATTTGGGTGCGTGAAAGCCACAAAGTCCATTATTCTTTGTGTCAATTATAATTGTGTGATTATGATGCTATTTTAATGTTAAGCCATGAATGGAATATTTAGTTGACCTGGATTATCATTGTATTTTATTGTAACTGGCAAATTGTTACAAAGCTACTGCTATCTATAAAATTGTTACATAGCTACTGATGTGGTTGATTTTCGTAAAGGTTATGCTTCTATAATCATCACATGTGAAAAAAAAGCATTCAAAAATTATTTTATTGCCCTCATTTTTGTTTGTTACAGATGACTTGGAAAAGTATTTTACTGCCTTTGTTTTTGATCTGTTACGATAAGAAGAAACATTTCATGGCTAAGTCAAATTGATGGAATGGATCTTATAGATGAAAAATGTTTCTGCATTTTATTGGTGTTTTTATGTCTTTGTTCACTAGCTATCATGTGTTAAAGGTATCAAAGAAAACTTTAGTGCGACATGTGATTTGCAATATGTACTTATTATAATTTTACTGGTTTTGGTTTTGGTGCAGGTGGATCTCACTGTGAAGCAACATTTCCTGCTTACATGAGTTGTTTCTTTATCCCATTTCTTCTTATATCAGCTATTTAAGGTATTATCTCACCTTAAGTTACCATGAGTATGTATATTATCGCCATTGTTCAATAAATTTCAAGCAAAATTGATGCATATAGCACAAAGAGCTAACTAGTTATTAGTTGATCAATGGTCAAACACTACATAAGACTTTAGGCTATTTGATGTCGTCAACAATGACACCAGGTCTTTGGTTTGTGGTAGGAAAAAAGTACTCCGTAATTTGTTTAGATAAACACCATAATCGGTAATGGTGTACGAGATTGGTTAACGTAGGACCTGTAACAACCGGTCTATCCACCTTCTTTGAGTTAATCCGACAATGTGATTAACATAACTATGCAATAAAAATCATTATGAATATATATGTTTGCTTGTGACATCATTTAGACAATCTACCATGTGATTTTGGACACTCATATATTAACTTATTACTTTTATTGATCTTTCTTAGGATTCTAAATTGAAAGTCAAATGTAGCTAGTCATAGTCCTTCTCATGTATTCGTGAATCAATGTTGATATGTTTTCCTTTAATTTGCAAAAAATGTGCACTCAACAATGTACTCAACCATTTACAGTTGGATTCTGAGTCCAAACCTAGTGAATTAAAGGAAAAAATATAACTTGATGGCTTGAAGCATACAATAGTATTATTAGGAAGAGACCAGGCCTAGTGGCGAATCATTAGTTGAGGCTGCAAAACAAGTAAGACTCTTTATGTAATGTTTACTAGTGTGTATCCTTTGTAGGGCAGATGCTTATTTAAGATACAACTTTTACTTCGAATTGCAGACCTAGTGAATTTTAAACTATCTTTAGAGATGGTCATTTGGATATAAGAACTTACAGAGTATTTGTGGATTTGAGTTAATATTTTTTTTATTCAAATGGGTCAAATGAAAACTTAGGGTACGGGTCAAAATAGCCGAAATGGTTAAGCGGATTGAAAATCACTCGAATATATCATTCTAATATCATTTTCAAGTATTTAAAGGTCAGCAAAATCTGACCCGTCTCATTTAAATTAGAAGCTTGTTTTGATCCGTTACCAGACCCGCTCATCTAGCCACCTCTTGATATGTATAGTTCTTTTTTCACATAAGTAACTATGGATCCTATATACCTAAGCTCATACAACAATCATTACTTCTTTCAAATGCTTGCAAATATTGGTAAAGGATATTATGATTTTGCATTCGATGTAGATCAGTTCATAGACTACACAATCCCAAACACTCCATATATGCAGGATTGTTGTGGCTGATCTTGTTGATATAATCTTGTAATTTCCCCTTTTCAGGTATGTGCGAGGAGGGAGATTGATTTGATCACATCACACGCTTGGTTAGACAAAAAAACTAGAGGATAAGGTTCACTCCACTTGTTTCATCTTATAATGATTTGTTCACTTTATCTGTACGTATACATCCGTTGCTGATTTGAGTTGGTTGATGTGGTTATTTTTTTAGGTTGCAAAAATGATCTTACAAAAAGGGTTCCTTCTGAATATACTCGCATGATGCTAAGATGCAAGGAGAGACTCTAGGTTTGATTTCTTTTAAATCGAGTCTAAGTTATTTTGGTGTTATCTTGGTAACATAGGAAGCAGTTTTTGTTTTGATTGCTACTATCAACTGGTACTTTGTTTTGCTTTTTGCATGTTGCTATGATTAGTAAACACGCATACAGGATTAAAAAATATTTCATTTTATGCATAAAGTTAGAGTCTGAAAAAATAGATATGGGTACACTAAAACCAGGCTGTTATTTTGCGTACTTTTGAATAAAACGTTGTGTTGATTGGTACAAATACTTCGAGCATCTTCTTTTCCAACTCTTTGATTTTGAGTTTCCAGCACCTCCCTTACACTAGCCTTGAGATCCAATTCCAACTGAAGTTTCTCTACCTGCAATAAGAAAAATAAACCCATAAACCACCACAGAATGCAGATCTATATGAAACTTTTCTGTCCATATGAAACTTTTCTTTGTTTAGATGTTTAAGACGGTTTATTTGAATTTAATTATGTTTTTTTACGTAAATGTGTCAGACTGTGTTGCTGATATATTTTATGGTCCTGAGTCCTGACTAAGTAGGTCGATTCTATAACATTTCAACATTGATTGGGATGGAGAAGTTCATATTTTCACACCCAGTAATTTTTTTCATGTCGCTCTTGCAGGTGCTGTTTTCAGATGTTGGTGAGTTGAAAAGATACTCGATTAATTGTGATCGAAGTGGAAGATCAAAGGTATATTGAATTTTAGGGTATCCACTTCCATATGCAGATATGATTGTATCCACTAGTTTCTAAAGAAGTTTCTCACAGGGAACTGCCGAGGTTGTCTATGTGCGCCACCCAGATGCTGTTGCAGCAATGAAGAGATATAACAATATGCAGCTTGATGGCAAACCTATGAGACTTGAATTGGTTGGTGTAAACATCGTTGCTCCTGTTCCCATTCCACCTATGCATCACGGTGTTCCGGGGAATCCCCTGATTTCTTCCCGAAGGTTCAAATTTTCTTATCCTTTGAACAAGTTAATGCATCAGTAACGTACGTAATCAGTATATTATATAATAATATCATGCATGATACTTGGTAGCTAATTTGAATTATAGTTTTATATGATTAGTAATGCAATATTCTTTGGCTTTATGAAAAAGTTAATGCGTTGATAACATCATTAACATGACTATCGAGTTTTGCCTATTTTATAGATAAAAACACAACACAATTCAACCACAAATGGGTGCCATCTCTAGATTGGAGTATAAGATCACAGGTTCTATAAGACTAAAATTTTAAGTTATGTACACAATTTGACTTACATTGGGTGCAAACCTTCAATGACAAGGATCTTAGGTGGCTTGATGAGGGGAGGGTCCAAAAGACCACTAACATGTTTATAGATAGGCTTCTCAACTGCAATCCCATCCTTAAAAGCCTTAACTTGTTCATACATAAGATCAAAGATATTGGCTCTTGGATCAAGTGCTGTCACACCTTCAACATTCCTCCCCGTTCTATCTAACGGATGGTAATCATCCAAACATATAACAATTTTTGTGTCACTTATAAGTGTGTTTGAATCAGGATTGCCTTCGTTTGGTGGCTCTGCTGCACCTCCAAAGACACTCGTCAACCTTCTCATGAAGGTACTCTTCCCACACCCTGAGTCTGCTGCTAGTCCAATTACGATAGTGTCCGCTGCACATCTTATCACACCACCTCTAACTCTGCCCCTAGTAGTCTTTTTACCTGCATTGAAAAACAACGCTTGTCTTTGCTGAATTCCTAAATTGGTTTTTGTTGGTGTTGAGATTGAGCATGTTGGTACCAACATTTAAAAATCCTACAAGCCCTTGAGCCTCGGACCATACTCAATGCCCCCTCCCTAGAATCATAAGTCCACTCCTGCTTTTCTCTTTTTATCTTGACCATTCAACATACCCAAATAACTCTTATTAGACCATAAACCTGCTACTTTGCAATTCACACAAAACACAACATACAAACTCTACTTCCTTCTCTCCTTGTTTGATTGAAATACACCAGGATGAAATACAACTCTTTATGGCCTTATGAACAACTAAGGATGTTTGACATGGCAATAATATGCAAGATGTTCTAGGGAACAGGTTTACTGTTAAACCTATGTCCATATTAGCTCAATTAAGGAAGTAGGTTTATTTATATAAGCCGACCATATTAAGGAAACATGACTTTTCTGCATGACCTAAATACTCTATAGTAAATAGTGATGATAAGATAAAATGAGTTTAATCTTAGTATATTTGAGCATGCAGAAGAATACCTGCATCTCGAAAGAATGTGCATTTTTTATTTTGTTCATTTGGTATTTAAGTATTCTGATTCTCTAGGTTCTTGTCACCAATTACCTAAGGAAGAGTCCTATTCGGTTCAAATGTATGCAGCAATGGACTCGGCCCCTATTCACTTTGTTGAAAATAAGTGATTTTCTTTTCTTTGTAATAATTTCTAGTTAATTGTTTCTCCGCCATGAGTTCAAATAAAACACCCTCTTAAAGTAAAAAATGTAGGATAATATATCAACCATTGGATGTATTGACTTTGACTTGATCAAAGGGCCTAGATTTGTATGGCAAATTCATAAATAATATGAAGTTTGGAAGCTAAGATAATATTGCTGGAAGGCTATTTGTGTAATTTTACATTAACGCTTATGTCAGTTGCAAACTTTTGCAAAAATATCGGAATTTATCTTTTCTATCTTAACTCTCTTTCTTTAAAAACTGAATCATCCATGAGTGTTTAATTCATAATTAAATTTCCAAATCCATTATGACGTGATGATAAACGATTTTTAGCTTGTCATTAATTTGGTCTCTTTCGGTCATGTTTCTGATTTTCTGTTTTAACTGTCATTTCTGTGGTTATTCGTGGGAATGATCGCAGGTTCATTGATGGTGATGATCATAAACCCTCTAATGATGATAATGTAGATATCGTGAGGATGTTTCGAGGATGATGATGTTCGATGGTGAAGCTAATGATTGATGGCTATGATGTTGCAGTTGATGAATGCCAAAAGTGAAGACGATGCAGAATGGGCGATGATGAAGAAAATGACGCTGGTGATGAGTGGAGATGCAGAATGGACGACGACGATGATTAACAATGGTGTCGAGAATGATGATTAACAAAGATGCAGTTCTTGCCGCTAAAAAAGAAAACTAAAATGCAGAATGGACGAGGTAAGGTAAGCTGAATATCCAAAATGCGTAGTATTGGTTAGTTGGTAAACTGAATATCCAAAATGTAAGTTGAATATCCAAAATGCATTATATGTGAGAAAGAAAGACTTAAGTTACTAATGGTAAGGTAAGCTGAATATCCAAAATGCACAGTATTGGTTAGTTGGTAAACTTCCCCAAAAAGAGATATCCATTTTTGTTGCACTTAGAGCAACTCCAAAACACTCAAATCGACCTCCTTATCTGCTGCGGCGATTTCCAGGTCTTGTTCTTCTTATTCTTATTTTTTTATAAACTAATTATAATGTTAATTATTATTATTTACCAGCAACCAACCTTATTTGCAAGCAGGCTGTTAGGAATGCGAATGATTTGGAAAGCCTGAGCGTCCCCCCTAAATACAGAAGCATGGGCTCTTTCTGGAAGTATTTTTCTGGACAAAAAATGGCCCCCTTTCCCACTATATTTATCGGTGGCAATCACGAAGCCTCCAATTACCTCTGGGAACTGTAAGCACCTTCTTCGTATTCACCTCAATTCGCCTAATTCTTATTATATGCATACATACTACTTTCCCCCGATAATTCGTTACTTAAGTCATAACAATGGGCTTTTGCTATGATAATTCCAATTTAGTACCTCTTATGTTTACTGCTTAGCCATCTCCTCATTGACTCTTGCTTACGTCATTAACTGCTGCAACCGTCTACCTTCTGTTATCGTTTCCTCAACATAAACACAATCTTACTACCTAATACTTTTTGACTAATCGTGTTAATGAACCTAGTAATTCAAATACTACGTGTTTATATCGATATAACATACTACCACTTATTAACTGCTGCAAGTATCAGTTTACCTTCTACCTTCTGTTATTGTTTTAGGTGTTTGCTCTACAGGCTTGCCCTGTCTAGTATATGTTTCCTCATTTTTGCCATTGCTTCTGCCAATGTTGACTAGAATACAGGACCGCAAATTACTGTCAGGACTTTATATCTCAACTTCATAGGTTGGCCTCGTATGTTGTATCGGCTTACTTGCTTTACTATAACAATATCACGTTAAGTTATAAAAAAAATCATATCATATCAGCAGGAAAAAACTGAGTTTTCACTCATTTGTCTACACTATTTCTACCTGAAAAGATAGTACCGACATTTCCCCTTTTCGTCATGGCTCAAAAGTAAACGATTGCTGGTTGTCTATCTGTATTGTCATGTGATATGGATTCTGTATTAACTGCTTATTCAGATGACCATTTTAATGCGAAAAACTCATTATATCACAAACTGATGAATTTACTTTTGTTGAAAAAAAAATTCTCGCTATTTTTGCTGAAGATCACTGACATACATGGTATTCATCTAGATACTATGGAGGATGGGCTGCGCCTTATATATACTTCTTGGGATTTGCTGGAGTCGTCAAGTTTGGGAACATTCGCATCGGTGGTCTTTCTGGAATCTACGAGCATGCAAGTGCAATGAAAATAATTAAGCCACAAAAGAAACAAATGATTTGTACCCTGTGGCGGTGAAGCAGGTGGAGCAAACGTCTAGTTAATGGTCTTTTCAATATCATTAGGCGATTTCCGGATCTCTTTTTGAACAAAAAGAATGCAACGATTGGCCCAACAACAAAAATGGATATCACAATTCCTGCTATAGCTCCACCACCAATCCCAGATTTCTTACCACCATCGCTAGAATTGCCCGAAGACAGACTCTTATTTCCATTTGGTTGCCTTCGACCAGGTGGAGGTGGTGGCGCAGGGCCTGAGCTCCATGAGTTACCATCCTTTCTGTCACACAATTTATTTTATTTAACATCCGAAACATAAATGTTTTGTATATAGCATTCAAAGTAAGATCCTTTTTGTCACGAGAAATATTTTCACATGTGACCAAGTTGTTTACGTATCTTAAAATGCTACGAGACATATTTTCACACGTGAAGAAAAAAAGTATTTGATCATGTACAAATGTACGTGTATTTACTAGTGAAGAAAGTTTGTGTACGTGTATTTACTAGTGTAGAAATTCTATTCACACGTGAAGAAAAAATATGCGATCATGTATAAATGTAAGTGTATATAGTAATGAAGAAAGTTTATTCACACGTGAATAAAAAAATTCATGTGACCAAATATTTTCACATGTGACCAGGTTGTTCACGCATCTTAAAAGCTACAAGACATGTGTCTTCACATATGACCAAGTTACGGGCATATATTCACAAGTAAAAAACTGACCATGTTGTTTATCTTTAAAAACTACGAGACATACTTTCACATGTGACCAAACTATGAGACGTATATTTTCACATGTGACCAAGTTGTTCATGTATCTTAAAAAGCTACGAGACATATTTTCATATGTGACCAAGTTACGGGACATATATTCACAAGTGACCAACAGACCATGTTGTTCATCTTTAAAAACTACGAGATATATACTTTCACATGTGACCAAACTATAAGACGTATATTTTCACATGTCACAAAGTTGTTCATGTATCTTAAAAAGCTATGAGACATATTTTCATATGTGACCAAGTTACGAGACATATATTTTCACATGTGACTAAATTTTTAATGCATCTTAAAAATCTAAGACATAAATATTTTCACATGTGACCAAGTAGTCAAGATATTCTTAAAAAGCTTCAATCATTGCTCATAATTTTCACATGTGAATATATTCTTACAAAAGTTAAATAATCGTCTAAAAAACATCAATATATCCTATTTTTGCACTTCTAGTATAAAAAATATGCTAGTAAGACCAATGATTCAATCATTGCTCATAATTTTCACATGTGAAGATATACTTACAAAACTTAAATAATCGTCTATTAAACATCAATATCTCCTATTTTTGCACTTATAGTATAAAAAATATGCTAGTAAGATCAAAGCTTCAATTCTTGCTCATAATTTTCACATGTGAAGATATTCTTACAAAAACTAAATAATCGTGTAAACAACATCAATATATCCTATTTTTGCACTTCTGGTATTAAAAATATGCTAGTAAGACCAATGATTCAATCGTTGCTCATAATTTTCACATGTGAAGATATACTTACAAAACTTAAATAATCGTCTACTAAACATCTATATCTCCTATTCTTGCACTTCTAGTATAAAAAATATGCTAGTAAGATCAAAGCTTCAATCCTTGCTCATAATTTTCACACGTGAAGATATTCTTACAAAAATTAAATAATCGTCTAAAAAACATCAATATATCCTATTTTTGCACTTCTAGTATAAACAATATGCTAGTAAGACCAATGATTTGCTCATAATTTTCACATGTGAAGATATACTTGCAAAACTTAAATAATCGTCTATTAAACGTCAATATCTCCTATTTTTACAAAAGTATAAAAAAATATGCTAGTAAGAACAAAGCTTCAATCCTTACTCATAAATTTCACATGTGAAGATATTCTTAGAAAAATTAAATAATTGTTTATTAAATATCAATATCTCCTATTTTAGCACATCTAGTAAAAAAAATATGCTAGTAAGATCAAAGCTTCAATCCTTTCTCATAATTATCACGTATGAAGATATTCTTACAAAACTTAAATAAACGTCTATTAAACATCAAAATCTTATATTTTTACACTTCTAGTATAAAAAGTACACTAGTAAGATCAAAACTTCAATCATTCCTCATAACTTTCACGCGCGAAGATATTTCTTACAAAAGTTAAATAATCATCTAAGGTTCCTCGACGTCGTTGACCAAGTTTCCTAGGCCGACGTAAACGTGGCCCGACGGTTCCTAGGCCGACGTAGAACGACGAAGCCTGATCCGAAGCGACTAAGGTTCCTCGACGTCGTAGACCAAGTTTCCTAGGCCGACGTAAACGTGGCCCGACGGTTCCTAGGCCGACGTGAAACGACGAAGCCTGATGCGAAGCGACTAAGGTTCCTCGACGTCGTAGACCAAGTTTCCTAGGCCGACGTAAACGTGGCCCGACGGTTCCTAGGCCGACGTAGAACGACGAAGCCTGATCCGAAGCGACTAAGGTTCCTCGACGTCGTAGACCAAGGCTAACGTAAACGTGGCCCGACGGTTCCTAGGCCGACGTAGAACAACCAGGCCTGATCCGAAGCGACTAAGGTTCCTAGGCCGTCGTAGAGCTTCAATCAAGTTTCCTAGGCCTGACGTAAACCTGCCCCGATGGTTCCTAGGCCGTTGTAGCGACCAATATGACTCCTCAGAAAATCAATGTTTGTTCCTGTCACTTAAGTTTTTGTCCAATAAGTATATATAGGGGGTACCAAGGTGAGGAGGTGACTAGCTTACCTTGGTGCTCGAGAAGGGGTAGGGAATGCCTAGACGATATGAGGTTTCCAGAGCGACCTCGGAAGCGATCAATATTCGTCGACCCGACGTAGACCGACATTGCCTTTTTCTTATGTATGCATTATGACCATATTCTTCTACTTATTTCCAACAACGTACTAAAACTGGTTATCTATTCATTGCTTTTAGATTGTGATTCGCAATACCAAATACAACGCAATAAGGAGTTCTCACAATCTATATTTATATCAAAAACATTCGACTAAGCAACTATTTATCTGTTTATCTCTTCCAGACCCACATACCGAAGGCGAATTTAGTTATTCAAATCGAAAAGAGCCTCATTTCCCTCAAAACTACAATGCAATAAGCAAATTACATATGATCAGTTAACCACTCGTTATTATTACCCAAGTTTCGAAAAAACGCAATAATTAAATATAATCGACCTCAAAACAGTCTTAAGTAGTTTGAGAGTTTGCATATGCTTCTCTTACATTGCGACACAATAATTAAACATAACTTCTTGCATCTTTAACTTCATGTATGGAAAGGAAATAACATATTCAACAGTTTCAAACATAAAATGAAGATTAGATGTTTCGACACAATCGTCTTGAACCAACATCGAGACTAACAACTAACGAAAGGAGCATATGACTCTAAAGATCACCCATTACTGGACTAACAAGTGTAACTAGTCAATAAGGTGTTGTTTCATTAACTAGACCGAAAATGACTAACGAGTCTAAAACTGACCATAAAAAGAGAAGAGGCTCAAAAAGAGTAACAAAGTGAACAATCCTATGAAAAAGTGCAATCCCCTAGCAATTCAGACCTTGACACCTACCGATTTCATTGATTAGCGACCGAATTAA
This sequence comes from Chrysanthemum seticuspe, assembly GCA_019973895.1. NCBI lineage: Eukaryota > Viridiplantae > Streptophyta > Magnoliopsida > Asterales > Asteraceae > Chrysanthemum > Chrysanthemum seticuspe. The sequence continues at coordinate 73,712,162 of BPTQ01000006.1, read as the reverse complement.
ATTTGGTTAAGTTTAGTGGTCAGAATTGTTTTATAGACCACCATACTAATGCGCTCAATTATCTAACACCATACGACAAAATAGAAGTCAAAGGACCACAAAATGGGAGATGTAACAAAAGTAAAAATTTCTATATCAAAATCATCTTCCTCAACAAAACATTTTTTTTTCCTGCAAAACTGTGCTTTGTACAAAACAAATATATAACGAATTAGCTACAATCCCCTTATTGTGGAGTTGATGAGTTTCATGAGAACGCGAATGCTTGAGAGCTCAGAAACAGACGTATTGGGAAGGCTGACCTGATGATTTAATATAGAATAGACTTGATTTAAGATTGGGCGTACATGCATAGCAATCATTCCATCAGATGGTTTAATGGCCACCGCCGTGTCCATCATCCATGAAAGCTTTCTGGATGTGTCGTTGCTGATATCACACGCCAACTGTTGCAGCAAAGACAGCAGTACCCCTTGACTCAGAGGGAGTGGCTTGCACCTAATATATGACGTCGGCCTCTGGATCTAAGCCTGCAACACACGCTCAAATGCTTGTTTGGCCATCTCAAATTGACCAAGTTTGTAGCGACATAACCCAATGCCAAGTCGTACAGCTGCAGGACATTGGGGATACACTTGCAGGACCCTCTGGAAAGGAATGAAAAAATCAGAATAATTAGGACACAACAAAATGATTAAAACCACAAACTATGCAAAAAAGTATAAGAACCTTGTACATCTCCAAGGAATTTGAGTATTTGCCTCGGTTGAACTCAACACAAGCCTGCACTAAACCAGACTATGCAATTAGTTAAAACTACCAAAAACTAGATTAAGGTTGATAAGCAGCAAATGAAGCATTTTGATCTGCAAACAACCCAATAAAGAGCCTCAAAAATAAAAAGTTTGATAGCTCATATCAGGCCCAACTGCTATTGCAGAACTACTGCATTAGCATGTATTTGTGATTGAACAACAACATCATACCTGGCCAAGAAGAGCAGGAATATTGTCTCGGTCTCCATCTAATACAATCTTGAATGCAACAAAAGCGTGATCCACATCAACCTTAGCTAGTAAAAGTTGACCTGTAACCAAGCTTAAACAGTAAGTATATAGTTTGTATGGGATCCGGTGCACATACAAAAACTTAGTTAGCTGACACCATGCTAAATTCCTAATGGTCCAAAACTCAAAGGCACGTCATGGGCTGAGTTCATGAAGTAAAGGTGCATAGTGAATAATTGTTCGATTTAGTACTCAGCACCAAAAAAAAGCCTGTTATGTTTTTACCTTTGCCAACCCACGTAGAAGGCTCATGCATATCGATTCTGGAGGCTTTGTTGTAGTACTGTGTCGCCAAAATGAAATGTTCTTCCTTCTCCCTTTGTTTTGTCTCGATTTTCCCAAGGTAGCTGTAATAGGCCCCCAAGGAATTTAATATGGCGATTCTTTCATATCTCATGTCGGCATAATATTCATCAATTTTGATGGCGAAGAGTATATGAAAGTTGAAGCTCTAAACCACTTCGTGTCGGCATCCAAAGAGCACACTATTCGAGTCCTAATGTTCTTTTGTTCAATATTATGTAAGTGAAAGCTTCTGATATCCCTTATTTATCTCCACCCAATGCCGCTGTTCCTACTATGTAATCCGCGTTAACTAAATCGAATACATTTTTGCTTATTAAATGGCTTAAGAATTTAAGGACAGCAAGGACTTCTTTCCAGAACTCTTTTCATCATCAATTAAAATGGATGCTGGTTAAAGATCTATTTGAATGGTTGTTGGGGGTACAAACCTTCATCAGAGCAAACTTTATAAAGTAAACACACACACACCCAAACAGATGAAGAAAGAAGAACAGCAGCGGCTGGATGAAGAGGGTGCTGCCATAGCCGAAGCGGTAGTATTGCAAGTCCTAATTGATGAGGACTCGGATGGTATGTGCAGCCAAGTCACTTATGGTCAACAAATGCACAGTAAAACAAATGAAGAATATAGTTGGATTATTAATGCCCAGCATTAGAGCAAAACAAACACGTAAATCATTATCATTAAGGTCTTTGTGCACATAGAAGCTAAGATTATTTTAATCAACTGTAGCAAAGCACATATAAGGTATAACTTCTATCACACCTATTTTTTACTCATAATATGTTATTTACGCAAACTAACTAATATCAAAACGTAAATAATTTCGAACTGCTGACTTCCAGTTGAGATTATCATCATTAAGGTCATTACAAAGTACACCTGATAACACCCTTAGGAAATTAAGCCACATAAAATCTTTAACGCAACAGAATTTTATATAAATAATTACCATGAATCGCTAATTCCTTGGATCCCAGTGTGGCTCTAGAAGGCCAGGTTGGTCTTTGTTTGATTGGAATCCATCAGCTAGTGTGAGTTCCTCCAATACATGCACAAAAGCTTCAACATTGTACATGTTTTTGAATAAACCTCCAATACATGCACAAAAGCTTCAACATTGTACATGTTTAGTATCCGATCAGCTTCAATTAAAAACATTCCATCTGTATCATGAAACAAGTATCAGAAGATAATTCTGTATCCATAATTATGCCAGAACTGAATTTATGTCTCAGATGGACAATACTCAAAGCTGTTTACTGTTACCTTTCTTATCCCATTGAACACCGCACTGTGCACAGTGAATCATGTCATGTGACAACGATGGAAATGGAAGTTTCTTTGAAAGGAAGTTGCCGATAACGGCTGGAAGACCTCTTTCAAGAGATAACTGAACCTGACTACCAGTTAACTCGTATGCAGCCATACAGACGGCCATTACTTTCAGCGATAGCAAATGAGCCCCAAAGCTGCCAAAACCACAACCAACATCAAGCACTGTCCGCAGCTGTTGAAAACATTCGAAAGCATATAAGACCTAAAGTGAATTCAGCCGAAATTAAGACAAATGTAAAAGGATATGAGGTCGATTATACTTGCACCAGCTTGCCAAAATTCTGCATCACTCCCTAATCCAATCATCTCTGCAACTTGGCGCAAATGATCTTTGACACCATCAAATATCATATCGTCATCTGAATGGAAAGAAATTTGGTTCTCTTCCAACAGCATCAACCTAAAAGTAGCAACAAAAACATCAAAATACAAATTCATCGTTCCTCGCCGTCCTTTGAATCCCACTTCAAATAAAAATATTACCTTTTCGTCATACTCCCAGACGAAAGAAACTGATCTTTACTAATCTTGACATTCGCATTCCATATCACATCTCTACCAACCGGCCAACTCAACGGACTCCTATAATCCCTTGGCGCACGAACCAAACAATACATTTCCTCTCTCGACAGCCCTTCACAATGCCGATCAAACTCCTCATGAGACACATTATAACACGGAAGATAATGCTCTTTATCCCTTACACAAAATCCAATCTCCTTATCATCTCTAGAACCAAAACTCTTGAGCTCATTATAATCACTCACAGCTTGCTCCTTCAACCTTCTATAATTATTATAAACTTCCACTTTCACACCACTACCACTAACAGAGTCAAATTCACTACCTAACAAGGCAATTAGCACGAAAAGACTAACGACGCATAAAAGCAGCCAGTTTCGCGGCAGCCTAGTGGCGTAAACTATTTGAAGTTTATTCAAAAAAGGACTTCTCATATTGTTACGAAACTGACAAAAAACTGTATTGGAGGGTTTCAGACCTTTTGGGTGCCAATTTCAACTCTGTTTCCACTTATATTCAAACATGCCAAAGAATATTGAATTTATAATTCTATAATTTTGTTAACGTTACTAATAACTCATATGATCATGAGCTCATCTAAACTGTAATTTCTAGAATTCTGTCTCATATGAAATGAATGATTGAAAGACGACTTAAACAGGTTTGAATGAGACCAAAAAAGTCACATTGATGATTAGAGTAGTAAACGTTAATTCGATAGTATGTCGAGTGCATTGGAATGTACCAGGATTGGATCCTTCTTCCAGAATTTGGCGAAATTGTTCAATTTTCCCCTGTTTAAAGTACTCCCTCTACAAAAATTATAAAAAACCAATCAGCAACTGGTATTATGCAATCTCATACAAACGATAACTTCAACACATAGGATACAAAACATGCTCATGTACGTCAGCCTACTCTGTATTCTAATTCCCTACATAAATTACTTTCTTAGAAGAAACAATGTCTGGGCTGACCTCAATCAGGGGGTGCTTGTTTCAGCTTATTTGTGCAGCTAATGAGCTTATTGAGCTTTTAAAAAGCTAATAAGCTCAATTATTTGGGCTAATAGGCTTATCCAGTTGAGCTTATGTGTCGTCGTAAGCTCACGTTGATATAAGCCCTAAAAATGCGGTTATTTGCTTTTCAAAAGTTCAATAAGCCAATAAACAGGACAAATTAGCTCAAACAAGCACCCTCTTAGTGTCCCGGCCAACTGTCCAGATTTTTAATCAGCTTCGGTCAGGTATTTTAATTCGATAGTACATACATTAAGCTAGTTAAAACTGTTCTAAATCAAAACTTATCTCATTAAATTTCACGTATTCTCTAATCCTCTAGTTCAATAAAACACAATATTACCCTGATATTATGTTTGGGATTACTTATTCTTTCTGCTTATCTAAAAGCAAAAACAGTTTTGTGGTATCCAAACTGCTTCTGCTTATCTCCTTATTTTCATATAAAACAACCAGATTCTGATAAGCTGTTAGGAAGCTGCTTATTTTCCAAGTGCTTATTTTTTTTCTTTCAAAATCTACATAAGCCCGGTGAATAAGCTAACACAAACACCCGCTAATTCGATAAAACACAATTTCACCCTATACTTAATGTCTTGCTGAAATGTGCACATTATCAATCAAAAACAATTTCAAAATGTATACCTGTGAAGCTTGTTCTGTATCATATGCTTGATTTCTTGCTGAAATGTGCACATTATCAATAATGTTAACACCACTCAATGACAAAAAATACCCACAACGTAATAAAAAAGTTATCAACTTGAGATCATGTGGGCTATCGTTTCTGTGAGCAATATCTCTGATCCGAGTTAAAGGAACAAATGCAGTGAATTCTGCCTTAAAAGATGGTAAGCATGGATGAATTTTGCGGATAACAAGCAACTCCTGCATATTAACATATAAATTAATAAAATATACGATGATATTTATTCACATCATAATTCTCCATTCCGGGCTTTCTAGGGTCCGTTCTAGTCCTCTGCAATCAACACTACTCAAGTGAATGGGACCCAGCAACCCACGCTCACCAACCCGGCATTTTTCCCCATCTAAGTTAACAAATAGTGATAGATTTTTAGATATATAATGTAAACTACGGAAGTACCTGTGGAGAAGTATCTTTCCTGCTATATATTCTTTCAAATTCCTGGAATATTTGCCTGGAAATTTCAGCATGATGATTCGGTCTGTGATGACCTCCATCCTCATAGCAAGGAATTGACCCAGTATGTATCCACTGCAGAAAAAGTGGTAAATTTAAGATAAAATAAAAACCAAATATTTATGATTTGGTCAAACAAAGTGAATAATGTGATGCATGTTGAGCATAAAACCTTAAGATAAACGGCTGCATGTATATCATCATATATGCAAAAATATTAGATACTTACTAAACTTTCACATGTGCATAAATATATCTCCTATATTTTCACGTGCGAAGAAAAAGATCTCTTATATTTTCACGTGCGAAGAAAAATATCATATACTTAATAAACTTTTGACATGTGAGTGTATCCGATACCTTATATCTTCACATGTGAAGATATTCCATACCTTATATCTTCACATGTGAAAAGAACTAGCATTTCATCGAACACATAATGTACATTGACAACCCATCAGCAAAAGACATGTTCATCTTTCATTTTCTTCAATTTTACGTAATCATCTAATTATTCATGAACACAACTAGTAACTAAAAATCAAACACATAAACCATAGGAAAAAATCTATCTATAATCACTGAATTAAAAATAAATACATATGATTAAAAGCTTAATTCAGACTTAATCAATACCTCTGTATAATAATGATGATGATGATTATTGATGGAGGATGGTGGTGATCGGTGCTGATTACGGCGGTGGACGGTGATCGGCGATGATCAGGTGGACGGTGGTGATCGAAGATGATTACGTCCGTGGATGGTGGTGATCGGCGCTGACTGAGGTAGACGGTGCTGGTAGACGGTGGTGATCGGTGAGGATTATGATGGCGACGTGGTGGAAGCTGGTGTAGATGAAGCTTGAGAGAGTATTCATGTTTTTCACACTTTCAAAAGTGAGTTCTGTGTGTTTTTATGTTTTATAGTAGTAGCGTCTCTAATGTAGAAATTACAATTTATTTTAGCCATTAGATTAAAAAAAAGAAGGGATTAGATGGAGGGCCAGGATCTCTTCTCGCGTTCTCACCAAAATAACCCTTCTCATTTGAACGCTTGTCTATATATATATATATATATATATATAGGGAAGGGATCCGGTAAGAAGAAAAACTAAAATAAGAAGAATAGGAAGAATTTCTAGCCACACATTTCAAATAAGGGAGAGATTTTCAAGGGGAGATGCATCTATTTTAATAGGTGCATCTGAAATGTGTGGTTGTGGTTTCTTCTTATCCTTCTCATTTTAATTTTTCTTCTTATTTGATCCTAACTCTATATATATATATATATATATATATATATATATATATATATATATATATATATATATATATATATATATATATATATATTAACTTATTAAGTATAAGCTCATGTCTTAAAGCCCAATGACTAAGATTTTTTCAAAAAAAATAATATTTTGGTGCTGTTAATTAATTGTCTCTTGCAATATTAATGAGTGTAAAATCATTATATTTTTGTGGACTATTTAGAAATAGTTTAGATGTGTCTTTTTAGGTTTATTATGAAAAACGATTTCGTGCTTTGTAAAATATTAGAAGCTTGTTTTTTAAGTAAACTATCTACATACTTGACCCGATTTTGTTTATATTTTATTTATATGTTACATATAAAAGTATGAATATTCTAATTTAATTTATTTGGTCATCAAGAAAAAAAATTCAGTAATATTATCAGAATATTCTAATTTAATTTATTTGGTCATCAAGAAAAAAAATTGTGTTGCCCTTCGTTATAAATTATGTCGTTTCATTTTCAGATACAATCTTTTTATCTTTTTGCAATAATCTATATATTGTAACAAAAAAGTTATAAAATCACGTGTTAATAAATTAACATTATATTTTTGCATAAATATTATCACGAAAAACCTATAATAAAAAATATTAAAACAAGAAGTAGGTGCACCGTACACGTATGTAGTAACTTTGTGCAAGTATGCATTGCAATATATCTAATATTCTATTACTACGGTACTTGAACATATAATTGTTTCTTTTATCATCCATTTAGATTCGTTTATCATATAAAATATTATATATAGAAATATAAAAGTACGACCCCTATAAAAAAAATGTATACATTTTTCATAGGATCTTAGGATCCCGATCCAATCCTACGATTACAATCTTGCAAAGCCGAAAACGATCCTAATCCTTACAACCTTTTTAGATACACCACCCAAACACTTTCCAATTCCAAGTAACAGTCTAACATCACTAAAAGAAAAGATGACGTTAAAGGCGGTGATGAACGGCGTAGGAGGAGGGGGGCAAAAGACAGTATTAATAACAGGAGTAAGCAGAGGATTAGGAAAAGCCTTAGCAATCGAATTGGCCAAAAGAGGTCATTTCGTTATTGGCTGTTCTCGTTCTCAACCTGCTTCCCTTCAATCTCAATTACCCTCTTCTTCTGGACAAGAACACCTTTTCTTCACTGCTGACGTGGTTAGCTCTGTTTATATGCCTAATTTGCTACAGGGTGTTTGTATTTAGATTATTTTGTCAGCTTATAAACTAGTAAGCCGGAAAAAGTGGAATTTAATTAGATATTAGAAGTATTTTGTTAACACATTGCGATAAATGTTCGAGTAAAGAGAATAGTATGATTGGTTGCAAAATTCAAGCTTTGTTTGGTACCGAATGTAATTTTATTAGAAAGTTACGATTATTACTTTTTTTTAAGAGCTTCAAGCGTGGTAATTCCAGAATAAGGTGTCGTCACTTACGCATAACTCTGAAAATAATTTTATGGTTGTGTCTTTCCAGAGTTCAAATAGCAGTGTTCAGGAGTTGGCGCGAGCTGTGATGGAAAAGAAGGGTGTTCCTGATATAATCGGTGAAGAAACTTTATATATTTTCTATTCTAGATGCCTGATTCTACTTGAAATCTGATTTTCATTTTATGATACTGTATATCGATATAATTCCTATGCCTTTAGAAACCCAATTCTGAGTTTAATTTACTAGATATTAAACACAGGGAACACTAGCATCCACATTTTGCATCTCATGGTATCCTGTAAACCATTTGCTTATCTGATCAATGATATATACTAATATGGGCTTGTATAAAAAACTGCGGTTCTTTACCTTTTTGGATAGTTTTCCTTGCACAGTTATGTATACCAATTGTTTAACAAACTATACTGATGACTTGTGCTATAAAAAATTTATCAAATACTCAATAGCGCGCATTCTGATGAAGTGAGAACAATCACAGTTTCTACAAAGTGGACAAATTGTTTAATAAACTAGTAAACATTGTTAGAGGCCATACTATGTGTTCTTTTTTGATATTTAAGCTGAAAATAACCTTAAAAGGGTATGCTCTTGGTCTTTCATTTTCCGAGTATAAGATGCCCCCTCGTAACTTGTAAGTTTGGTCATGGTAGTATATAGAAGAGATGTTATCAATATTTCGATCATTGAAACTTAAGGTCTATATTGATGTAACTATGTATTGCTGTTTACTCTCTATCAGATTTTAATGCAAGGAGATATGCCATATAAGCTACAGCTTCTATTGTTCTTTATACGTGATGTTTTAAATTAAAAATATGGTTATATCAAGTCGAAGGTGCTTATAGGACCATATATTTGCAGTAAATAACGCAGGTACCATAAACAAAAACAACAGACTATGGGAGGTTCCAGAGGAGGAATTCAATACTGTTATAGATACTAATATCAAGGGAATAGCAAATATGTTACGCCACTTCATTCCCCTTATGATTGAGCGAAAGCAAGGGGTTATTGTCAATATGTCGTCTGGATGGGGAAGGTCTGCTGCAGCACAGGTAAAAGTTACATAAACAACTTCTCAAACCTAATAAAGTTAGTGCAAAGATACCGGCATTGTGTTGCTTTCTAATTAGTCACATTTATACACGAAACAAATGTGGGCAGAAAAGACTAATACAAATATGAAATTATATTTTGAAGTTCTAGTATGTGCAATATAAAATACAAATACATTTTTGTCATTTGTTTGCTTAAGATCTGGAATCAAGTGAGTCTAGGTTATTTGATGCATGGATCTAGTTACTAGTGTTGTATGTAATCTATACATCAACCTTGTTGAAGTTGCTTATTGTGCTTTATTTGATGCATGATATGTGATTGTGTAAAATGGCAACAGGTGGCGCCTTATTGTGCTTCAAAATGGGCAGTGGAAGGTTTGACTAAATCAGTAGCAAAGGAGGTGCCGAGTGGAATGGCAATTGTTGCTCTAAATCCAGGGGTGATAAACACCGACATGCTTGCATCATGCTTTGGCAGTTCATCCAGTTTGTACCAGGCACCTGACTCATGGTACATATTTCCTTTATCTATTTTTTTAGCCCCATGTTAGAAAAGTCTTCAAAAGAGGCATGAGTTTTTTGAATCAGGAAAACCCTTGAATCTTTCAAATACTGATTACTGAGTATATTGATCTTTTATTTTTATCTTTCAGACCATCATAGTCAAAAATATTGTTATTTTCAACTACATAAACTAGGGCTCTTAAAAATACGACAATCGATCATATACTCGCCGCAAAAATTGCATAAACGCCAAAAAAGTGGTGTCATTTCTGCACAACTCAGTGTAGTAAAACAAAGTTTATGTATCTCATATCTTGAGTTAATTGTTTTCTTTATTATGCAATTATTTATGTTATTGATATGTTTATTTACCTCATCTATTTACAGGGCTCCCAAGGCAGCTGATATGATACTAAATCTCACAATGGCCGACAATGGTTCATCTCTTTCGGTATAAATATTCAAAGATGTACTATTGAGGACCAATAAATTCTTACTTTACTAGAGTTTAAGCTTACCTATGTAGTTTAGCTCACAGATCCTTTCTCTAAAAGGTCTGTGTTATTTACTATGCATCTTGTTACATCCAACCCCGACTAAAATGTTCTACTTTTGGGGAATGAAGTCATATTAAAAGCATTGTATCGCCACATGACCTTTCTCTGAAAGGTACAATGAATTTTAAATGCAGAAATAGTGTAGTTGGCTGTTTAGTATTTGCTCAGAAAGCAATAAGCAAAGCGTTTTTGTGGTTATCATTCTATATTTTGTGTGTCACACATGTTTGTCACTTGTGTCGCTCCTTGTCAAACTGAAATTGCATCTTATGCACATTCTATTTATTTTTCCATGCTTTTAATTTATAGGGCACTTCCTGCTGTCAAGGGGTGTCCAAGGCACAGCTAGTGTCTTAGACGTTTTAATAGATATGGCATGCATTACTTGTGTTGGAGTAGAAAAGGCGGTAATTTTAATAGGTGAAAATATTTAATTTTTATAAAATAAGGCTGCGACAATGATAAATGATTGCATAGATGTTGCGTATGCTTCGATTTGCAATTGAATTAAGGATGTATGTAATGTCTTGACCCATTGTTCATGTTCGTGTATCGTCCGTTTAAATATATATGAAGTTTATGTAAATGCCAACAAATTGGATGTTTAGTGTCGCTTTTTGACGTGGTGAATTTTGAGTGATGATTGATTTTAGTCTTAAGAAAACATGAGATGATATTTGAATCACATAAAACATGTCTTATACGTAGTAGTAGATTTCGAGTAAAATTCGTAAAAATATATGGAATTAACTACCAAAAAGGCTATAAGATTATAAATCGATTAGCATTGAATTAACTAACAAAAAAGGTGTAAGATCATGATGATTACGCGCACTTGCTACACCTCAAGTTCCTGGGGCTATTAAGGGCGGATCTATCTTGCGCATACTCATTCCCTTCATTTATAGTAACCTGTAATTTTGCATTTTTGTATACGCATCATTGCGTTTCTTTTTCATACTCTGAATCATACGCGACGATTCTTTCAAGTCGCTGCAATGTATTTCTTTCCTAAAAAACTAGTCCTTATAAACCATTTTAGTTATTTTCAATGCCAGTGGCTGGCAGTTGAATGACACCTAGCTAATATATTCAACCACCTAGAAGGGAACCTCGTATCACCATAGGGTTAATCCCCTGGTGATAGTGGACCTGAAAAATAAATGACATTGGTAAAATTTCATCAGGAAGAATTTAAAATGACAATGGAAGTTTCAAATTCATTGTAGAAAACTAAACATTCCAGGCAGGTGAACATTGTAAATGTCATACGAGCCTTCCAGGTATCATATTATGTCATTCAAGCAATATAATGCTATGTCATTCGAACCTTCCAGGTATAAACAACTAAATTCTATCTGTAAATAAATGAATCTTACACTTGTCCCAGTTCCTCTTAGGGAGCTATCATTTATAAGCAAGCAAATGGTCTACTTTACATCTACTATCAAGTCGAATCATTTCAAAATTCTATGTAGAGGAGAAATATTGCTTAAGATCAATAAACAAAATATTTAAAGATACCTATACGGACAATCAATGTATATATATCCAAAATTAGAATGATACATGTATGAGGCATGGATAGCTCGTGCCCGTCTAACGTATACAAAAACCAGCAAAAGGAAACAAACACGCACCGATCCACAAACTGAAAAATTAAGAGTACAAAACCAGCAATGTGTCTTCCGTCATATCTACAAAACAAGGTTACCAACTCTACAAAAACATACTATAAAGATCATAAGAGTAAGCGGATCATGGAATGAGCCCCACCAACAAATGCCTCAAATCAATCTCATTTCTTTTTACTAATAACCAAATCTAAAACCTATAACCGGAACCAGGTGGTGCTGGTGGCAACCGGTTTGGGGTGCGGCGGCTGCCAGAGTTTGATCCAGAGCCCACATCGCCATTCTCGGTAGGGTCGCTATTCCTTCGGCTATGGCCATTACTAGAACCAAACCTGCCGAGGCTTGAAGGTCCGTTAGAAGCAGAATCAAAAGCAGATCTCCAGTCATCTCCGGACGATGGTCCACCATTTCTTGGACTTTCTGTTAAGAACAAAAATAATGTTACATATGAATGAAAAAGTAGAGAAGACGTTAAGTCAGGGTTTTAAGTTTCCTAATTGTATAAGAGCCAATGGTTACATCGTGTGAGAGTTGGCAGTTTCGAACCTTTTACTAATGAATTGGTAAATTTGGTTTATCTTGTATATTTAACAGGTCAGGCAGTCAGAAAAATCGAATAGCCACCAGAAGTGTATCATTAAAATATAAAACCCTCAAAATCCTTTTATTAAAAAAACTTATAGTAATAATATTTACTTTTGTAACCAAATTTCACAAATTAGTATCAGTTTCAGCTAACACACCCATTTTGCCACCTCTGTGCACGAGAAAGAAGAAAAATTTTGTTTGATTATATTTACCTGCAGGACTAGTACCATTTGACATGCCAGAGGCAGCGGCTGCTCGATTGTCATGAATGCTTAGTTGCCTGGTGAGTTTAGAGAGTAGGGAAGATTGCTTTTGTACTTTCTCTCTTTTTCTCTTCACGTTACCATCCTCTTGAAGCAACTCTTCAATCCTCGGTGTGCTCTGGGAACTTTTTATGAAACAAAGCAAGTTAGCGAAAAAGAGGATGAACATTCGGCAAATCCTCATTTATAATACAATGCACTTTTCCATTTCAGCTAATGTGTTATCTGTATTTTTTTTTCTGAAGAGCTTAGACTAACAAAGGGTATTCTCATAAGCACGGATCCATTTGCAAGAAACAAGAACCAGCAGTGGGGTGGATTATTGAGTTTAAAGTTGTATTCAAATAGACCACAAGTGTGCATGGTAAGTTTGGGCTATTTAATTGGTCTGTTTGGGTAGTGTTTGATATCAATTGGGTGAATACGAGAGCTTATTTAAAAAGAACAGGTCAAATGGGCTGAAAGTGTCAAAAGTTGACCAAAGTGTACGCCTCATTTTATTATGGATACAAATTTTAGTAGTAGTGTTTTTGTAATCTATAAAATAAAATTAGGATACAACAATCTTTGATGGTCAACCACTCAACCCATACCATCCTATTTAACCCGTAGTCAAAGCATTACATATTACCCAACCCACCAATTATTCCACCTCTAGTAATTGGAAACCAACTGAGGCAGCTTACCTTACAGAACTGTAGAGCTTGTTCAGCATGTCTTCTTTAGCTTTTTCCACTTGGCAAAGAACAACTGCCTGCACACACAACCACAAGAAACGAGTACAAAGTTTAAGATAACCGTAAGTCAGATATAAGATAACAAACATTAGACGTGGACAAATAAATACCTTGGGTACATTGGCTGCAAGGCTGTTCAAAACAGCTTCAACATAACCACGTACTTCTTGGGCCATCCAACGAAGTTCTTCCTCTGGATCTGCAGGTTTTCTCGCCATTGTATCCTAACCATTTTACAGCTAGTCACTTAACAGACTCGAGATAACGAAAATATCACAACTAGAATTTAACACACACTTGCGTCATAGGTGAGCTTTATGTTAAACTGATAATAAAATAAAGAAAGGTGAAATGATCAAAGCTACCAAAATATCTATAGAATCTGACAGAATAGCGAAAACAATTGTGCTTATTTCAAAAAAACCATTAATCCCACAAGTTTTACGGGGACTAAACTTGCAGAACCTTTTTCCTTCAAAATACACAAAAAAAGCAAACAAACAAAAAATAGTCAACTCCACAAAGAGTTTAAACAAAATTTAGAATGAAAATATTCCAAAAAGCTTATTCTGCACCCCAAAAAAAGGAAGGAAAAAAAGACCAAGCAAATAATGTGACAATGTTATTTTAGTATAAACATGTATATTTTATTTTATTTTTTTTAATATATATTTTCCTATAAACAGTTTGCAGCAACTCACAAGAGATCCTTCTGATTGACTATGCCTGAGGGGAAGACCCTCTGACTTCGTGATCACTTGACCTCCTTTGGCAGCTACGACAGTTCTCAACTTGTTTAGCCACTCGACCTTTTCTGCAACACTCTCAGCCTTCAGCAAAACAGCACTGTGAGCTGTTGAATCAGTAACAATTCAGATTAGCAACAAAAAACAGACAAAAATAAACAGCAAAATTAACTACAAGATGATCACCTTTTAAGACAGTCTTGTAAGCAACCTTGCTAGTTATCTTGAATGTGAGACTGGGTACTTTTTCTACTGCCTTTGATTTTTTATCCTTTGAACTCTTGGCTGGGGGTTCTTCCTCTTCAACTTCTTCAATATTGCATTCCTGAAAAATTCATCCATTTCAACAACTTAATGGCATTTCAGTACTCAATTCCCATTGAAATTCAAAACAAACCATAAACAAGCTGCCGATAAATAATATAAAATCAAAGTAAAGTGTGGAAGAAGTTGGTGAAAAATCCAACAGTTAAATAATGAGATAACCCATTATTAGGTTTAACTATGTACAGCCTATGGGCACCTAATAACAGCAAACAGTGATGAGAATCATCATGATGAAATACATCCTATGGTCAATAGGGATAAATAACTCAAAATGGCTGGTCAATAATATTTAGATTGATATAAATCAACCAGTAAGACAGTGACGTACAATTGAAGAGTATAAACTCACAATTCAATCCAATTTCAACTTTACTGGAAAATGTTGTGAATACCAATGGTTGAGCACTAACATTCAACTTTATAAACACATTATATTTAATAAACGATGTAGCTGTCAGATCATACAGCTTGTTAAAACTTGGAATGACAAATAAACATTACTTGTCACAAACTCAAAATATTAACACGCCGACACATACCTCCAAATTGATCACTCCACGGAAATTTCTCTCTTCTTGTTTATTCGTGTATCCAAGCTGCAAAAAAAGCCCAATATATTTGATATTACTTATGAATCCAACAAACAAACTCAAATATCGTCCAGCAACTTTGACACTCCCTGATATATACAGTCTACGAAAATAGATTAAAAGCAATATGTGGATTCATCCAATGTTTTGGGGTTTACGTTTACATATTGATCAATTTCAAGTTAGCAATATAATCGTGCGAATTAGAGTCTGTAATACTGATACAACAGTAACGAACCACAGCAATAATTTAAATTTTTCAAAGTTTTCAATCCACATATATCAAGTCCTATAAAGTACAATCTACATACATCAAGTCTTAATTCATAGATCTTTTGAAAGCCACTAGCAACTTTCATTGTTATATGAATAAAAATTCAGAACTTCTACTAGTATCTAAAGTTCCCGCAATGTTACTAACCTTCGCAGTTTTCTCATTTAAAACAAACCACTTTTTGCTCCATCCATTAGATTTTGAGCTTTTCTTCAATATATATCCTGCCCAAAAAAAATCAGAAGTTATAGATAGTTCTTCTTAGATTAATAGTGGTATAAGCCAAATAAATTTGGCAAAGAAGCCAAAAGGCTCTCCATTTAGAGAAAATGCTACTTATTAATCATCTAGGAGGGTTGGGGTTAAAGGGATATAACCATATTGGAATCAACCACGATCAAAAAGTAACATCCAAATTCCAACCACATGTCAAAGACTCTGAGTAATAAGAAAGTATGCTATCCTCGAGACAAAGATGATACATATAAATGTCTTAAAACATGTTCTGCAAATGAGTCTGCCTAAAACCGATGAAACAAAACTCTCTTTATCAACATCATTTGTTTTATACAGTACTTAAAAAAAACTATACCACCAAAATGCAAAAAAGGATGAATGTAAGTGTCTTAGGAATACAGATACCATAGCAAACAAGTAAAATGTTAAGGAATATGTCACCTGCTGTTATCTCTCCCTCGGGTCCTGCAGTTTTCAAGACAGGTCCCTCTTGTGCATCCTTGTCTTGTTTGCCGTCCTTCAATGATTTTGTGGTACTTCCTGTCTGAGGACTAGCCGACTACAGAGAGCACAAAAAGATAACAAGAGCTAATAAGTGGGTTAAACCCCTCAAACAAACAAGGAAGAGAAGGCGTGCCCAACTGGAATGCAAAAAGAGTTCACTTTGTGACAAACCAAGCAACAATTGATGCAACAGTTAACAAAAACATGGTGTATACCCTATTCAGCAAGGACTGTTCTGCATCCACAGCCTTCTTGGAAGATCTGGTCTTTATTTCTTCCTCTCGTCTCTGCCTTTCCATCCTGTTAAGAGCAGTGACAAGAGAATTCAATCACCCACAACCAGCCAACCATTACGAGTATAAACGATTTACATTGTTAATTTACTAACAGTAAAAGACATGCTGTCCAGAAAATCAATTGGGCATATATACCTTCTCTGGACCAATCGGATGAAGTGCTGAGGGGGAACAAACACCCTCTCCATGTCAACAAGTGCAACTACCATCTTCTTTGCATCATTCTTAAAACCCTCCAAGGCAGTAGTGGCAAGCGCCACGACCTAGTTACAAACATAGTAGTCAGACTAAATATCTAGGGAAGCAAAAACAAGCAAATGTAAGGTTGAAACAACTTTTTAACGAGCTACATATACAGACCTCTCTCTTGAAAGTAGGATATCTTCCGAGGCCAGGTGTTGCATTTGCTGATGCTGAAACTATATCCACAAGCACACGATGAACCTGTATTTAATGTACATAGAGGCCGAAATATTTAATTAAGATGAAAATTATAAAATATAAAATATAAAAATAAACAGAAGATGATGCATTCCTCTATTACCGACACACAACCAGAATAAGAAAGTCATGACTATGGAGGAACCCAAAATATGGAGGCAACAGAAGCAAATGGATAAAGGCCCCCAGGATAGTAGCAAAAAGACATGGCACTACAATAAACTCTTGAATTAAAGTAAAAGTGAAACTTCAAATCATTTCCAACCATACACTGGTGTTTGCTATTTGGTCATCACATGTATGTGTTTGTGCATGTTTGTTTCTAACTTCTGTTTTCCCATTTCCATCATAAAGGCATTTTCCAGTAATATGGAAGTCAAAAAAATGTTTTACATGAGCATCGAGTTTGTATAGCATTGTCTTAAAAAAAGAGGAAACATATTAAAAATAAAAAAGAGCCATATCATTCCTCAAGCAGCCATTTTCATCTTCTAATATTACCATAAACTTACAATGACACTCTAGGCACGAAACAAGGAAAGAAACAACATTAACAGACTTTTTGTCGTTTGTGCATCACTCGAATATGTGCAGCAACTCAAGGATGAAACTTGAGGTAACTGGAAGAATAGAAAAGCTGGTATAAAATGTGTAGTTTTACCTCATCAACACAAAGACGCGATGGTTCTTTTGCCATCTCTAATACGGTTTTTATCAATGACCTCAATCCTTTTTCTGGTGATATAAGATAAGGTTGGTAACCATCTGCCTCTAGCACAATCTGGAACAAATTTCCATGGTCATAATAGAGTGATACGAAAAAACTGGATAAGATATAAGGAAAGAGCATCCATACCCTTTTGACATTGTTTATATCAAAATGTCTGTCTAGAGGAAGTTGCTTGATCCTATCAGGAAAGTTACCCTCAAAGCTGGCCACGACTTTCCAGCCGCTTCCCTGAACAAAAAATTAAAATAGCTGACGTTATCTGATAATGTCTTTTTTATCTTGACATCATTACATGAACAACTACGCAAGAGAAGTAAATGAATGCTAACATCATTATAATGACCCAAATGCCTATGATAATGACAAGCGGCAATGGACAAGAGAAATAAAGATTTCAAAGTCCTAAAAATGCTAGAATGAGAAGTGGCAGCAAACATGACACAATTAATGTTCTATACAGAACATCTTATCAAGTTGGTGTACAACAAGAAATAAAATTAGAGTTCCATCAGAAGTCAAATGCACAGTAAATCATATACAAATAAAACATAATCATTGGCATGCATCACATAATTCAACATACGTATATTACTAGACTTTGCTTATGAGTAATCACCTCTCCAGTCATAATGTGTTGAAGAAACTTGTCCTCAAATTCACGGCAAAGTTCCAAAGCCAAAGCCCTTGTACCTTCAGAACTACTAACCATTGATTCGCCGAGCCTTACTAACTCATCTTGCACAATCTGAGATTTCCCCTGAAGCCTGCACAAGTTTTAAATATATGACTTAAAAGAAGAGAAGCAGAATATGCATCACATGTAATGACAAGGAACCTCCTTAAAGAAAAATATTGTAATGACAAGGAGCTGAAAACTCATGTAGAAAGGTAGCCTCAAATGTCATTTAAAAATGAGATAGAAGATCCCATCCAGTATCACCCTTATACCAGGCCAACTTTATTTGCCCGCATAAGATGAATAGCCGAAGAAATATAACTGAGTGTTATATATTATTGAAAAAGGTCTCTTAACTCATCTCATATAAAGTTCACGCCTATATTTAAGATTTTGTATAAATCTTTATTTAAGACTCTAGTGGCATAACATGCAATAATCCACGTCTCGTTTTGAAGTTTAATGTTACACAGAACACACATTCAATTCATGTGACGAGTGGAATTTCATGTAACTTGATTGTTAAATTACTTAACTGTATTACAAGAGAGAATATCTTTAGGCAGTAAACAGTGCTAAAACTATTATAGGGTAGAGAAAAAATTGGATCATACCCTGATAAAAGGCTCGGAAGCCTGATTTTCATACGGCTACGGATTTGATGAGCTAGTGTCTCAACCAAAGCTAATCTACCAAGCTTGCTCTGGGGAGCTCCTGTCAATATAGATTTCAAACTTTCACTTTCAGCTCGCCAAGCAGTTTCTAACGAGTTATCAGATCCCACACTTCCCGACTGGGCTGAAGCAATAGAAACTGATTGACCAATTAGAGCAACCCATGGGATATCAGCTGAACTTCGTGGTCCCTGACCCAATAGAAGTGCTTGACAAGCAGCAAGGACTTTGGGGTCTGCAGATGCTTGGTCAACTTTGCTAATAACTCCAATGGTTCGTGTACCTATGTTAACCAGACAAAATTATAGGTGAACTCTGAACTAATATATATGAAGTGACATTAGCAGGCCAAAGTTCAAGATTAAAAGTGAACCCACATTCTCCATCATATTCCTTTGCAATTCTAAGCGCTTTAGCAGAGGAAACTTCTGGTGCCTGAGCAGCGGGTATTACAACCAACAAAATTGCATCATTGTGCTGGACATATTGACTCTACAAGAATACAAGGTTGTTAGATGTACTCTCCAAGACAGTGAGAGAACATAAAACATGATTGTAAAAGATTATTACTACTGAACAAAAACAATTGCACAGCAACGCACCAATGAATCATCAAGATTTCCTTTCTCGACTCCGGGCAAATCAATCAATTTCAAAGGAGGAGCTGCAAAATAAAAAGACTGGATTATTGAAACAAAACAGATAAGAGAGAAACAATATATTAATCAACGAAGATAGCCACAAGTGGCTGCACAAAATAGGTTCCAAATTGTGGGATCTAGATATATTACGATGTATTTATCATGACAAAGTAAACAAAAGAGGTGAAAGGGAGGAAATGTTAATAGCATCTCAACAGAACCATATTTACTTTTCTCCAAGACATGCTAGCTTTGTATATCACTCTTTAATATAATATTGTAGAAGTCTAATTTCAATAGCGGGATATTATACGATGCTGCTACTTCGGACTACATAATATTATATTTTACGGAGTAATACATTTCAACAGAATTTTCGTTAACTCGTGGATTGACTCGGTTATTTTAGCACATGAGATCATAAGTATCTATAAAGATCATATCTTGAGTTATCATTTTACGTGTGTCAAATGGTCAATTTATTAAAGATCAAAAAGAGCATGATACATTTAGTTAATATTGGAAATCACCAATACCATAATTAGATATCGACAACCAGTCAACCAGATTCTTATTTCTTATAACTTCATCACTAGCTTGACTAGCAAACAAATGCAATGCAAACACAATGTGATAGTATGTCTCAGAGCAAACATAAGCCTTCAAAAGCATGGTTACTTGGTATAAAAAAATCCAAGCTAACCTGTACTTGTCTTAAGCTTCAAATATATTTCATCATGACTCTTGCTCGATATTTTACTAAGTCTATCCTGTAGAGAATGCCGAAGAGCACCTACGATGGACACACAGACAGTGTTAATATATAGTCAATTCAAACTTAGAAAATATAGGATTCTTATAAAATGCCTTGTTATCAATCCAACATCGTTAAAGTAAGGTATGCGGGTGTGTATGAGGGCTCACTTGCAGACACTGGTTGGGATTTACTATCAATCTGCAAGACAATTGACTTGGTGCTCAAGTTTTCATCCCTTTTCAAATCGATGCATATGGGTGCACGAGTGGCGCCACCTTCACCAGTTGGCTGTACAAACAGAAATTAGAGTTAGAAAATTTAAGCTTTCCTAATCAGCATTTCCCACCTGAAAAATGTTCGCACACCTATTCACATACGGGCAGCTTTCCATATGTCTAACTGTAGCATACTATAAAAGTAAATATTAGAAGGTAATAAATAATAATAAAGTTCTTACCAAAGCCGGATGTCCAATTAAACTGTTTAGGACTGCCGATTTACCTGCACCCTGAACAATTTTCCGTCCATAGTTAAAGTTAGACCAGATAAATTAACTAGCAAAAAGCTATAATTGGGAAACGGAAAGTAAAACACAACAAACAAACTAAACGAGATGAGCTTCAAAGCATGAACCATGTTAACCCGTTAGATGGAGCAATACTAAAAATCTATCATAATAAGCCAAAAAGGGTTAGAAACTCAAGCTGAGACCCCGGACCATCTATAGGCAACTAAACTAAGACTTAATGTCGTCCAGGTCACAATAAGAACTAATCCCTTATATTTACCAGCACGGCGAGAGAACTCGGTGAGAAATAACTGTTTTTCAAATAAAAATCGTATGCTACAAGGTCATCTCATTTATGGCAAACAACACCTAATACGCAACAATGTTATCAGCAATGGCAAGGCTTATAGGTGAGGAACAGCTCATACATTTACATTTACTGTAATATATGCATAGACATCAATATATCTAATCCATAATGTTCTTTCTAAACTTAGATCGCATAATTCAACGTATAATTCAATTTTAGGTACGCGTAAAGGCACTGGCACGATACATGTGCTTAATAATTTTAGTGTGTGTTGTGCAACTCTACTATGGTCAAGCGAAGCTTAAATCATTAAACTAACTAGATGTTAAAAATATACGAATCCACTATTCGGAAAACAATTCGCAACTACGTTAACCTAACAAAACCAATCTGAAAACGAATTCCACGCCCTTCTCAACTAACAAAGCAGCCGGCACCGGTCTGGTAACTCTCTTGTTTTGATACTTTAACAACAAAAATGTCGTTGCGCTTGAGCTCTAACTAATTTGATAACCGAGTCACAACTAAATTAACCTACTTAGTTAAAATCAATCTCAATACAACTACCGAGCAATCGTCAAATGATTTAACTAACTAGAGATCGCACAACGCGAATTTTGCATCAGCCAAAAGCAAACAGATCTTAAAATCACAGATCTACACAATTAAATAAGAATTGAGCTAGAGTTAAAAAAATATATATATAAAAAAAAGTTATTAATACCGTGTTACCGAGAGCAACAACATTCAAAAAAGTAGAACCACGCCTATTAGATGATGATGAATTAGTATCATCTAAATCTTCATCGTTAAGTAACGCAGCAGCTTGCCGCATCGAATCGGATAGATTCACAAGCTCTTCGATCGCTTCCATAACTTACTTCTGATCAAACAAGCTGTTAAGATCGGACTAGATGAAGATGAAACCCTAGGTGTTTTGATCGGTGCTGTGGATTTAGTAGTATGAGTCTAGGGTTTCACCGTTTGGTTTGGTTTTGGGATTTTGAAAAAGTTTGTAAAAAAGTTTGAATGTTGTGCGTGACTAGAGGACGGACACGATCTGCCGAGATTGAAGTTTTGTATCTAATTTTTATGACTGTTTACTATTATTCAATGACTTTATGACTAGTTTAGCTTCTACGCGTATATTCAAATGACTAGCTTTGGAAGAAAAGACTAATAATTTGATTTATATTAATGAAACCAAGGTTGTCAGGATCGGGATCCTACCTAGGATCGTTTTTGGCTTTGCAAGATCGTGATCGTAGGATCGGATCGGGATCGTAAGTGTAGGATCGTATAGGGGCTGTAGTTCTGTATATATATCTCGGCATAAGTCTACACTTAGTCAATTTGTATACTATATAAGTATATAACTTTAAAAAATAAAAAGAAGGCCCATACTTTAAAGTTTACTTCGTGGTGAATAATAAATAAACCAGTTTTAAGTTTTTTGTTTATCCTATTTGAAATGTACATACGCAAGACTTAATATAAATTAATTAATCATATGTGTGTTGGTAAAAATAGCATGTAGTTGTCGTGAAAATATTGTTAGTCATTATCGTAATAATTTTGTACTTAATTTAGCCAATGCTAACACTAATTTCTTACAATGCGCATCTGTCACTTTAAACCGAATGGTCATTTGTAAAAAACAATGAATTAGTGATTGTGATTGGGCTTTTTGGATCAAATATGGGGCTTAAATGCTTCACATAGAAGAAAAAAGTCCAAAAAAATGGGTTAGCAACAGGATCGGATCGTAAACGATCCTACGATCCTACGATCCGATCCTACGATCCTGAACGATCCTACCTGATTTACGATCCTATTACGATCCTGATCGTTTTTTAAGTGTAGGATCGTAGGATCGTGCGATCCTACGATCAGGATCGCGATCCTGACAACCTTGAATGAAACCATTTAACGAGGAGGCCGGTACTGATGGCGACCACGGTCACCACTAATGTAATAAGGCAATTGCGGTCATCATAAAAAATATACCTTACAAAAACAATTTAATAAATAAACACTCACACACGTCACTCAAAAACAACTCGGCCGCCTTCATTCTTTTAGGTGGGGACGCGTTCAATGGAGCATGTGTAGGGGGACGCGTCTTATGGCTCGACCGACCTGTGGGTCGACCCTCCATTACGGAGGTCTTAATGGTGAGATTATTGGTTTTTTTGACAATAGTTAACGTCGTTAGGAATGTGCATTTGTGGTAGTTAAAAAAATTGGAAAAAGAAACTTTATCCGATAACCCATATTATCGAAAGTATAAGTAAACATAATAACTATATAGGTAAATAAATTGGGAGCGGCAAAAGAAATTGTTCATAAACGATTATGATGATATTTTAGTTGAATCGGGTGCATCTAAGTCATTTCTCGCTTTTACCAAATAATTTGTGGTATTGTATAACATCAAATAAGATGTAAAGGTAGTAAAAAAAGCTAAATGGTAATAATTTGAATATATTAGTTAAAAAAAGTGTTTGAAAATGGTCATGAAGATATCTTGATTTGTTCGTTACACTCTTAAAATCATTTAAATAAGAAAAATCTCATTTGTTTAGTTGTTTTTCATATGTAGTGTTATAGAAAGTCAAATATAATTTAAAACTAACCGATAGAAACATATAAACACTAATATAATATAAGGTCTACTTAGAACTAATTTAATGACTAAACGTAAAACGTATATTTGTGAATATTTTCTTGAGTAATAAACAAGTCATTGCATATGAACTGGTATAACAATAATCAAATACCCTAAGGTAAAACAATTAACGTAAATGCATGATTTCTACTCTTGAGTTATGATACATAGTTAAATTCACTTAAAGAAGTACCACATGCTATTTATAACCTTCTATAAAATGCATATCTATATATCAATGTAAAAAATTTAGAGAAAATTTTATAAGTACATCAAAACTTGAAGCTTGATTCATTTTCTAGACGAAAGAAAATCATTTTTTAAAATAAACCAGTACGACTCTATTAATATGTTAACACGTGTCGCATATATTTTATTATTAAAGTTTTATCGGTTGGTGGGTGTGTAAGCTACTTATTTATTGATTTGACTTTATAATATTTGTGTGACTGGCGGCTATTATCCTTTTGTGCGACCAAATTTTGTCTTTTTCTAAATTAAGTTTAAAAAATTTTAAATATTTGATTTTTTTTTTTGTAAAAGACAAAATTTGGTTGCGCGAAGGTACAATAACCGTCAGTCGCAAAAGAAATTCCACTAACCACTAGTATTTTTAAAATTAAATATGAGACACGTGTCAAAATATTAACGGAGTCGCATAGTATGTTAGTTGCACCGGTCTGTTTTAGAAAATGATATTTTTTTCTTCTAGTAAGTGAATTCAAGCTTCAAAAGTTCTGAGATATTTAAGGATTTTTCTCAAACATTTAACATGTAACTTATACTATTTTAAATCTAAATTATTTACAATAATGCTTTTCTTATTTTTTATTTTAGTCATCTTTTCTTTACTTGCGTTTTTCTTGATGCTTTTGCCCATTTGCTTGTATGCTTATGCTCATGTCTCCCTTGCCTCTTTAGAGCTTTATCTTTTCCTTAATTTGTGTTCTCTTGCGGCGTATGCTTCTATTTGTTTATGTCTTGTTTTCTCTTAAGTTCTTTTTGTTGGCTTTCAGCCTATTAGCTTTGTATTCTTGCTTTTGTCTTATGTCTTTTAGACTCCTTATCCTTGTTATTGCTTACTTTCACACATGCGTATATATTTGAGCACTCTCATTCGCACACTTACACTTGCCAGAGGCCTTTTTGAAAGCAGTCTCTCTACTTCCGGGTTTATCATGGGGTAGGGTAAGATATATCTACATTCTACCTCACTATACCCCGCCCTGAAGGGATTTGGTATGTTGTTGTTGTACACTTCTTATTTTAAGAAAATAAAACTTAAAATTATTTATTTTATTCAAGTTAACGTCAGCTCAAACAAATACAATATAAAAGTATTTTTATGACGTCAATTTACTCAGACAAAGTAATGGTTACAATTAAAATCCTAAACTTATTTTCAAGACTAAGACAACATCACAACCTTTCAATTTCAAATATTTATGGTCCGTTTGGTTTATAAGTGGGATTGGATTAGAATTTGGTTTTGGTTTAGGATTTGAATTTGAGGTAGGGTTAGGAAAGAGAAATTATATTTATTTAAATATATTTATAATAATTTTTAGAGTTAATTACATAAATTGTCCTTGTGGTTTGGTCAAAATTACGGATCTTGTCCCTATACTTTTTTTTCAGTGCGTTTCGTCCCTGTGGTTTACAAATCTTACGGATCTTGTCCCTGATCCGACCCGGTCCCAAAAAAAGGACCTCCCTTGCAAATACTCTCTAACGTGAGGGACTAACATCATATTTTGGTTTTAACGACCGGAGTTAATTACATAAATCGTCCTTGTGGTTTGGTAAAAGTTACGCATCTTGTCCCTGTGGTTTATTATAATATTTTTAAAAAAAAAAACTGTTTTTTCTTTTAAAAAAAATAATTTTATTAAAAAAATTAAAATAAAATTTAAAAAAAGGGTTAATAGACAAAGATGTCACTAAACTTTCAGAAATATTTGTCCTAAGTCACTAATGTTTGTATTCTGTCATCTAGGTCACTATACTTCACGGGTTTTTCACATATGTTACTAAACGTTTTTATAAGTGTCACCCTAGTCACTCAAAGGATTGGTAACCGGTTGTTGTCTTTCCACCCTTGCCACGTAGGTATTCCACCTAGACAATCTTCCACATCACCACAGCCACTTAGGAAACCCACTAAAATCATCTTTTTATACCTACCTCACCCCAACACTTCATCATCTTCTTTAAAAATTAGGGTTCCAAACCCATTAAACCAAAACCTCAAAACTTATCTTCATCCAAGTCGAAAATGGCCAATCTTTGTGGCTGTGGTGAGATTGCAAAATGTCGTACCTCTTGGACACAAACTAACCCGGGAAGAAGATTTCTTGGTTGCCCAAATTTCATGGATCCCATAAGAAATTGTAATTATTTTAGATGGGTGGATGTAGCATTACCAAATCGTTGGTATCAAGCAAGGATGTATGAGCTCCATGTGAATTTGGTGAATGCACAAGATCACATTGTTCAATTGAACAATCAAAACTCTCGAACTTCCTTCTACAATCGAGTGTTGATTGTTTTAATTGTTGGGTTCTTTCTTATTAGGTTTCTTTAGACTAGTTAGAATGGGTGTAGGTTAAGTTGTCTTTTGGAGATGTATGTTAGTAAGACTAGTAACAATGGTATGTAATGAATGGTATCAGCTAATGAAATGATATGAATGGTACCAATGTAATATCTATGTTGTTATGTAATGAATTTTGTATGTTTTAATGGTTGTCTGTTTAGAATGGTACCAAATGGTTGTGTATGTAACAAATGTGAAAGTAACAAATGGTTGTGTCTGTTTTAATGGTTGTGTATATAACATAAGTAACAAATCATAAAAGGTAAGTAGGGTAGAAGATGTAACAAAGCTTATATACAAAAGATCCTAATATCATTCATTAAGTCATACCCCAATGACCATGTCAGTTTGTTATACAACATGTCAATGGCAGATATACAAAATAGGGGCATACTGCAAATGTTAAAGTTCAAGCATCCTACTACATGTTAAAGTTATAACATCCTACTGAATGTTAACAAGTTAAAATGGCACATATACAAAACAGCCTAACAATTGGCTAGCCATTTTTAGTTAAACCTAGCATCTATTCTAGTGAGATGGCATCATCTTCAGTCAATCCTGGTCCTGGAGATGGTGGCCTATTGAACATCAACTGCTTAATCCTTTCTGATTCCCTTGTTCTCTGCACAGGTTGTTTCTGAACTGGTGACTTTTGGATTGGTTTTTTTTGAACTTGTTTTTTCTGCACAGGTGACTTCTGCACTGACTTATGCACTGATCCACTCTTCCTTTCAGCCATCCTTTGTTCATACTGTGCAGTTCTTCTAGCCAGTGGTTCCAACATAGCATCTTTTAGCACAACAGGTTCTTCTGTTTCAGCATGGATCCTCACATCATCTGGTGTGATTCCAATTGGCCAAGCTGGTCTTGGTAACCCCTTAGCATTCTGCAACAAAATTTACATTAATGAACTTAAGACCCAACTTAATAAACCTAACATCTAAAAATAAATGAGTGCAGAAAGATTACTTACTCCTAACATTGGCTCTCCATCAACTGGATCCCAAGAAACACCAAATCCTATAGGTTTAATACCACCAGGATACATACAAGACTTTGAGCCATCCCCTTTTCCTCTACTCCTAAGTATTTTCGCATTGATTGTACTAAGTCTCCTACTTCCAGTTCCACTTCCACTACCACTTACACTACCACTTACACCACCACCTCTCATCCTGACACCACCACCCCTCATCCTGACACCACCACCCCTTTGTGTTGCAATCTTATCTGGTGTATACATCTCAAAACCAGGAGGAGGTGTTGATAACTCAACTGGTGCAGAGCAACCAGTTGGTATCTCAACTTGTTCAGACCTCTCCTTAGACCCACTAGTTGTGCACTTACCACCTCTTGTAGACTTCTTAGACCCACTAGTAGACTTCTTAGACCCACTAGACCCTTCTTCTTTAGATGGACAACCCCTTTGATTGTGTCCAGACTTACCACAAAGCCTACAATGGTTAAGCTGTCCCTTTCTACTTATCCTACTCCTATTACCATCATTTTCAGAGGAATCTCTTTTCCTTTTATGAGCTGGTCTACCAGGCATCCTTCTTTTTATTGGTGGTAATGGCTTCTGAAAACTAGTGGAAGGCCATTGATCCATTCCCCTCATCCCTTCAATGTAGTGATTATAAGCAGCCACAAATCTAGACTTACTATACCAATCAGAAACATAGTCATCTGGTTCTTTATGAAGGAAAAATATTGCTGCAAATCCATGTTCACATGGGAGACCAGTCAACTGCCACCCTCTACAACTACAAGTCCTAAGTCTTTCATCAACTGTAAATCCCTCATACCCATTCCTTACTTCAAACCTGCTCTCACCAGCATGTATCACCTTCCAGTGCCTACAATTGAGTTAAAAGTTAGTTAAAATTGAGTTAAAAGTTAGTTACAATTGAGTTAAAACATATAAAAGTAAAGACAGACCTGTGTTTATCCTTCAATACTTCAAATTTCTTCCTAATGTTAGGACATATCACATCTTCCCATTTTTGATGCTTTTCCCTCATCTTCTGCATTCTCTCCATAAGACCTTGTCTGATGTCCTCCAACATGTTGATGATAGGTTTTCTTCTAGCCTCAACTATAAGTGAGTTGAAGCACTCACTTATCCCATTTTCAACTGCATCACATGCTCTATCTGTTATGAAGTATGCCCTACTCCAGCTGTGAGGATGTCTATCCATTAGATGAGTGTGTGCTTCTTTGCTGATTTGCTTGATTTCATTCATAACTTGCTCAAACTTTGCAGGATATGTGGCCTTAGCTGCTTTCCAAAATAAATTCCTAAACTGAACTCCAGTGAATTTCTTTCGGAAATTAGCGTATATGTGCCTGGCACATTGTCTGTGTTCAGCCAAAGGCATCACATCCTTTGCAGCTTCCACAATTCCCTGTGTTCAGATTGGTTATGAAACAGATTGGTTATACAAGAATGATTTAATCATTGTCAAATCAAAAGGATTATACCTTATGCTGATCAGAGATGATGGTAAGACCTTCACCAGATGTAATGCCTAAGTCTTCACTGAGACACTGCATGAACCAACTCCAATTCTCCTTGTTCTCCACACTAACCACAGCCCATGCAATAGGATAGATTTGGTTATTGGCATCTCTACCTACAGCTGATAGCAGTTCTCCCTTGCATATTGTTTTAAGAAAGCAACCATCTAACCCAATTACCCTCCTACATCCATCTAACCATCCCTGTCTCAAAGCTTTAAAGCACACATAAAAGCTACTAAAGTAGTTCTTTCCATCAGGCATGGAGTCAACACCTAGCTTACAAGTTGATCCTGGATTAGATTTAAGGATCTCAGCAGCATAAGACCATAGCATACCATAGTGATCTTCTAAACATGTTTGATATTGCTGCAAAGCCTTACTCTTTCCCCTTCTAGCTTGACTAACAGTTACCTTACACTTATATTTCTTTAATATTAAATCAATTAGAGCCCTAACTGTTATGGTAGGATTGACCATTATCTTTTTAGCAAAATTCCTAGCAATCCAGTTACTTGTTATTAAGCTACCATACTCATATGTCCTAGAACAGACATGTTCATCAACTAGGGTTTTGATTTGAAATGATTTTTCTTTCCCTACTTGCATCCAAGATGCCCATAATCTAAATGGGCATTTCTTTTCTTTGTTATCTCTTGAACATTTAGCTAAAAGTCTCTTAGGGTTGTTTACCTTATAGTATAGCTTATAACCATTGGCCAAAGCATAAAAAGCCAATGCTCTTTTCAATTGGTCAGGATTCTCATATCTTTCACCTAGCTGTGGCCTCATAAACTTCCATTTGACACTAGGATCATGAATTGGCCACTGATCACCCAACTTATCCTCATCATCTACTTTTTTAGGTGCAGGGTCTTTTTCAATGAAGTCATCCTTAGGCAAACCATTATAAACTCTAGACAAAAAGCCCTCATCAAACATCTTAGAAGCTTTTCTCTTAGGTGCAGGGTCTACAGTCCTAGTCCTAACATCTAAAACCTCATCCTCACCTTCAGACAAATGATCAACTGAAGCAGTATCACTCTCTTCAGAAGTACAATAATCATATACATTATAATCCTCTATGTCACTTTCACTATCTGTTATGTTTTGTTCAGCTATGGTCTCATTTTCAATATCAAATTCAGAATGGGATGCATAGATATGCAAGACATGATCATTATCAATACCACACTGAACACAAGCATCAAAGTCATCCTTGCATTTTATGGGTTTCAATCCTAAGTGAAATTCTAAACCAGGTATCAAATAAAACAAGGACTTAACTTCACCAGTACATTCAGTTTCCAAATGCTTTATAAACCCTAACAAGTCTAATGAAAGAAGATCAACACCTGGTATTTCAGTTACTATTTCATAATCGTAGGAAAGAGGGTCTCTTACAAAAACACCTCCACGATGGTATTTTATCAAGAAACTTGATCCTGTTGCCATCTGAAACATAATAAAACAAGAAAAAACGTTAATTTCAAAAAACCCTAATTTTGAACAAAAACCCTAATTTTACGAATTGATTCAAAACTATAATTAGACCAAAAGTTACCTTTTTGTATAAGATGACAACTTGTATTCGACCTCAATTTTGATTCCCCCAATCCAGAAACTTGGGAAAATGATTTTATATCTTGGATCTAGTAATTAGGGTTATGTGTGTGTGTGGGTTTGTGTGTGAGTGGAGTTGGGATTAATAAAAAATGCAGATAGAGAGTCAACTATATTGTGTTAGTGTTTGTGTGCACGTGTCATAGTACACGTAGATAGTCACCGGTCATAATAGGTAGCATTATTATTGGTATCCCATATAACAGGTTACATAAAGTATAGTGACCTAGATGACAGAATACAAACATTAGTGACTTAGGACAAATATTTCTGAAAGTTTAGTGACATCTTTGTCTATTAACCCTTTAAAAAAAAACAAAAAAAAACTTTTTTTAATTTTATTATAAAACGGATGAAGGCGTATAAAAAAACGTTTTATACGGTTTTCTCTATTTTTACGTTTCATTTGTTTTTATACGGTTTCGTTCGTTTTTGTATGAAAATGTATGAAAACATTTTTGTACAAAAATGTACGTTTTTGTACAAAAATGTACGTTTTTGTACAAAAATGTACGTTTTGTTATGAAAATGTATGAAAACATTTTTTCATACAAAAAGGAACGAAACCGTACAAAAATGTACGTTTTTGTATGAAAATGTATGAAAACATTTTTTCATACAAAAATGAACGAAATGTACAAAAATGTACGTTTTTGTATGAAAATGTATGAAAACATTTTTTCATACAAAAACGAACGAAATGTACCAAAATGTACGGTTTCGTTCCTTTTTGTATGAAAAAATGTTTTCATACAAAAACGTACATTTTTGTACAAAAACGTACATTTTTGTACAAAAATGTTTTCATACAATTTCATACAAAAACGAAGGAAACCGTATAAAAACAAATGAAACGTAAAAATAGAGAAAACCGTATAAAAACGTTTTTTTATACTCCTTCAACCGTTTTATAATAAAATTAAAAAAAGTTTTTTTTTTTGTTTTTTTTTTAATTTTTTTAATAAAATTAATTTTTTTAAAAGAAAAAACAGTTTTTTTTTTTTTTTTTTTAAATATTATAATAAACCACAGGGACAAGATGCGTGACTTTTACCAAACCACAAGGACGATTTATGTAATTAACTCCGATCGTTAAAACCAAAATATGATGTTAGTCCCTCACGTTAGAGAGTATTTGCAAGGGAGGTCCTTTTTTTGGGATCGGGTCGGATCAGGGACAAGATCCGTAAGATTTGTAAACCACAGGGACGAAACGCACTGAAAAAAAAGTATAGGGACAAGATCCGTAATTTTGACCAAACCACAAGGACGATTTATGTAATTAACTCTAATTTTTAGATATAAAATATTATTTGTATAGTGAAATAGCAAAAAATTTGAGAGAATAAGACGTGAAAAAAGAAAAAAAGAATGATAGATTACATAATTTTAAGAGGAGAGGGAAGATACCTACCCATCTCCCCCCATGGCTAGTGATATGTACACGGATAAGATTGATTCATACATAGAAAATTAATGGGCATTGACTAATGTACCCTTGAAGCTTTTACATATTATCTTGCCGTCATCCCTAACCTTTTATTCTCTCTTTCTTCCACCTTGCCTAACTTTCACTGTCGTTGAGATTATATTGGTGGCCTTCCATTGACACGGTTTCTAAAAACCAATTGCAAAAACCATGAATCGGTAGTCGGGCGGTCGATCACCTTGTAGAGACTAATCGGTCTAGGGGGATTAATCGGTGATTAATCGAATTGGCATTTCGTGCAAGTTTTGGGTATTTCTGGAGACTAAACTAAAAATCTTAACTGATTTCAAGCCGACTATGTTCCCAAACCTTAATAAAAGGCTCAAATTCTGATTATGAGGTCTATTGTGTGTTTTAAGTGAAATAAACGGTCTCCAAATTAAATAGAATGCCTAAATTAATATTTTTTTTAAAGTTGACCGATTAAGACGATTTGGCCGATTAGTCCGATTTTTGACCGATTAGACCGATTTTTTTTACCTGACCAATTTTTTCCTCGATTTTCAAAAATCAACAAGGTAAAAGGCCGATTACCTAGTAATCGCCGATTAATCGGCTGAGTTGGCCGATTTTTACAACACTGCTAAAAACAGATAATAAGATATAATTTTACATAAAATGTTGAAATTGACTTCAATTTTTTACTAAATAGTAAAATTACCTGATGTAAAATACCTGGGTTGCAGTTCACATATTGTTATTGGAAATTAAGGCTTGAATTTGCACATGGGATGTTATTGAACAATTCTGCAATAGTCAATGGATAAACTCCAAACTTGTATCATCTCATTTATTTTACTATTTTCAGGATTCACTAAAGTGAACAAAGCAACAATTTTAAATTTTCCAAAAAAGGTAACAATCATAAGAATATGAGAGTCATTGTTATTCCAAATAAAAAAGAACATGAAAATAATTGGGACATGCTGGACAATTGTTAATTTGTGATCAATATGGGTTTTGACTCTTCTTATGTTTTATTTAATTTAACAATATAATTCTACTATGAACATCAGTTGAAAGTGAAATACAGACGAAGAATGATAAAACATGGTGTGGAAAGAGAGTAAGGATAAGAGTTATATAAGGGCATAATAGTCAAAACACTATAATTGTACGTGTGTGGATAAAAAAGATTCGTGTACATATCATCTCCCATCTTTCATGATATGGATTCTATGGGTTTCTGACACAATTTTAATGTGAATACCATTACTCGCATCAACCAAACATTTGTTTTCAAAAAAGATTCCTTTCTTTGATTCTATAACCCCCAAGCAAACGAGTCCTTATATTTGTTTTCTATGCTATAGATTCATAGTTTACGATACCTAAAGGTCGTAAACAAACACTCTTCTCAAAACAACAACAAAAAAATTATAGTTTTATCACTGTTTTATGCGAGTCTTAAGAAAAACTATTAACTCCTTTCTTTTCGTGACTACCCTTAACACATGTATTTGCTATGTTCTTGTTTTTGCTAAAAATTAGATAGTAACAAAGTTTCATCTAAATAAGTAAAAATAGTTTAATTTAGAACACGTTAAGTTTACAATCATCTAAACAAGTTTTTTTCTTATTATTTTTAAAGAAAAAGATGGATATCCGAATTTGACATGTTGTAAAGAAGTCAATAAAGATGGTGAACTATATACGCGTGCTACATGTGCTATACATTGACAAGAAGTTAAATATTAGCTTAGATCATTTGGCACACCTATTATTCAGAGCAAGGTGCAGTTGGTGTTATAACCGTAAGCTTTTAACTTATAGCATTTATGTAACACAAAACGTGAGAAACACATTTACTAATAACATTCTTATAACACACTAAAAAAAACCACTTACTCAACAAAAAAAAAATAGAAGCACCTATAACCCACATTTTCCCAATGGCAAAAACCCTATAATACAAAGAGACGATGAAGTTATAACCGTTATAGGTATTGTTAGATCATGTTTATCAACAATCAATCACAACGCAATCACTTATTAAAATATTATTATAGTACTCTATATCAGTAAACATGTATCATTGTACCAAAAGCTAGCCAACTATATTGTTTTTTTGAACGGCAATTGTGGCTAGATGACTTCTAGCCCAAAAGGCGTAGCGAGCCCACACAACCAGGTTGGGTGACTTGGGTCCAGCCCAAAAGGTAGTGGTACCCTTCCTTTACGCACGCGGGAGGAAATTCTTATCGCCCTAGACAATACTCGAACTTGAGTACTTGCCTAGGAGGGTAAAACTTCCATACCGCTGAACCAGAGGCCCGTTGGTTTGCCAACTATATTGTGGCATGTGGCATATTAGGTAAAGAAATTGAAGGTCACCAAGTGACCAATTCATGCACTTTTTTTTCTTTCTTTTATATGCTTTTAATATAATATTAATTGTTTGTATATTTTATACACTCTTACCGATCAGATGGTATCACCAATAAACATTGTCTTATAGGTGCCCTTTCCCTATAACGTGGTGTGAAAGTCATGGTAATGTTGGCTTATGTACCCGAAGTACCGAGCCGAAGGGTCCTAAACCATTCGGAAAACGCACGAAACAACTTAGATCAAACAAGCTCCAAGACAACGTAGGCCGAAGGGCCCAACACAACCCTCCGGCGTAACGGTTAAATAGCGTTACCAGCCATAAAGGGAAGAGAATCTTAAGTCAGGATCCCTGACTTGATAACAAGCAGAGGCCAAACATGGTAAGTCAACCTCCCGCCCGAAAAGGTCACTCTCATCACATGTGACCCTCAGGTAAGGACAAGAATTCTCATCTATAAAAAGAGATAAATCACTGCATCTAGGTCAACTCTCTTTACCCTACTTTTACACATAGTAATTCTGACATATCATATTCTCATTCTCACGCCGGAGCTTGGTCTAGGGATAAAACCCTAGGCGAGGCTAACGCGTGCTTTCTTTGTGTTAACAGATCTGAAGGATCTCAATCCGAAGGGCTGGACGAAGGGTCAGCCGAAGGATATTTGCTTGTTTAGGTGAAGACATATTTTTACCTCAACAAATTGGCGCCATCCGTGGGACCGTTATTCAAACTACTGAGACTAGTTGATGACAGGTCCCTCAATCGAAACACCATCCGGAGACAAACCTCCCAACCTAGAAGAACAAATACTAAGCCACATCACATCACTAAAAGCCCTGATAAAAGAACACAACACCAAAGGAAATAGCCCTTTAAAGCCTATACGGATCGACTTTGGGGATGAAACAGAGGAACCGACCAAGGAGGTGGAAAAAGAAAAAGATCCAAAAGGGAAAGGCGTCGAAGAAGAAGATCTGCAGAAACCATACAAGGACGCCCCCAGATGTCCATTCACCCGACGGATCATAGAGTTCGCAGGTCCGAAGCATGAACTACCTAAGAATATCAGACTCTACGATGGATCCACAGATCCGGACGATCACATCACTCGCTTCTCAGAGGCGGCCAATCACGATGGATAGCAGATGCCTGTATGGTGCTGGATGTTTCAGCAAACTTTGGACGGGTCAGCAAAAGGCTTGTTTGATCGCTTGCCCAACGGAAGCATAAACAGTTTGGAGGAACTCCGGGAGGGTTTCCTTGAAAGGTTCGTGCTCAGAAGGAAGTATCTCAAGGATCCAATGGAAATCACAAAAATCGTGCGGAAAGCCAATGAAACGTTGCCATAATTCAAGGAAAGATGGACAGATGAGGCTAGTTACATCCCGGGGGTGCCGGAGGTCATGCAAATATCATTTTTCATAAATGGAAGCAAGTTCCCGGAGTTAGTGAAGTGTTTTTCGGACAAGATCCCTAAAACCGTGACTGAAATGATGAATAGGGTGGATGATTTTGTGCGCTCCGAAGAGGCCTATAACACCATGGAACTCCCCAGAGGAGAACAAAGTCGAAAAGCATACACTGCTGCACAACACCGGGACGGATCTCCCCTGATCCCATATTACTCAGACATACGGAGAGGAGATCGAAGAACGGAACATTGAACCCGTGGTCAATATACCCCTTATTACCCGACAAGGTCAGATAATCACCGAGGTGAATATAGGAGAAATGATGACATCAAATTATCCTTAATATTAAGTGTCAATTTCCCCCGATAATGCTTGTAATTTATGTCATTTATATGGATTTACGTTTGTTTTCCATTATATTCCACTTTCAGGTAAATTACGAGCATTGGAGCTAAAGACACGCGGAATTGGAGAATTATTAAAGATTTATCATAGTATGCTCACTTTGAAGAAGTTACGGCGTAACTCCTCTCTCACATTACGCCGTAACTAAAGAGTGACTCAGAAAACCAACTTATCAGAAGATTACGGCGTAACTCTCCCAAAAGATTACGACGTAACCATATTAGGTCAAATGAGGTTCCGCGCCGCTGATAATTACGCCGTAACTCATGCAACAACTACGGCGTAACCAATAATTATTGAAGATACGGCATAACCCATTCTTAGGTTACGCCGTAACCAGCAGATATAGTGCAATTTACGAAGAATTAGATGATTACGGCGTAACTCTTTTTATAGTTACGCCGTAACCAAGATCTGACCTATAAATACCCCACGATTTCCAGCATTTCAAAGGATCCCATTTTCACACACAACAACCAAAGAACGTGGGAAGAAGCCAAAGGCAGGTCTAGAGGAGCATACGAAGCTATCTCCAAGGGAGAAATCACTCCCCTACGATAATGTGACAACTGGCAATTTAGGAAGTTTATTTTAGGTAACCGCATTACGTTAAACTAAACCGAGTTTTGCCTTTATCATTATTTTTATAAACCATGACTTGAATCTATATCGTCTATTGGTTTTTATGACTTATTTCATTATTAAATGAGTTATCGTATGAGTTTTAACTCTATTTGGTAGGCACTATTCGATTCGGCACTAGAAAAGCCTAAAACAATAATTATTGTAACTTTTAGACCGTAACTCAAAAATTGACAAATAAATAGTCAAAACTCGTGGAAAAACGTAAATAACGATGTTAGAAAGTTAAATAAATTTTGTGAGACACTCGGGGGACAATATATGAGCTCGGGAATGGGTAAACGGAATAGTTACGAAAAATTACAACTCCGACCCCTCCCCTTTCCCTTGAAGCCGGCGCCCCCCTCCTCCAAATTAATTATTTTAAGGTCCCTAGTGGCCTAGTATAAATACCCCACCCAATCCTTATTTCACCTCATTTATTTCTCTCTCTAAAACACACACATTAATGCTTTCTCTCTCTACCTTTCTCTCACTAAAAACCCTAGCCACCACCCTTGTGGCCGCCGGCCATATTCCGGCCACCACCGCCACACGGCGGCGCGTCACCATACACCTCCACCACCATATTGAAGCTCTCTTTCTCCTCTTTCCAACCATATATTACACGCTCCATTTGGACTTCAATAACAACTTCAAATGTTTGAATCAAGATTCGTACTTTTAGGGTTTCAAAGGGGTTTTGCAATTGGTTATTAAATAAGGTAAATCGAACAAGTTTTGAGCTTGTTTGGGTGATAAAAACCCACAAATTTGAAATTAGGGTTTCGACCCTATGAACAAATTTGGGGCTTTTGGGTGGAACATGAAATTAAAGCTAATTAGTGACTAAATAAACAAGTAATTAGTGTTTGGTAAGTGTGTGGTGTATTAATTTGATGGGTTTATGCATTTTAGGTTTAGGTTCATCATTTTGGTTAGAATAGATGATGGGTTTTGTGTTTGGTTAGTGTTTGGAGCTTGAATGATTGGTTTTGGGTGTTGTGGAATTGATTTGGTTGTGTTTGATTGAGGAACATGGGACGTACGAACCACCATGGTCACGTACGTGGCTCATGGGTTGGTGTACGTGACCCACTTGGGTCATGGGTCCGAGTCGGGTCGATTTGGTAGCTTGTTGGTTGATGTAGTTGAGGTTTGGATGAGACGCGTGGAGCCGAAAAGCTTCTAGAGCTTGTTTTGTTCACGTGGTTTTGACCGCGACCGTGTCATGACCATTAGGGTCATAACATTGGTTTTGAGTATATTTGGTTGATTGATTGGTCGGCGAGATTGTTTTGAGTTGGTTTGGGATAGAATTGCGATGTTGTGACATTTAATTTGGACTTGATATATATATTGTTGACTTTGAGCTACGTCGGCGTCACTTTGACTTTTTAGTCAATAGTTGACTCCGACAAAGCCGTAACATGGACTTTAGTGTAATTTGGACTATTGATTGATTAAAAGCCGAGAAGTTACGACTCGTGCTTGTGGACTCGAAACGAATAACGATATGAGATTAATATTGGAATTTGACGAAATATATATATATATATATATATATATATATATATATATATGAAAATGCTAATAAACTATGAAATAGAAATAATAAATGGGCTTTTGTACCAAAAATGTCGATAACAAGTCTTATCTTGTTATTTACTATTTTAAACGGAAACTAACGACTAAATTGGAAATATTTTGTAATAAATAAGTAATTAATGTTTCGAGTACACGTTTATCAATAAATGTCAATTGTGGACATTTAATATTGATTTAAGTATTTAATTGCTTACGTTGTGTGCATGGGTTACGGATAACCTAGCATTAATAGTGTTGATCCACGTGGGTAGCAGACTTATAGGGTTGACGAATCTAATAAGAGCCCGCTAGGTACGTTGGGTAACCCTATTAATGGGTGACTTATCCTTATGACTCTTTAAGGATACGATTGATTTATGGGATAATAAGCGACACGAATAAATAAATGAGTTTATCGAGTTGACGAATTCGATAAGGTCTACTATTTATTCCGAAACTTATTGAACTAAGGAGCTTATCGTTTAGAGGTCTCATTGTGTCGCATTGAGTTATATATTGGTTGTTTGAGTGCATTCATGGCATCATATTGAGTCGATACACCCACATGAGGAATACCAAACACTAGGATTAAATGGTGAAACGAGACGTTTTTGGAAATAAAGAAGTGGAACATATTGGGGTAGATAACGTTGATTTGAGGAATATATATATTAAAGTTGGTCTACATTAATAGGTTGTGCCGAGTCGATAGTTGTTGTGTTGTGATGCCGTTATCTTCTGCTAGTGTTTATTTGTGCGTTGATTGCTTGAGGTGAGTTTCATAGCCCCACTTTTATATACGTTTTAACTACGTTTTGAACTATTTTGGGGTGAGAATCATGCAGCTGTTTTTTTTTACCGTTAAAACTATTTGGATTTGTTTATATGCTTGACTGTTTAGATAGATGTGCGGTAGTTGTTGCCTTAGTCTAGGTTTAACCGTGCCTAACTAAGAATAGACTTCTACCTCGACCTAGTCCGGGGTTGGCAATTGTTCTAGATTTTGCCACGACAGTGCTGGACTAGAGTCGTTGGGCCCGAGTAGTCCCTGGATGCGGGACATGTGTTATGATTGGTGATCCGGGTAGGATCGGTGTGAAACGGTATTTATCTATCTTAGGTCTTGCATAGCAAATCAACTCTTACAGGTCCACTATGATTTTGTTGAACTTAAACCTATGAACTCACCAGCGTAAGCTGACCTTTTAGCATGATTTCTCAGGTATTTGAGAGATGTTTGGATTACTTGATCGGTGGAAGCTTGGCAAGAAGGCGGGGTTCAAAGATCATTTCTGACTCTGATAAACTATGGGGACCTATTTTATTAAACTATGTTTTGGGCCTAATAATTACACTTTCGGATTAAATGTTTGGATTAACTAAATTTGGGATTGGTTTTTAATGTTAAATGACTATCTTTTTGCTATACTTGTGTGTGATACCAATCCAATAGTATCGCCCCGAAAACTTGATTAAGTCTTCCGCTGTACCGAGATTTGGGGGTGTTACAGATTGGTATCAGAGCTCAAGGTTATAGAGAATTAGGTATTTTATAAACCCTAAACTATAACCACTTTTGAGAAAATTGATCTTCGACCGACGCACGCCCGCTTGCCAAGCCGAAGCTTCTTATTTGATTATGGTATGAACTGCGAATTGAATTATGAGATGATATGTTAAGGGATATTGTGAACTGATTATGGTAACGTTATTATTGGGAGATGTGATTATTGATTTTGGAAACGAGATACGATTATTGATTTGGAAATGAGATATGATTATTGGTTTTGGAAAATGAGACGTGATTATCGAGATATTACGGAATTTGATTTGAGTAAACGGTATATTATGATTTTGGAATTTTGAACTCGATAGATTTGATATGGGATTATGTGATGGAACGGAACTTATGTGTTTTATTTAAAGGCATGTTTTGAGTAATGCGGTACCTCTACTTTTCAAGCTTTCATTATGTGATATATGTTTTGGGTTAAGTTGATGCGCTTATTAAAACTAGTTGTTTCGAACACTTATACCTACCATATGCCATTGTCACAGACTATGCCTTCACTAGCTTTTGATGTGTCTGAGGAGGTCCTTGCTATTGCTAGTTCGCCAGCATTGACTCTCATGACGGTTGCGCAGGGTGATCCTTATGAGATTGCCCGTCACACTAGTTCATCATCATCAGATCGTCCTAGCTCATCTAGGCAGCTCACTTTACATCAGGTCTTAGCGTGAGCACAGACTCCTAGGCTTGCTTATAGCACTGCCCGCATGTCCGTGAGACCACCACCATCACCTATCCGTTTAGCAACATCTCCATGTCTTAGGAGGCCTAGATCTCCTAGTGTACCACCTCAGGATTTACCTGCACAGAGACTCCGACTCATGGACT
This sequence comes from Chrysanthemum seticuspe, assembly GCA_019973895.1. Taxonomy (NCBI): domain Eukaryota; kingdom Viridiplantae; phylum Streptophyta; class Magnoliopsida; order Asterales; family Asteraceae; genus Chrysanthemum; species Chrysanthemum seticuspe. The sequence goes on along the minus strand of BPTQ01000006.1, from coordinate 73,671,273 downwards.
CTCCCCCTATGGATGAGGGTGAGGGGGAGCATGAGGTTGAGGAGGAGCATGAGATTGAGGAGCAATATGTTGATGAGGATGAGGATCCTCAGGAGGAGGATGATGAGGATATCCCAGAAGGGGGTACTCCTCCATTGTAGAGTCCTGCACATTCTCCAGGACCAGGTTCTCCTTTGCCTGAGCCTGAGTCCCCTGGACAGCCTTTAGACATCGACTCACCACCTTACTCACCTTATATAGGTAGCCCGGTAGGATCGGAGATACCATCGGAGATTGTTTCTGAGCCCGAGGAGTATGGTGAGATGGGTCTGATGTGGGAGAGGATTACATCGCAGGGTTGACGGATCGATTGGTTGGAGTATCTAGGGCTAGTATTGAGGATCTGAGAGTTGATATGGGTACTGTAGTCAGAAGGACTAGGGTTTTGCGTAAGGGTATGTCGGAGCTCCAGGAGCAGGTTGGGGACCTGCTGAGAGGGTTCGCGACAGCTCGTGATGCTGATAGATCGATTTGGCGTATGATTGGTGAGTTGGAGAGAGAGGTCGCAGAGCTTAAGATTGACGATGTTAGGAGGTCATTATGGAGAGAGATTGACGATGTTAGGAGGTCAGTGAGTGATATTCGTAGACGTGGCTAGATAGTATTAGGTTTATGGTTTTGTACCATTTTGAAACTAAGTAGTACTTGGTTCGGGATGTAGGATTATCCCAGTTATTTACTAGTATCGTTATTAGGATCGTTTTTTATTTCTTCGTATCCTTCCATGTATTCCACTTTTGAAACCTATGAGTTATGGTTATGGGAACATGCATCCTTTAGTTATGATGCGGTATCTGATCGTTTCACTTTGGCATAGTGTTATCCCTATTGGCCTTGATTATGTATTCAGGCGTTATTTGGTGACCCTTGGAACCCAACTCTATTTTAGAACGTGAATTGTGAACTTATGAAACCGTGCTTCTTGCCTTCAGAATGATGGCAACAAGACGAAACCCGATTAGGAACAACCGAGCAGCTCCTGCTGTTGTTGTTGCCCCTGGTCGTCGAGGTCGTCGTTCGGCCCCGACCACACCACATGTTGAGAACCCGAACATTGATAACCCAGCTGTAGAGAACCCGAATGTGAACGACCATGCTGAGAATGGTCCTGTTCCACAAAACCCTCCACTAGTGAACCCAACCCACATTGACCAGCTAGTGTCGCAGCGTGTCGCTGAACTGCTTGCTGAGGCTAATCTTTCTAACACCTCTAGTGGAACCCCAATGCTGAATCGAAATCGAGGTTGTACCTACAAAGAGTTCCGATTATGTGGTCCCATTGAGTTTGGAGGAACTGAGGGAGTAGTTTACCTGATTAGGTGGTTGGAGAAAACTGAATCTGTGTTTGCTGTGAGTAACTGTGATGAGGATTGTAAGGTTAAGTATGCAACATTTACCTTGAAGGACGAGGCGTTGACCTGGTGGAACAACTACCACAGATCAGTAGGAATTGATGTAGCTTATCGTATGACTTGGACTCAGTTTAAGACTCTCCTGATTAAGACTTACTGTCCTAGGATGGAAGTTAAGAAGTTAGAGAGTGAGTTCTGGAATCATAAGGTTAAGGGTACAGACATGGCGACTTATACTCGTCGTTTCCAAGAGTTATCATTGCTTTGCCCTGAAATGGTTCGCACCGAAGAACTTAAGATTGAAAGGTATACTGATGGATTGCCTTTAGCTACTCGAAATGATGTCATCGCTGCCAAGCCAGTTAATTTGCAAGAGGCAATTGCTGTGGCTCAGAGTTTGATGGACTCTTGTGTGCTAGAATTAAGAGACAAGAGTAAGAATGATAGGAGTGATAAGAGGAAGAGGAACGAAGTTGCAAAAGGGAATGGCAACAAACGGCAAGAGACAGCCAGAGTGTTCTCCTTAGGAAATGGAGGTAGGAAAGATTACGAAGGTAGTAAGCCTGTGTGTGGTCGTTGTAACCGACACCACCATGGACTATGCCCGAATGTGTGTAGGAAGTGCTCTAAGGTAGGACACTTGGCCAAAGACTGTAGGTCCCGACCACTTGCTGCAGCTCAAACTGCACAAGGGGTGGACTGGAAGGCCACTGTCACCTGTTTTGGATGTGGAAAGAAGGGGCACTTTAAGAATGAGTGCCAAGAGCCGTGGATGAGAGGAAATCCCGGTAATGTAGGAGGATTTGCTAACCGAGGTGTAGGAGGTAATGGCTTAAACCCTGTGAAGCGTGAGGTTGTAGAAAACCAGGGAAACCATGGTGATAGGAATCAGCAGAGAGACTGGGAACAGCGCATGTTTACGCTATTGGGAAGGAAGCTGGTGAGGACCCTAACGTAGTTACGGGTACGTTCCTTCTCAATAATCGCTATGCTTCCACACTGTTTGATACTGGTGCGGATATGAGTTTCGTATCCACCAAATTTATGCCATTACTAGGAATCTCCCAAACACCTCTAGGGTTTAGTTACGATGTAGAATTAGCGAATGGGAATAGAGAGAAGATAGACACCGTAGTTTGAGGTTGTACCTTAAGTTTCCTAGACCGCCCGTTTAGTATAGACCTATTGCCGGTTACCTTAGGAAGTTTTGACGTCATTATCGGAATGGATTGGTTGTCGAAGAACGGTGCACACATCATTTGTGATGAGAAGATTGTGCGTTTACAGTATGGAGGAAAAGTTCTGAGCATACAAGGAGATCAGAGCGACTGTGGAAGTCCTTCCCGGTTGAGCATCATCTCTTGTATTAAGGCCCAGAAGTACATCGATAGAGGAGGTTGTCTTTTCTTGGCTCGAATTTCTGAAAAGAAAAGTGAGGAGAAGAGTGAAAGACACCTTAACGATGTACCCGTTGTTAGAGAATTTCCGGATGTGTTTCCCGACGATCTGCCAGGGATTCCACCTGTCCGACAAGTGGAATTCCAAATAGAGTTGATACCCGGTGCGACACCCGTAGCCCGGGCACCTTATCGACTTGCTCCAAGAGAATTGGAGGAACTGTCTAAACAGTTGGCAGAATTGTCAGAGAAGGGATTCATTTGACCAAGTTCGTCACCGTGGGGAGCACCAGTGTTGTTTGTGAAGAAGAAGGATGGATCGTTTCAGATGTGTATTGATTATAGGGAATTGAATAAGTTAACAGTGAAGAACCGATATCCGTTGCCTAGAATAGATGATCTATTCGACCAACTCCAAGTAGCTAGTGTCTTTTCTAAGATCGATTTACGATCTGGTTATCACCAGCTTAGAGTTCGAGAGGAGGATATCCCTAAGACTGCGTTTAGGACTCGTTATGGACACTATGAATTCCAAGTGATGTCGTTTGGTTTGACCAACGAGCCAACGATTTTCATGGATCTCATGAACCGAGTGTGTAAGCCATACCTAGATAAGTTTGTGATAGTATTCATAGACGATATCTTGATATACTCTAAGAGTAGTGAGGAGCACGAAGAACATTTGAGGCTCATTTTAGGATTGCTGAGAGAGGAGAAGCTGTATGCCAAATTCTCTAAGTGTGAATTTTGGATTCCGTCCGTGCAATTCTTAGGTCATGTGATAGATAGTCGAGGTGTTCATGTTGACCCAGCTAAGATTAAAGCCATTAAGGAATGGGCAGCTCCTAAGAACCCATCAGAAATCCGACAGTTTCTAGGGTTAGCAGGCTACTATAGGAGATTCATTAAGGGATTTTCTAAGATAGCTAAGTCGCTGACCAAACTAACACAAAAGGATGTTAAGTATGAATGGTGAGAAAAGGAAGAAGAAGCATTCCAACTTCTGAAGGAGAAGTTGTGTAGTGCGCCCATCCTAGCTTTGCTTGAAGGAAGCGAAGACTTTGTCGTCTACTGCGACGCTTCGCATAAAGGCTTAGGTGCTGTTTTGATGCAACGTGAAAAGGTAATTGCTTATGCATCCCAACAACTTAAGAAGCATGAGAAAAACTACACCACCCATGACCTTGAGTTAGGTGTTGTAGTGTTTGCTCTTAGGATTTGGAGACATTACCTGTATGGAACCAAGTGTGTAGTATTTACCGACCATAAGAGTTTGAAGCATATCTTAGATCAGAAGGAACTGAACATGAGACAACGTCTTTGGTTGGAATTGCTTAGTGATTATGACTGTGAGATTCGTTATCATCCTGGTAAGGCTAATGTTGTGGCTGATGCACTTAGTCGTAAGGAGGACATTCCACCCCTACTCGTTAGATCCTTTGGAATGACCATTGTTTCGCCCTTACCATCTCAAATTTTAGCCGCCCAAGCAGAGGCATTGACGGAAGAGAACCGTCCTTATGAGAATCTTCATGGAATGGTAGAAAGTGAAAACGGCTTCTTGAAGCGTTCCGACGGAACATTATGCTTCAAAGACAGAAGTTGGATACCATTTCATGGTGGAATCCGTGAGTTGACTATGCACGAGTCGCATAAATCAAAATACTCTATTCATCTCGGAGCCGATAAGATGTATCAGGATCTTAAGAAACTTTATTGGTGGTCCAATATGAAAGCCGATATAGCTTAGTATGTCAGTAGATGCCTGACTTGTTCTAAAGTTAAGGCCGAACATCAGAAACCATCAGGACTTTTAGTTCAACCCGAACTCCCATAATGGAAATGGGAGCGAATAACCATGGACTTTATCACTAAAATTACCGAGAACAGTTAGCGGCAATGACGCTATCTGGGTAATAGTTGATCGTTTAACTAAGTCTGCTCACTTCTTAGCCATTAGTGAAACCGATAGTCTTGATAAGCTTGCTCGATTGTATCTTACGGAGATAGTATCGCGTCATGGAGTACCGATATTTATCATTTCCGATAGGGATAGTCGTTTTACATCCCACTTTTGGAAGTCATTAAAGACAGCATTAGGAACGAATTTGGATATGAGTACTGCTTACCATCCACAGACAGATGGTCAAAGCGAGAGAACCATTCAGACTTTAGAAGACATGCTTAGAGCATGTGTTATAGATTTCGGTAAAGGTTGGGAGAGACACCTCCCTTTGGCCGAATTCTCTTACAACAATAGTTATCACTCTAGCATTAAGGCCGCCCCATTTGAGGCACTGTATGGCCGAAAATGTCGTTCTCCTGTTTGTTGGGCTGAAGTTGGCGAGAGTCAAATTACATGTCCCGAACTTGTCCTAGAAACCACTGAGAAGATAGTTCAGATTCGTAATCGGTTGCAAACCGCTCGTGATAGACAAAAGTGTTATGCCGATAAGAGACGTAAACCATTAGAATTTCAGGTTGGAGATCGTGTTATGTTGAAATTTTCTCCTTGGAAAGGAGTGATTCGTTTTGGGAAACGTGGAAAACTCAATCCCCGATATATTGGTCCCTTTCCAATCCTGGAAAGAATTGGACCGGTAGCATACCGCCTGGAGCTACCATCGGAACTGAGTAGTGTACACAATGTCTTTCATGTTAGTAATCTTAAGAAATGTCTTTCGGAGGAAAACATAGTTGTGCCTTTAAGAGATATTCGTATTGATGAGAAATTGAATTTTGTTGAGGAACCGATTGAGATTATGGATCGTGAGATCAAAAGGCTGAAGAATAGCCGTATTCCGATTATTAAGGTTCGTTGGAACTCCCGGCATGGACCGGAGTTCACTTGGGAACGTGAGGACGTTTTCCGTAGGAAGTATCCTAAACTTTTCATGACATAAAGCAACTCGGAGTGAAACCCGGGACGGGTTTCTTCTGAGGCTGGGAGGTTGTGACAACTGGCAATTTAGGGAGTTTATTTTAGGTAACCGCATTACGTTAAACTAAACCGAGTTTTGCCTTTATCACTATTTTTATAAACCATGACTTGATTGTATATCGTCTATTGGTTTTTATGACTTATTTCATTATTAAATGAGTTATCGTATGAGTTTTAACTCTATTTGGTAGGCACTATTCGATTCGGCACTAGAAAAGTCTAAAACAAGAATTATTGTAACTTTTAGACCGTAACTCGAAAATTGACAAATAAATAGTCAAAACTCGTGGAAAAACGTAAATAACGATGTTAGAAAGTTAAATAAATGTTGTGAGACACTCGAGGGACAATATATGAGCTCGGGAATGGGTAAACGGGATAGTTACGAAAAATTACAACTCCGACCCCTCCCCTTTCCCTTGCGCTCTGTTCCCAAGATTATTTAGGAAAGAAGAGAAGATGTAAAAGAGAGGGGAGGCCTAAATAGAAGAGGAAAGAAGAGATAATAGTTTTTTTTTTGTGTTCCCGAGTTGGAAAGAAAGGAAAAAGAAATTAAATCTTTTTATGTTCCCGAGTCCGAAAGAAAGGGAAAGAAAGTTTGTAATTTTACAATTATACCCTTCACTAAAAATATAAAAAACTAAATACAAACACATAGCAAAGAACTTATTAGATATTTAGTTACAATTTGAATCATACATGAAACATGTCGTAGCAATCATATATCAAACATGTCGTAGCAATTCACATTTTGTGAAAAACCACACTTCAAAAAGTGATATACTGAAGCAATTTATATGGCATTTAAAACGATAAAACATGTTGAAAAGACTACAAATAGATAAGCTGAAAGTATTAAAGATTTGCAATATCAAATATATCATCCAAGTCAACCAAAAACATGTTCCATGTCATAAGAAAATGACTTAAAAATTCTGCAACAAAGCAAAAGATGATAGTCTAAGAAAAAGATGATAGTTTTAGAAAAAGAAGCTGATAGCTTAAAAAAATGTTGATGCAGTTGAACGCAATTATTCGCTTGAACCCATCATTTTTTCTAGTACGTTCTTCCGCATCTCAAGAGGACAACTAAATAGTAGCTGCGCTTTTTTTGGATTGTCCGCCAAAAAGATAAGAGCACTAGAAATGACATCAGGTTCCAACTCCAATGGCTCCAATTCCTTATGCATTTCACCACCTGTATAGTCATGTTGATAAACTCTATCCAATATGGTGTTAGTTTCTTTTAAAACGAGATTACCTTCCCTGATTGTATCAGCCACCTCATGAACAGATCCCATAATCTTTGAATTTGAGTCTTCTTCTTCTTCTTCTTCAAAATTTCTTTTTTTACCCTTAGATTTGGATGCATTCGAAGTTTGCTGAGGTGAAAATGGTGTGGGAGATCCAGTTTGAATATCATCAAGGTTGATGAGATTTTCATAAGTAACTTCATTGGTAGCTAGTAACTCATCAATGTCTTCAATTGTTTCTATTTTTATGCCGACTTTCTTGTTCTCTGCAGCTTTTTTCTCCCTAGTGTTTTTCTCCTTAGCGGTTTCAGAAGAAAAACCTGATGCTCTATCTTTAGCAAAGAGTAGTAATAGGTCGTCATAGTTTGAAACTTTTTTGGTCTTCCATATTGAAGCTTCAGGCTTTGCCTAGAAAAAAAAGTTATCAATCAATTCATAATGCAACAAATAATAATATAATGAAATATGTTGGCTGCAATAATTTGCAATCTGGTATAGAAGCTTTTTCAACTTTGTTTCATATCTAGGACTATGATCACTATTTTAAATCTTGTATATTAAAGTTAGTGAACACATTTTGTGAATTAATTATATGTGTATTAATTTCATTCCATACAATATAAGTCTGGTCCACAATTGCAAGCACCTAATTGGAAGTGGAAGAGATACTACTACAGTCCATACAATGAATTAATTGTATATGTATCAAACTGGAAGAGATACTACTACTGTTCATTTTATAGTTGCGATTGCACTGATTTGGCTGCATACAATTGCAAGCAAGGCATCCACTATAATAAAAATACTGTAATGAGTGAATTTATAGAGTTGATACTTACTTCAATTAATTGTTCCCATACTTATTCTTCCGCTTCCATTAGTTCAGTCATCGAGTTCCAAGAAAACCCACTCAATTTAGTTCCTCGAAACACATCATAACATTGAGAAAAATGTTCTTTTATTGTTTTCAATCGGTTTTTCAAACGAGCTTTGGTGAAATCTTTTTTTTTAATTTTGCCTCAACTCGTTCACCATATTAGTATATGCCTCCGAAGAGAATGTTCCACCATTTCGATTGCCTTTATCTTGTTGTGTGATCATAGCTTGAATAAATGCATACTCCATTTCATCGGTCCAATTGAATTGTAGTTTTTTCCCCTTAGTTTCATCCTTTTTGCCATTAGTTTCATCATTTTTACCCATGACAAGCTGCATGACACAATAGAGTGACAAACTTAACTACGATGGACTGTAAGTACATAATATAAATTACAAATTTAATAAACAATGACACATCTAAATAATACAAAAAATTTCATATATTAATTATTAATAAAATTCAAATCCAGGTACTACAATCAATAATAAAGAAATTATCTTGACATATCAATTTCATTGTTTGGATACATCAAGTAATTGGTCCACATTTCATTTGCAATTGAGTTGCGTAGTTGTTCTCCTATCGAACTGCCACCACTTGTGTCCCCCGTATCATGACGGGCTTCATCTTGTGGTGCATTTAGAATTTCTTGTTGATGAGTGTCTAAATACTCATCATTTTTGTACAAAATAAACTGCAAAATCATCTGAAAACACTCAGAAACACATCAAAATGATCAAAATATCACAAATCAGTGTTTTATGTGTTTTAAATGCAAAAATATCAAAATCAGATGAAAAACATATCAAATTTGCAAAAATTGCAGTTTCAATCCCCCAAGTTTCAAAAGTTGTCAAAAACAGTCCCTGGTACATAATTTCAAAAGAAAAGTCACCAAAGGTCCTTTTTAAATCATAAGTTATCAAATTTAGTCCTTTGGTGAAAAATATCAAAAGTTTGAGAAAATTACAAAAATGGTCCTCCAAGTTTGAAAATTGGCAAAATAGCCCCTGGAAAATTGCAAAGTGGCAATTTTGGTCCTTATACTTTTTGAGAGTGTCACTTTTAGTCCTTGGAAGAAACTTTGATGAAATGGCAGCATTGGTCCTTTGAATTTCAGCAATTACACTTTAGTACCTTGTCATTTTAAACCCTTTATCCTTTTTTGGCCTAGTCATGTGCATTTTGGACCCCCTGTCAATTTGCATTATGAACCCCCTTTTATTAATACACTGCCCGGTCAAATAATGGTTTGACTATTCCTTTGGCGCCCCACTGTTCCCTTATCTTCTTCCCACTTGAGCCCTGCAACACAGGCAAGATTCCCACCATTCCCATCACCTTTCCACCCTCCTCCTCATCATACTCACCTACCCTTACCTCCACATTTAATGCCACCCCCCCCCCTAGCTAGATATCACAGCCTACAGTCAAATCCCCATTTCCCGCCAAAAATGTGATAACACTGAAAACACTCCCATTGGCCACAAAAAGAGGTGGGATCTGCTCTAAGGACACGTGTAAGCTAAATGGGACTATAAACAGAGGAGAAGAAGCAAGTACCAAGCCAGTAGTTAACTTTTATTTTTCATGTATGTCGTAATTTTAATTTCTTAGTCTTAAAAAGGTTCTCAGTTGTATTTTCAAGTTTAATTGTATTAAGTACAAGTATTTTGGTGTATTGCAAGTTTTCTTAAGTATCAATTCAAGCTTATTCTAAGAATCCTTATTTCAAGTTCACTGTTACACTTTGCAAATTCAAACTCTTATGTATAAGCTTCAATAAGCTTATTTGTAAGCTCAAACAAGCTTAAACTAGCTTGCTATAGCTTTTTATAAGCTCAAATTTAAATTTCATACAATTTTGGATTCTAGTCAATGAAAGTCAACTGAACAAGGAAATGGGTATGAAAAGGAATTTGGTGGTGCAGAGCATTGGAATGGGGTTGATTTTGAGTTAATGAGGTGCTCTATTTAGGTTAGTGGTTCTCTGGTACTTGGATTCAAGCCACAGTGGCTATGGGACCTATGTAAGTGATTTTCAAGGTTCTTAGTATAATCTTCATTTGTATTCACAACTGGTTCTAATCTGTTATTTAGGAAGTATTTAAGTTAATTAAACTGATTTGGATCATTATCATGTGCTAGTTAGGTGTTTAGATCATCTTTGATTCACAAACAGTTATTAAAGGGGTGTTTGGTTCTGCTTAGTTATCTGTCTCAGAAGCAAATGCAATGGTTAATTTCTCTTGGTTCATGTTTGTTAAGTAGAAGTAAACTCATTTGAGTCTTAGTCTGGACTGCAACACCACAAAAGTCAACTCTCAACCTTAATCTGTCTAAACTAATCACTGTTGTAATTTTGGGATTGCAATTCATCAATTTGTGTTTAGAAATCAATAATGTTGCTTGCATTAGGTTTATAACATCTCATAACATCAATCTCAGTCTTAAAACTGGATCTAAAGTTCATGTTAGTCAAAGTTCATCAATATCTTGAAAAGTCAAAAAGTGCTTAAATCTGTTTTGAGCCCAATTACAAGGATTTTTCTAGGATTCATATTTGGGTCTTATCAAGTGAATCTTGGCATTTCAAAAAGTTCAGCTGGTGCTCTTACTTTTCATCATTTTATTTGATTTTTACAAATTTTATAAAAGCTCCAAATAAGCTCATCTTTCAGGCCCATAATGCCCTGCTCCAAACTCAGTGAATGCTGAGTTTTTCTCAGGTTTTGCAGCTAAGGCACAGGGCTTATTAGAGCTTTTCTTGGTTTGCTTTTTGGTACACTTAATCTCAACCAGGTCTTCTCTAGGTTACAACTTATAGTTTCCAGTTTGAGCTTATTGTTAAGCTTGTGCATCAGCTTAAAGTTGCTACCCAGGATCTGTTTTGGGTCAAAAGTTCAAACATCAAATCTGGTTTAATTTGCAAACCAGTAGTATTAGCTTGTTAAAACTTGTTCCATTTTAGTTATTTTAACTTATCATAGCTTGTGTTTCAGTTTGGTAGCTTTTTGTGAGCTTTTGGCTTATTAAGTGCTTATTTCAAATAAGCACTTCCATAGCAGTTCTATATTCATCCACATAAGCACCTATTTTTCCATTTTTCTTATATTCCTAGTATAATTTTAGACTTTTCCTGTAATTTTCAGATTTTTCTAAGTTGTTTTGCTATTTTTCTTAAATTAAAAACAGTTTTTAGGCTTATTTAATTAGCTTTTAATACAAAAAATTCAGAAAAGGTCCAAAAAAATAAGTTTTCATTTTTCTTAGGCTTAGATAAATATAAAAAGTAAAAAAAGTAATTTTCCATATTTTTCATAGTTTATTTTATAATTTTTAGCAATTTAATTAGTTTTTAATAGTTTAAAATTCATAGAAAATAGAAAAATAATCAGAAAAATATAAAAATAGTTTTGAAAATTCTTTTTTGTTATTTTAGATTTTTCCAAGTCATAATTTTATTTTTCTAGCTTTATTTCCTATTTTCTTGTATTTTAGGTAATTATTTAATAGTTAAAAATAGTTTTTAATTAATAATAATTAGATATTTAGTTATAAAAATAATTTTCTTTTTCTAAAAAGTTTGTTTTATCATTAGGATTGTAAAAATATCATTTTCATATTTTTAGGATTAATATTGCTTTAGTTTCACTTTTTATTTTTACGTCGCGTAGATTTTAATTTCAGTTTTATAAAAACATAAAAACAAAAACATCATTTTAATTATAGTGATAGCGTTTATTTAATAGATTTTATCTTTTTAATTTCCTTTAATTTGCATTTAAGCCGTTTTTATTTGTTGGCTATTTCTGTAGTTATAATCAATAATCAAATCTCTGTATCCATTCAAATCTTCTCGATCACTAAACGTTTGACTATTCTCGCACGGCTCGTTGGGACTTAACGACCTGGGGAAACATTATACTCTCCTGGACTTCATTGCATTCGTGCTTGAACTGTTTTAAGTTTGTTACGGTCTGTCATTCACAAGTGGCGGACTTGCGTGACAAAACTTGACGGTTCTGCGCGGATCAAATTTTGGCGCCGCTGCCGGGGAGCTGTGCTAATTATCCTACGTTTAGCAGATTAGTGATTTGAATAATCACTCCTTGTTCATACCATCTATCTATATCTATATATTTCTATAAAAAATCCAAAAACCCAAAAACAGCCAAAAACGTATAAAACACAAAAATATTTTGCTTTTGTTTCTATATATGTATCAAATATAAAAAAAAAAAACCAAAAAGATTCGTCGTTTTCTTAAATAATAAACAACTTAAAAGATTACCACCGCAAACCAAGGCAGTGCACTACCTAACTGGGGGTGCGACCATAATAAGTTCCCGAACCAAAGATTTAAAACTTGCCTTTGTGTCCTTGTGATTGGTGTACCTTTTTCAAAGAAGCCATTCATCTTGGATTATTGGTTAAGTTCACTGTTGTTTTGCCTCGATCTTGTGTTAATTGATTTTGTTGTGATATCGACGTTTCAAAACCAGAAAACCTAAAAAGATTCTCCTTACCCCATTTTCACCAATTTCATAATTCCTCTCCTTAACTCTGAGATCCCTTAGAGTTAACTCTAGTGCATGCGCACTCGTTCTTCTAGATCATTGAGTCCTTTTCGTGATCTAGCAGACATTCCTAGACGACGTTCTCGTAGACGTGCTGCCCAAATAGTCGAACCCGAGATTCGTACTATTTCAAACAAAATGGCAGACGAACGTACTATGGCGGAAATGCTCCAGGCACCCACCGAGGGTTATGGAGATGCCATCATTCTACCAGTAATCAACTCTGATCACTTTGAATTGAAGACACATTTGATCACACTTGTGTCTACAAATCAATTCCACGGGTTTGATCGTGAAGACCCGTATGCACACATCCGTTGGTTTAACAAGTTGACTTCAACTATCAATTACAAGGATGTGCCACAGAAAGTCATCAAGTTGATGCTATTTCCATTCTCACTTGAGGGGACAGCCCGGATTTGGCTGGAAAAAGAACCCCCTCGATCCATCGAAACTTGGGAGGAACTTGTTCAAAAGTTTGTCAATCATTTCTTTCCTCCATCAAAGACGACTAATCTTAAAAATGAAATTTCTGGATTTCGTCAAAATTTCGATGAAAACTTTGGAGAGGCGTGGGAGAGATTCAAAGATCTCCTCAGGAAATGCCCTCACCATGGATTCACGGAGCTTCAACAAATCAATATCTTTTACAATGGGTTGAATGGTAACGATCAAGATTCCTTGAATGCAGCCGCAGGTGGAAATATCTTGAATCGTAAGCCTAAAGATGTGATTGAAATTTGCGAGCAAAAATCGAAAGTTCCTATTTCTCGCAACAAAGTCAATACTCCGAACACTCCTGCTTCTACATCTAATAACTCTTCTGAGTTAGCTGCTCCGATAGCAGCTCTAACGGATGCCATCCGTTGTATGATTAAGGATGTTAAGGAAATCAAAAGCGAGATTCATAAACCAGAACCAATCAAAGCCGTAAACAAGGTGTGTGAAACTTGTGGTGGTCCACACGCGTATTATGATTGTCAAGCAACCGATGCTTCCTTTTACCAAGCTCCCGTAGCTTCGGTAAACCACAATCAATACCGACCACAGGCTGATCCTCACTACCGTGCACCTAGCGGTATGACACCACCTGGTTTTCCTCCTGTGCAAAACCATGGCAATCAAAATCGCTTTGTTCCGAATCAAGGACAAAATTTCAATCAAAACCGGAATAATCACAACCCACCCTACCAAGCTCCAAATCAGCATAATTATCAACAACCTTCTCATGCTCCCCCACCAAATGACTTCATGAAAGTTACTGAGTCAAGCATACGTTCAATGCAAACTCAGATCAATAACATGAGGGTTGAGCTGAAGAAGGAAATTGATACCACAATGTCTCGGCAGACAAATGAGTTGAAGAATATGATGAGCAGTTTCATGAACATGAATATGAACCAAGCTTCATCATCTTCTGGAGGACTCCCAAGCAATACAATTACCAATCCAAATGCCGAGTTGAAAGCCGTCACCACTCGTAGTGGTAAGACGCACAATGGACCTTCGACTCCTATGCCCCCTCCTCCTGTGGCATTGAGTCAAGTTACCAAGGAAACAACGGACAAGGTGCATTATTCAAGCCCACGAAGTACCGCACACGTCCAACCTTCGGTAGTCCAACCTTTAAGTCCGGAACCCGAAGTTCCGAAGACACATTCTGAGCCAGAAAACACTTCCATCCCGGCTCAAAAGTCTAGTCAGCTTCCTTACCCATCAAGAATGAATGATGAGAAGCAAAAAGACAAAAACAAAGAGCAGATGGAAAAATTTTTCCAAATCTTCAATGAGCTTCACTTTGATATAAGCTTCGTTGATGCTCTCGTTCTAATGCCTAAATTTGCATCCACGCTTAAAGGCTTACTGACCAACAAAGATAAGCTGTCTGAGATGGCTAAAACCCCCCTCAATGAGCAATGCTCAGCGGTCCTTCTCAAGAAGCTTCCCAAAAAGCTTGAAGACCCGGGCAGATTTCTAATCCCGTGTGATTTCTTGGGGATGGTTCAATGCTCCGCCTTGGCCGATCTTGGCGCTAGCATTAACCTCATGCCACTCTCAGTATGGAAGAAACTGTCTCTTCCTAAACTTTCATCAACTTGTATGACACTCGAGCTAGCGGACCGTACCATAACTCGTCCACTTGGGATAGCCGAGGATGTTGTGATGAAAGTGGGAAAGTTTCACTTTCCTACTGACTTTGTTGTAGTAGACTTCGATGCAGATTCTAGAGTTCCCCTCATCTTAGGGAGAGCTTTCTTGAGAACGAGTCGTGCTCTGATTGATGTGTTTGCTGAAGAGTTGACCATACGGGTTGACAATGAAGAGCTCACGTTGAATATCAACCAGAACTCCAAACCTCTATACAAACAGAGTGTTGCCACAATTGATCAAAAATCTGAAAGATTCAATGCAACACTCTCAAATTTCACGGTTAAGAGGAGTTTTCAAAAACGTGCTGAGCTCAAAGCTGTGAAAATCACCCCTGGTTCAAACAAATGGTTTGAAAGCTGTACCAGGGAAGTCAAGAGTGTTCTTGATGATGATGATGATCTAGATTCGGAGACTTCAACGGAAGTGGTGGAAACTGCTAGCTCTAAGAGCACACCACTTGTCCCACCTCCGGAATCAGTTTGTCGCATCGAGTTTGTTAACTCTGTGGATGAAACGAAACTCTCTTCTGTTTCATCTGAGTTGGATGATGATGTTTGTGATCCAATGGGAGACATTCTTCCCATTGATGAATTGCTCAAGAATGATCCATCATCTTCCAGTCTTATTCCCGACTCTTCCATTCCTTCTCTCACTCCTGATGAGGAAGATGACAACTTTTGGAATGAATTCGATGCATTTCTTAGTGATGAGTCAATTCCTACAGGAATTGATAACACTTACTTGGATCCGGAGGGAGACATCCTTTTTCTGGAAAGTCTGTTGATTGAAGAACCATTTCCCACCCTCCCTCCCGGACATCTTACTGACAATCACCATATAAGCTTCAAATTTAAGCTTAAAAATGTCAAAAATGGTGATTTGCTTCTTTCTGATGAGGAATGGACTTGCATTGTCATGCATATCTTTGTTCCATTCTTCACAGATGGTGTGGTTGCTCTTTCCCTTTTCTCTTCCGGGAATGAGGACACCATCTTTGACCCCGGTATCATTCTTAATAGTTTTTACTATTAACAATACCGCGGTTGTGTCTCGTCGGTGTGGAACTTTCTGATGTTCATATGTTTGTTAACACTGTGAACGAAAGTCCGATTGAGATTGGTTTTCCACGTTACTTTCCCCAAGGACAAATGAATTCGGGGTCGAGTCAAGCTAGCGACTCGGTAATCAAAAACAGTAGCTAAACATGGGTTTTCACCCGTGTGTACCACCTTAGTGTGGGGGAGTTGCCCCACATGTTATATATATCTCAAAAAAAAAAAAAAAAAAAAAAAAAAAAAAAAAAATCTTTCTAAATAATGGCCGTAGTATTTCCCTTTACGTTCTTTGTTTCGGCATAACCGCCGGTACTTTGAATATTGAGGGCAATATTCATTTCTAAGTGTGGGGGGGAATTCTCGCGAATTTCATATATTATCTACCCAATTCCCCCGTTTTTGGCCAAAATTTTTTTTTTGGAGTAAGTGTTTTACACTTTCTCATCTGGTTATCAGTCCACCTTGTCTAAAAAACAAAAGGATTGGCTAATCCAGGAGCAAACGGCTCTTGGTAAAGATATCTCAAATCCGTTGACGGCTTGCAATTTGCCCAAAATTGTATGGTTCTCAACTCACCATATCCTAAAAAGTGAAGAGTTGGCTAGCCCGCAAGGTTATGGCTTGTGGTAAAGGCAGTGGAAAAACCATAATTGGTAATCAGCTCACCAAAGATAATATTGATAATTTATCTAAGAGTTGGCTAGTCCAGAAGGGTACGGCTTCTGGTAAAGACAAATCAAATCCGTTGAAAGCTGGTGGTTTGCTCAAAATCACATGGTTATCAGTGTACCATGGTTCTTACTTGAACTGAAACATTTGGCTACTCCAGAAGTAATGGCTTTTGGTAAAGAGATTAAAATCCATTATGTTTTCTCAAATCATTGCTAGGGACTAGCAATATCTCAGTGTGGGGGATTGATGAGTGTCTAAATACTCATCATTTTTGTACAAAATAAACTGCAAAATCATCTGAAAACACTCAGAAACACATCAAAATGATCAAAATATCACAAATCAGTGTTTTATGTGTTTTAAATGCAAAAATATCAAAATCAGATGAAAAACATATCAAATTTGCAAAAATTGCAGTTTCAATCCCCCAAGTTTCAAAAGTTGTCAAAAACAGTCCCTGGTACATAATTTCAAAAGAAAAGTCACCAAAGGTCCTTTTTAAATCATAAGTTATCAAATTTAGTCCTTTGGTGAAAAATATCAAAAGTTTGAGAAAATTACAAAAATGGTCCTCCAAGTTTGAAAATTGGCAAAATAGCCCCTGGAAAATTGCAAAGTGGCAATTTTGGTCCTTATACTTTTTGAGAGTGTCACTTTTAGTCCTTGGAAGAAACTTTGATGAAATGGCAGCATTGGTCCTTTGAATTTCAGCAATTACACTTTAGTACCTTGTCATTTTAAACCCTTTATCCCTTTTTGGCCTAGTCATGTGCATTTTGGACCCCCTGTCAATTTGCATTATGAACCCCCTTTTATTAATACACTGCCCGGTCAAATAATGGTTTGACTATTCCTTTGGCGCCCCACTGTTCCCTTATCTTCTTCCCACTTGAGCCCTGCAACACAGGCAAGATTCCCACCATTCCCATCACCTTTCCACCCTCCTCCTCATCATACTCACCTACCCTTACCTCCACATTTAATGCCACCCCCCCCTAGCTAGATATCACAGCCTACAGTCAAATCCCCATTTCCCGCCAAAAATGTGATAACACTGAAAACACTCCCATTGGCCACAAAAAGAGGTGGGATCTGCTCTAAGGACACGTGTAAGCTAAATGGGACTATAAACAGAGGAGAAGAAGCAAGTACCAAGCCAGTAGTTAACTTTTATTTTTCATGTATGTCGTAATTTTAATTTCTTAGTCTTAAAAAGGTTCTCAGTTGTATTTTCAAGTTTAATTGTATTAAGTACAAGTATTTTGGTGTATTGCAAGTTTTCTTAAGTATCAATTCAAGCTTATTCTAAGAATCCTTATTTCAAGTTCACTGTTACACTTTGCAAATTCAAACTCTTATGTATAAGCTTCAATAAGCTTATTTGTAAGCTCAAACAAGCTTAAACTAGCTTGCTATAGCTTTTTATAAGCTCAAATTTAAATTTCATACAATTTTGGATTCTAGTCAATGAAAGTCAACTGAACAAGGAAATGGGTATGAAAAGGAATTTGGTGGTGCAGAGCATTGGAATGGGGTTGATTTTGAGTTAATGAGGTGCTCTATTTAGGTTAGTGGTTCTCTGGTACTTGGATTCAAGCCACAGTGGCTATGGGACCTATGTAAGTGATTTTCAAGGTTCTTAGTATAATCTTCATTTGTATTCACAACTGGTTCTAATCTGTTATTTAGGAAGTATTTAAGTTAATTAAACTGATTTGGATCATTATCATGTGCTAGTTAGGTGTTTAGATCATCTTTGATTCACAAACAGTTATTAAAGGGGTGTTTGGTTCTGCTTAGTTATCTGTCTCAGAAGCAAATGCAATGGTTAATTTCTCTTGGTTCATGTTTGTTAAGTAGAAGTAAACTCATTTGAGTCTTAGTCTGGACTGCAACACCACAAAAGTCAACTCTCAACCTTAATCTGTCTAAACTAATCACTGTTGTAATTTTGGGATTGCAATTCATCAATTTGTGTTTAGAAATCAATAATGTTGCTTGCATTAGGTTTATAACATCTCATAACATCAATCTCAGTCTTAAAACTGGATCTAAAGTTCATGTTAGTCAAAGTTCATCAATATCTTGAAAAGTCAAAAAGTGCTTAAATCTGTTTTGAGCCCAATTACAAGGATTTTTCTAGGATTCATATTTGGGTCTTATCAAGTGAATCTTGGCATTTCAAAAAGTTCAGCTGGTGCTCTTACTTTTCATCATTTTATTTGATTTTTACAAATTTTATAAAAGCTCCAAATAAGCTCATCTTTCAGGCCCATAATGCCCTGCTCCAAACTCAGTGAATGCTGAGTTTTTCTCAGGTTTTGCAGCTAAGGCACAGGGCTTATTAGAGCTTTTCTTGGTTTGCTTTTTGGTACACTTAATCTCAACCAGGTCTTCTCTAGGTTACAACTTATAGTTTCCAGTTTGAGCTTATTGTTAAGCTTGTGCATCAGCTTAAAGTTGCTACCCAGGATCTGTTTTGGGTCAAAAGTTCAAACATCAAATCTGGTTTAATCTGCAAACCAGTAGTATTAGCTTGTTAAAACTTGTTCCATTTTAGTTATTTTAACTTATCATAGCTTGTGTTTCAGTTTGGTAGCTTTTTGTGAGCTTTTGGCTTATTAAGTGCTTATTTCAAATAAGCACTTCCATAGCAGTTCTATATTCATCCACATAAGCACCTATTTTTCCATTTTTCTTATATTCCTAGTATAATTTTAGACTTTTCCTGTAATTTTCAGATTTTTCTAAGTTGTTTTGCTATTTTTCTTAAATTAAAAACAGTTTTTAGGCTTATTTAATTAGCTTTTAATACAAAAAATTCAGAAAAGGTCCAAAAAAATAAGTTTTCATTTTTCTTAGGCTTAGATAAATATAAAAAGTAAAAAAAGTAATTTTCCATATTTTTCATAGTTTATTTTATAATTTTTAGCAATTTAATTTGTTTTTAATAGTTTAAAATTCATAGAAAATAGAAAAATAATCAGAAAAATATAAAAATAGTTTTGAAAATTCTTTTTTGTTATTTTAGATTTTTCCAAGTCATAATTTTATTTTTCTAGCTTTATTTCCTATTTTCTTGTATTTTAGGTAATTATTTAATAGTTAAAAATAGTTTTTAATTAATAATAATTAGATATTTAGTTATAAAAATAATTTTCTTTTTCTAAAAAGTTTGTTTTATCATTAGGATTGTAAAAATATCATTTTCATATTTTTAGGATTAATATTGCTTTAGTTTCACTTTTTATTTTTACGTCGCGTAGATTTTAATTTCAGTTTTATAAAAACATAAAAACAAAAACATCATTTTAATTATAGTGATAGCGTTTATTTAATAGATTTTATCTTTTTAATTTCCTTTAATTTACATTTAAGCCGTTTTTATTTGTTGGCTATTTCTGTAGTTATAATCAATAATCAAATCTCTTTATCCATTCAAATCTTCTCGATCACTAAACGTTTGACTATTCTCGCACGGCTCGTTGGGACTTAACGACCTGGGGAAACATTATACTCTCCTGGACTTCATTGCATTCGTGCTTGAACTGTTTTGAGTTTGTTACGGTCTGTCATTCACAAGTGGCGGACTTGCGTGATAAAACTTGACGGTTCTGCGCGGATCACTTGTATCACCTCTTCTTCAAGATCTTTGTCGCGATCTACTTCAAGTAAAAAATTGTGTAGGATGCAGCATGCCAAAAATATGTCTGATTGTGTTGCGCAAGAGTAGAATGGTTCAGTTGTGCTTCTAATGATAGGAAAACGCTTTTTAAGTACACCAAATGCTCGTTCAATAGAATTTCATAATGATGAGTGGCGAAGGTTAAAGTGCTCTCGTGCGTTCTCAGGTGCACGGGTTGAGTACTCTTTTAAATGGTATCTCACACCTCGATAAGGTGTCATTAGTGTACTTTTATGTGGTAGACCCGCATCAACTAAATAGTACCTTCCCTCAGGAATGAGTAGCTTGTCATTTCTAGTGAGGGCATTTTTTATTATTCTAGAGTCTGATGCAGTACCCTCCCAACCGGTTAAAACATATGTAAACTTTAAATCAAATGTGCATGCGGCTAAGACATTGATTGTTGGGTATCCCTTACGCCCTCGATATCTTGCAGCGTCTTTTTTAGGTACTCTCACACGGACATGTGTTCCATCAATTGTTCCTACACAATTTTTAAAATAAGGATAAAACCCTTTTTTTTCTTGAATTTCTTTAGGAACAATTTGACCGGTAGGCTGATGAAAATAACAATCTTCTAAGGATACAATTGCTCTCAAAACTCTATGCAATGGCCTACTAGTTGTTGACGCGGAACGATGATAAATCCAAGATGCAAAACGGTTTCTCAAATCATTTCCTACAATATGCAAAAATCTAGCAACATGCTCCTCAACAGACATTCGTTGAGTTGGTCGAAGACCACCATGACGCACTAAAATATCGCACAATGTTTTAAAAGCGTTCATGCTCATACGAATGACATCACGACATTTACCACTTGTTGAAAGATTGTGTAACATCTCTTCCCGTACATGTTTTCGATGTAAAGTAACTTCTTTGGTCGGTAAATTAGCACGGTTCATGTGTTTAAGTCTACGATGTGTAACAAAAGCTAGCAATAGCACAATCAAATGGACACCTGCTAATTGTCGAGCTCTAACTACACGTCGTATAGTGAGTATTCTCTCAATCAACATGTTATCCATTGTATCTGTTACATGTTCACAAGAGAAGATGTTCTTGATTACTTATATGAACTTGGAGGCATACTATAAAAAACAAGCACGTCGAAAGAGAGATAGAACACTGGTATACCAACACAATCATATCTGAACCACCTAGCAGAACTAATAATTCGTCTCGTTCAAGCACCAAACCGCCCTGTAATGCTTCATCCACATGTAAATCTAGTTTCTATCACATTTTGTTTAACATTTTCTTGGGTT
Source organism: Chrysanthemum seticuspe (assembly GCA_019973895.1). NCBI lineage: Eukaryota > Viridiplantae > Streptophyta > Magnoliopsida > Asterales > Asteraceae > Chrysanthemum > Chrysanthemum seticuspe. Next base: position 73,650,000 of record BPTQ01000006.1, on the reverse strand, counting down.
TTATATAGCTAAGAACCGCTAATCATGTTATGAAGCTACAAATCAACGCTTAAAGTCGAGAAGTATTTTAAATTTTGTATTCTCAAACTTTAAATACATGTACTCTTTGTAATTCTGATAATAAAAGATTAAGTTTTGTGCTTTAAACATTTGAATCATTTACGCGGCCTCTAATAGATTCGACATTATATATTGTTTACGCAAGACTGATGTTTATGAACAAAAAGATTGATGTTTATGTATGAACAAAATATTGGAGGTTACCACTTTATATTATATAAAGTGTGGTTGAGTTGATTAAAAAGCATGTAAGCATGCTAATATAAACCATGAACGCATATTACTGAAGCAAATATTACTGAAAATGTTACTAAAAATTCACTATACAGTTGATTAAAAAGCATGTAAGCATGCTAATATAACAAAATATTACTGAAATAGGCATGCTAATATGAACGCAAAAAGATATGAACACATATTATAATCATGATTAACAAAAAGATATACTATAGTGTTGCACATGGAGCAAATATTACTGAAAATTCATATAAAACTAGTGTAGGTATAAGAATTAATGAATGCAATATGAACGCATATTATAATCATGACCAAGATGATTAACAAGCATGCTAATATACATGTGGATTGTGAAAAAATGCGAAGATTGCTATCATAAAGTTACCTGTAGATGATATGTATATTCTGTGAAGCTGCTGCAACTGATTTTGATATAAAAAAATGATCGACCTATATAGAACCCATATTAGGTCTAAGGGTATTTTGGTGATTAGATAAAATTAAAAAGGCCCGTGATATACTTCTTTCCAAATCATCCCAACTTTGGGAAGAAGATTTGGAGAGGAAATTAGACATTATTTACTTTCCATGTATTTTCTCTTCTCTCTTAAAAAAATCTCTGGAACATGAATTTTTTCAATTTCTCCTCTTCTTCTTTCCACTTCTTTACCCTTCTCTTCAAAAATAATCTCGGGAACAGAACGTTGAAGCCGGCGCCCCCTCCTCCAAATTAATTATTTTAAGGTCCCTAGTGGCCTAATATAAATACCCCACCCAATCCTCATTTCACCTCATTTGTTTCTCTCTCTAAAACACACACACTAGTGCTTTATCTCTCTACCTTTCTCTCACTAAAAACCCTAGCCACCACCCTTGTGGCCGCCGGCCATATTCCGGCCACCACCGCCACACGGCGGCGCGTCACCATACACCTCCACCACCATATTGAAGCTCTCTTTCTCCTATTTCCAACCATATATTACACGCTCCATTTGGACTTCAATAACACCTTCAAATCTTTGAATCAAGATTCGTACTTTTAGGGTTTCAAAGGGGTTTTGCAATTGGTGATTAGATAAGGTAAATGGAACAAGTTTTGAGCTTGTTTGGGTGATAAAAACCCACGAATTTGAAATTAGGGTTTTGACCCTATGAACAAATTTGGGGCTTTTGGGTGGAACATGAAATTAAAGCTAATTAGTGACTAAATAAACAAGTAATTAGTGTTTGGTAAGTGTGTGATGTATTAATTTGATGGGTTTATGCATTTTTGGTTTAGGTTCATCATTTTGGTTAGAATAGATGATGGTTTTGTGTTTGGTTAGTGTTTGGAGCTTGAATGATTGGTCTTGGGTGTTGTGGAATTGATTTGGTTGTGTTTGATTGACGAACATGGGACGTACGAACCACCATGGTCACGTACGTGGCTCATGGGTTGGTGTACGTGACCCACTTGGGTCATGGGTCCGAGTCGGGTCGATTTGGTTGCTTGTTGGTTGATGTAGTTGAGGTTTGGATGAGACGCGTGGAGCCGAAAAGCTTCTAGAGCTTGTTTGGTTCACGTGGTTTTGACCGCGACCGTGTCATGACCATTAGGGTCATAACATTGGTTTCGAGTATATTTGGTTGATTGATTGGTTGGCGAGATTGTTTTGAGTTGGTTTGGGATTGAATTGCGATATTGTGACATTTAATTTGGACTTGATATATATATTGTTGACTTTGAGCTACGTCGGCGTCACTTTGACTTTTTAGTCAATAGTTGACTCCGACAAAGCCGTAACATGGACTTTAGTGTAATTTGGACTATTGATTGATTAAAAGCCGAGAAGTTATAACTCGTGCTTGTGGTCTCGAAACGAATAACGATATGAGATTAATATTGGAATTTGACGAAATATATATATATATATATATATATATATATATATATATATATATGAAAATGCTAATAAACTATGAAATAGAAATAATAAATGGGCTTTTGTACCAAAAATGTCGATAACAAGTCTTATCTTGTTATTTACTATTTTAAACGGAAACTAACGACTAAATTGGAAATGTTTTGTAATAAATAAGTAATTAATGTTTCGAGTACACGTTTATCAATAAATGTCAATTGTGGACATTTAATATTGATTTAAGTATTTAATTGCTTACGTTGTGTGCATGGGTTACGGATAACCTAGCATTAATAGTGTTGATCCACGTGGGTAGCAGACTTATAGGATTGACGAATCTAATAAGAGCCCGCTAGGTATGTTGGGTAACCCTATTAATGGGTGACTTATCCTTATGACTCTTTAAGGATACGATTGATTTATGGGATAATAAGCGACACGAATAAATAAATGAGTTTATCGAGTTGACGAATTCGATAAGGTCTACTATTTATTCCAAAACTTATTGAACTAAGGAGCTTATCGTTTAGAGGTCTCATTGTGTCGCATTGAGTTATATATTGGTTGTTTGAGTGCATTCATGGCATCATATTGAGTCGATACACCCACATGAGGAATACCAAACACTAGGATTAAATGGTGAAACGAGACGTTTTTGGAAATAAAGAAGTGGAACATATTGGGGTAGATAACGTTGATTTGAGGAATATATATATTAAAGTTGGTCTACATTAATAGGTTGTGCCGAGTCGATAGTTGTTGTGCTGTGATGCCGTTATCTTCTGCTAGTGTTTATTTGTGCGTTGATTGCTTGAGGTGAGTTTCATAGCCCCACTTTTATATACGTTTTAACTACGTTTTGAACTATTTTTGGGTGAGAATCATGCAGCTGTTTTTTTTACCGTTAAAACTATTTGGATTTGTTTATATGATTGACTGTTTAGATAGATGTGCGGTAGTTGTTGCCTTAGTCTAGGTTTAACCGTGCCTAACTAAGAATAGACTTCTACCTCGACCTAGTCCGGGGTTGGCAATTGTTCTAGATGTTGCCACGACAGTGCTGGACTAGAGTCGCTGGGCTCGAGTAGTCCCTGGATGCGGGACATGTGTTATGATTGGTGATCCGGGTAGGATCGGTGTGAAACGATATTTATATATCTTAGGTCTTGCATAGCAAATCAACTCTTACAGGTCCACTATGATTTTGTTGAACTTAAACCTATGAACTCACCAGCGTAAGCTGACCTTTTAGCATGATTTCTCAGGTATTTGAGAGATGTTTGGATTACTTGATCGGTGGAAGCTTGGCAAGAAGGCGGGGTTCAAGGATCATTTCTGACTCTGATAAACTATGGGGACCTATTTTTTTAAACTATGTTTTGGGCCTAATAATTACACTTTCGGATTAAATGTTTGGATTAACTAAATTTGGCATTGGTTTTGAATGTTAAATGACTATCTTTTTGCTATACTTGTGTGCGATACCAATCCAATAGTAGCGCCCCAAAAACTTGATTAAGTCTTCCGCTGTACCGAGATTTGGGGGTGTTACAGATAAGCATTAGCATTTTATCTTTTCTTTACTTTCAATTCATGTATTTCGTAACATTAAATGTTGAATTGGTTTGTATGGTTAATATGAGCGGCTAAGCACCTCTTGGTGCTGGCCTAGTTATGATTCCTTAATTGTTTTGTTTGCGTTTACATTACTTCCGTATAATTATTTCTAAGTGTATGCATGCATAGTTTACTGGTAGCTACCCTTGTTTCGGTAGTTTTGAATGGCGGTAGAGGCTAGTTGCTTAGGAGATATGACCAACTGACCCTAAGTGAGTAGACTGTGATGGGAAGGGTAAGATATGACCAACTGACGACCCTTTCTACTTGTGCGATTTGACCAACTGATCACCTACCGTTTGGATGAACTTAAGAATTAGGGGGTGAGTGTCTATGATGCTAGCGTCCGGGCACTCACTATTATAAGTCTAGCATGTAGCTGAACTTAATGACTCGACTTAGGGGACCAGGAACAACTGGACTTATGAGGGGACACCTGACTTCTCCAATGGTGGCATCTTTGCTGATAGGTTAGGGCGAACTGACCAAATGTTGTCCTCTCGACTTTGACCCCACCTAAAGTAATTGGAAGTAATTAGACGTAGACATTACTAGCTAGGATGAATAGCTAGGTTAGCACCACTCTCCTCTATTGATTACATATTTACCTTTATTTGCGTTAGTAGTTAATTAGTTAATTCGATATCAAAACCATCTTAAAATATGTGACACCTAGACTTAGTTTTAATCCAACACACATAGCTCTTGGGACAACCTCGGTTTTACCAAATACTACACTACACACGACCGGGTACACTGCCCGTTAGTGCATTAGGGTAGACCATAGGTATAACGAGACATTATAAATATTAAAACCTGGTCAGTAAAACCTGCATCAAGAAACAATTACAGAAGTGATACCCGCCCAATAGACCTAAGTCTCCTCACAAAACCGCCGAAAGAGATCTTAGCAACAGAGCTCCAGTTGAAGTTACCACCTCCCCCACCTCTGAAGGGAGCGCCAAGAAGGGAAAACCTAGACAAATTATGTGATTACCATGGTGAGAAAGGCCACCTCACTAACGATTGCTACCACCTCAAGGAACAATTGAAGGTAGCCTTGGAAACGGGCAAATTAGATCACCTCCTGAAAGACGTTAGGCAAAGAGGTAGGAACCCCCAAGAGACAATCAACCCGGCAGAGGGAGAATAATTAACATGGTGTATGGCGGAGGAAAAGACAGAAAAAGAAAGAACACTAATCAAGAGGAAGATTGGATGAACGTTCCCATAGCCTTCCCACCAATGTTACCCAGGGATGTATCCGAAGAACCGTTAATAGTCGAGGCAGATGTCGAAGGATATACAGTTAGGAGGATTTACGTCGACCAAGGAGCAACAGTAGAGGTGATGTATGAGCACTGTTTTCAAAATTTGTGCCCATCGATCAAAGCAAAGCTGAGAGACACAAACACCCCTCTGGTGGGATTCTCAGGCGTAGCAATCAAGCCTCTTGGAAAAATCGATCTGAATGTTTGTTTTGGAAATGACGGTTTATTTCGCCGAACGGTGATGACATTCGCGGTGATAAGATCCCCCTTTCCCTACAACATCATACTAGGACGGTCTGGCATCAGAGAGCTGCGAGCGATCCCCTCTACCATTCACTCTATGATAAAGTTCCCGACACCGAGGGGAATTGCAACCCTTGTCACCAGATCAGTCATCATCTCTGAATGTAGGAGGTTAGAAAAGCAATTCCTAGATGAAGGGTCAAAGAGTAAGAAACCAGAGCACACCGCGGAAAGACGGAGGAAGTAATGATAAACCCGAAATTTCCTCAGCAACTGGTCATCATTGGATGCAACTTTTCCATGGAATGTAGGAGGCAGCTGATCGAGTTGTTGAAAAACAACAAAGATGTTTTCGTGTGGGAACCAGCCGACATGACAGGGGTCCCTCGGCGAATTATAGAACACAAGTTAAACGTAAATGTGCACGATAGGCCGATCGCCCAGAAGAAGAGAACATTTTCCGCTGAGAAAAACCGAGCAATCAACTCCGAAGTAGAAGAATGGCTTAAAGCAGGGATAGTCCGGTCGGTAAAATACCCTACACGGATTTCCAACCCAGTGCTGGTAAAAAAGCCGGACGAAACATGGAGAATGTGCATGGATTTCAAAAGCATCAATGCTTCCTGTCCAAAAGATTATTACCCCCTCCCATAGATAAATTGGAAGATAGAGTCCGTGATGGGATACAAGTACAAATGTTTTCTCGATGCATATAAAGGATACCATCAAGTACAAATGGCAAAAGAAGACGAAGAGAAAACAGCCTTCTACACGGAACACGGGGCCTTTGTTATACCAAAATGCCCTTCGGTCTGAGAAACGCCGGGGCAACGTATCAAAGGTTGGTCGACTCCACATTCAAAAGACAAATTGGCAGAAATTTGGAAGTGTACGTAGACGACATGGTAATCAAGAGCAGGAGTGAAATGGAGTTATTGGCGGACATGGCGGAAACATTTGATAATCTCCGGGGAATCAACATGAAACTTAACCCAAAAAAGTGTTCATTCGGAGTTGAAGAGGGAAAGTTTCTCGGGTACGTGGTGACGTCCGAAGGGATAAGAGCAAATCCCAAGAAAAAAAAGGCGGTAGCTGACATGCAGTCACCCAAAACACTCAAGGAGATGCAGAGCCTCAGTGGGAAATTGGCCGCCATGAATAGGTTCCTTTCACGGTCTGCAGAAAAAGCCTTACCATTTTTCAATACATTAAAGAACATAACAAAAGAAAACCAGAGCGAATACCGGTGGAGTGAGCAAGCCGAAGAGGCATTTCAAAAGATGAAGAGTATAATTATGGAGTTACCCAACCTAACTGCCCCGGTGGCGGAAGAGGATCTATTCGTATACTTAGCGGCGGCCGAGGAAGCCATAAGCGCTGTACTAATGGTGGAAAGGAAGGGAAAACAAATGCCAATGCACTATGTTAGTAGAACATTGCATGAAGCCGAACAGAATTATGCTCCTTTAGAGAAATTGGCTCTAGCTCTGTTGCACTGTTCCATAAGACTCAGAAGGTATTTCGAGGCCCATCCAATCAAGGTAATCACAGTCCAACCCATTCGGGACGTGTTGAACAAACCTGAATCCTCAGGAAAGCTGATGAAGTATGCAGTAGAATTGGGAGCATACAAACGTACCTACGTCCCAAGACACACCGTCAAGGGCCAAGTCTTAGCAGATTTCATAAATGAAATACCAGTTGACAGAGAGGACGAAAACCGAGGAAAAAACAGGGAAATATGTGATATCTCCACGGTCGAGGAGGAGTGGACTTTATTCACTGACGGGGCGTCCAATAAAAAAGGCGCCGGAGCAGGTCTAGTGTTAATTAGCCCGGATCAGACGGAATATACTTATGCTTTTTGGCTAAACTTCCCCAACACCAACAACGAGGCGGAGTATGAAGCATTACTAGCCGGTCTAAGAATCGCAAAGGATATGAAAATCCAAGTTTTAAATGCCAAAGTAGATTCAAATCTAGTATCAAGCCAAATCAACGGAGAATTCACCACTTACAAGGAGAGCATGGCGAAGTACCTGGAAAAAGCAAAGGAATACATTAGATGTTTCAAACGGTTCCGAATACAGAACATTCCCAGAGCACAAAACCAGAAGGCCGATGTACTAAGCAAACTAGCGTCAGTTGCTTTCGATCATTTAACCAAGGAAATACTCGTAGAGGTACTGGAAACACCTTCAACAGAAGAAGAAATCATCAGAGAAATAGTGGAGGAGGAAGAGGAGAACTGAATGTCTCCAATCATCCGGTGCATCACCGAGGGAAAATGGCCGAACGATAAGAACGAAGCAAGAACCCTTCGGATGAAAATCAATCACTATACAATGGAAGACGGGGTATTGTTCAAGAAATCATACTTGGGCCCAATGTTAAGATGTGTGGGCCCACTGCAGGCCAATTACATTGTAAGGGAGGCGCATGAAGGAGCATGTGGAATGCATTCGGGCCCAATATCCGTGGTGGCGAAGTTGATAAGGCAAGGCTACTACTGGTCGACCATGCATAGGGATACTAGATAGGTCATTCAAAAATGTGAATCCTTCCAGATACACGCTCCGGTACCTAAGTTACCAAAAACCCTCATGACCTCCATCATGTCACCCTGGCCTTTCTTTCAGTGGGGAATGGACGTTCTGGGCCCTCTTCCCGAAGCACACATAAAAGTAAAGTATCTCATTGTGGCCATCGACTACTTTACAAAATGGATGGAGGCCAAGCAGTTAGCAAAAACTACAGGAAATGAAGTCATAAAGTTCGTATGGGAAAATATTGTTTGTCGCTTCGGCATGCCACACATAATTGTAATAGACAATGGCAGTAATTTCATCCATGACCCCTTCAAGAGCTGGTGTGAAAAGCTAAACATAAAACAGATAAACACCGCGGTGGTACACCCCCCAAGCCAATGGTCTAGTAGAAAGGGCAAACAAAAGCCTGATGCATGGTTTCAAGACAAGGCTGGGAAAAAGCAGGGCCGGATGGGTGGATGAACTGCCAAATGTATTATGGGCTCACCGAACATCTCTCAAGACAAGCAACGGCGAAACCCCGTTCAGCCAAACATACGGGAGCGAAGCGGTAATCCTGGCGGAGATAGGGATGCCAACCTTTCGAACAATGATGGTGAAGGAGGAAGGGAGTGAAGAAGAAATCGAAGAAGCCAGGTACAAGAAAAGAGGGATTCAGAAGCAGTCGAAGAAGCCAGGTACAAGAAGAAAGTGGAACAATACTACAACCGGCGAGTAAGGGGCAAAAAGTTCAAAGTTGGAGACTTTCTTTACCGGAAGAATGAAGCAAGCAGACAAGAGAATCAAGGGAAATTGGGGCCAAACTGGGAAGGCCCATATCGCGTCGTCGAGGCATACGAAAACAGTTCATACAAGCTACAGAAAACCAAGGAGAAAGAAGTCCCCCACACCTGGAACGCAGTGAATTTGCTGAAATGTTTCTTGTAATTTAAGAAAAGCTTTGTAATCCTAAGCCCAAGGGGCAACTAATTGCAACTTTTAATATTTATCAATGAAAAGCATAGCTCCCCGGACGACGGAGGAGCAATTTTCCCTATTTACTGTTTACTGAACATAATTATCGAATGACCCCGCTCCCCCGGCAGGCTCGCGACCTCCGGGGAAAGATGGTCAATGTTCAAAGATGGTTCATACCCAAAAAGGGTTGCCGAGGTATAAAACTAAACGGTTCAAACCCAAAAAGGTTGCCGAGGTGTAAAACCAAACGGTTCATACCCAAAAAGGGTTGCTGAGACGTTAAAAATAAACGGTTCATACCCAAAAAGGGTTGCCGAGGCATGAAAATTAAATGAACCACGCCCCGCAAAGGACGGTTGAAAAGAAAAGCCAGACAATCAACGCCAAAGAAGTATAAAGAAGATAACAGCAAGATAACATTGCATACAAGGAGCATAAACAAGCAAGGTAAAAGTATAATATTCAAATTTCAACACACCAAAAGAGATTCTATTAACCATCAAAGTATCACAGACATAAAAACAAAATTGCCTCAGCACTACACCATTACAAGTTCCCCAGTACATGTTCATGATTAGTACAAGTTATAACACTAAAAGATATCAAGCTTCTGTTGTAGGAGGAATGTGATTCCCCCATCATCCCTCTTCTCCCAGCATCTATCTCAATGAATCCAACCGCAGGGTGTGCTGAAGCGGGATCCGGCATGAGAGCCATGACTTCTTTAACAGGGCGATGGCAAGAGTTTCGAATTTTATCCACGTAGGGATACTTCTTAACCAAAAGCTCGTCATACGCAGCCAGATACTTAGCAGGAGCTTCCAGGTCCAAATCTTCAGTCTCATCTAAAATCTTCTTAACACTTTCCTCCGTACGACCAATACGCACCCCATCCAACCACCCGGCCATCCCACACAAGCTGAAGGGGACAGCCAACGAAGCTTTATACTCATGACTATCGAGAAGACGAGTCACGGCAGTGGGGATGAAGTCTCTGGCGAGATTGGACCGGACTATCTCCAAGTTCCCCGCGGTCACAGCCAACTTTGTACGCTCCTTGCGGAGGACCTCATTCTCTTCTTCCTCGTTTTTAGGGCTCCCCTAGCCTCCATCAAATCTTTATCTAACCCATAAATCTTCTCACCTTGAGCCAGGGACAGTTTCAGCCATTCGGCTTTTTCAGCCTCTAAGGTACGCACATGTTTTTTCAAACCCTCCTCCCAGGGCAGAACATTCGGCAAGCTCATCCTACGCAACCTTCAACTCCCCCAACGTCTTACTCAAAAAATCAAAATTCTCCTTAGCAGCAGTCTCACACTCCTTATGCTCCTCAACCAAATCCTTATGTTCAAGACCAAGATTTTCAAAATGAACAAGCATGTCCGTAAAAGCAAGAGAACCTCTGGCCAGAATAGCCCATGACCTCTGAACTGCTTCGGTATCTGTCATGCTTTGCAAATGGGCCTCTTCGGCAGGGGGAGGCAGATGAACAAGCAGATCCCTATACTTGTCATAACCCTTGACTCTTTCATCCTTCTTAATAGACCATCCCGACACATAAGTGGCACTAGACGAAGCTTTCTCTCCTTCATCACCACCCTTATCTTCACAATGCTTAGGAGGAGAAGAAACCCCTACAGGAATACAAATAAAGAAAAGCAATAAGCATAAAAAATAAAAAATATATATATATATATATATATATATATATATATATATATATATATATATATATATATATATATATATATATATATATATATATATATATATATATATATATATATATATATATATATATATATATATATAAAGAGGGGAAGAAAAGACGACTTACTATTCTCCTGGGGAGCAGGCTGCTCAACAATGCGAGACACCTCATGATCTCCGTCATGGTCTTCCGGGCGCTCCTCAACATTCCCATCAGCATTGGCAACATCCAGATTGTTGCTGGAATGACCCTCTGAATTTTTCTTCTCAACGGTATTGGGGTCATTCGGCTGAGAACCCTCAAGGGGTATAGCATTCAACGGTGTAGGATTGGTGGTGGACTCCACATTGACAACATGTAGCAGACTTTTGTTTCTCCTTTTTTGAGGTTGCCCAGAGCCACCCTCTCCGGCAGGGCGCTTCCGCGACTTTAAACCCCCTGCTCTAGCCTCAGCAGCTATCCTCTTCTTTTCCTTGGCCTCCAAAACTTTTGGGTCAGATACCTCGACCCTCTTCATCGCGTCAGACTTGGGTGGAACCGGAGTGCCAACTTCGCTGGGGAGGGTAACATGCATGAGGTGAGCCTGCCCCTGCTCATAACGATCCCCCTGGGTCATAGCCGCCCCTTACGATACCTCGGCTTGATCAGATAATCAGACATGGTTAAAGCTGCAACACAAACAAGAAACTATAAGACCATAAGAAACACAAATTCCTAACTAAATAGATAGAACACAGGCTAAATACCATTCCCCTCGACATCCTTCAGAGCTGCCCGGAAACCTGGATATTTCCAGTTTGCTGATAACCCAACGGCGTACAAAAAACCCGGCGGAATCTTTATCAGATCAATTACATTGGCAGACAACAGGTCAGCATCCGGTACCAAAAACTCCCCGGCAGGAAAGGGGTCGGAAACATCCGAATCTGGATGCCTCCGCGGCATAGCAAAAGGGACAGCACGACGGTCAATCAAAAAGAACATACGCTTCTAACCTTTCAACCCAGACAAAATCTCCTTAAAGCAAACCCGGCGGTTTTTACCTTCCCGTTTGGCAAAAGTGAACCAATGTCCTTGTTTATGTAATTTATAGAAAGCACGAAAAAGGGAGGTTGTAGGAATGATATGAAGGCTACGGCTATATACTTCAAAAAGGGTAACCCTATGTAAACCTATAGGCACTAACTGTGAAATATGAACCTTGTAATAATGAAGAACGTCTAAAAGAAAAGTAGAAAACGGGACGCTAATCCCTCCTTCCATAAAATATTCTAAGTATAAACCTATAGCATCGTCTCCTAAATGTCCCATCGTAAAACCAGGCGGTGGGAGCCTCGGATGGAGATCAAGGGGAATCCCAAAATTATCTACGGCCCATTGTAACCCCGCTTCGGTCATATTCGAGGTGTATTTATCAAGATCAAATTTGGGCTTCGGACGCGACGGACCCTCAGAAGCAGGTCCGGAGTCATGACCGGATGATGAGCCGGACGGTTCTGACATTGTAACCGGAAGAGAATTGAAATAGCCTAAGGGCCCGTTTGGTTCAGCGGAATCCTAAGGATTCATGTGGAATTGGAATCCAATTCCATTTCATAACGTGTTTGGTTGAAAAAATTAAAGAATTTGGAATCTGAATTCATTCCTTATTATTATTATTATTATTATTATTATTATTATTATTATTATTATTATTATTATTATTATTATTATTATTATTATTATTATTATTATTATTATTATTATTATTATTATTATTATTATTATTATTATTATTATTATTATTATTATTATTATTATTATTATTATTATTATTATTATTATTATTATTATTATTATTATTATTATTATTATTATTATTATTATTATTATTATTATTATTATTATTATTATTATTATTATTATTATTATTATTATTATTATTATTATTATTAATATTATTATTATTATTATTAATATTATTATTATTATTATTATTATTATTATTATTATTATTATTATTATTATTATTATTATTATTATTATTATTATTATTATTATTATTATTATTATTAATATTATTATTATTATTATTATTATTATTATTATTATTATTATTATTATTATTATTATTATTATTATTATTATTATTATTATTATTATTATTATTATTATATTATTATTATTATTATTATTATTATTATTATTATTATTATTATTATTATTATTATTATTATTATTATTATTATTATTATTATTATTATTATTATTATTATTATTATTATTATTATTATTATTATTATTATTATTATTATTATTATTATTATTATTATTATTATTATTATTATTATTATTATTATTATTATTATTATTATTATTATTATTATTATTATTATTATTATTATTATTATTATTATTATTATTATTATTATTATTATTATTATTATTATTATTATTATTATTATTATTATTATTATTATTATTATTATTATTATTATTATTATTATTATTATTATTATTATTATTATTATTATTATTATTATTATTATTATTATTATTATTATTATTATTATTATTATTATTATTATTATTATTATTATTATTATTATTATTATTATTATTATTATTATTATTATTATTATTATTATTATTATTATTATTATTATTATTATTATTATTATTATTATTATTATTATTATTATTATTATTATTATTATTATTATTATTATTATTATTATTATTATTATTATTATTATTATTATTATTATTATTATTATTATTATTATTATTATTATTATTATTATTATTATTATTATTATTATTATTATTATTATTATTATTATTATTATTATTATTATTATTATTATTATTATTATTATTATATTATTATTATTATTATTATTATTATTATTATTATTATTATTATTATTATTATTATTATTATTATTATTATTATTATTATTATTATTATTATTATTATTATTATTATTATTATTATTATTATTATTATTATTATTATTATTATTATTATTATTATTATTATTATTATTATTATTATTATTATTATTATTATTATTATTATTATTATTATTATTATTATTATTATATTATTATTATTATTATTATTATTATTATTATTATTATTATTATTATTATTATTATTATTATTATTATTATTATTATTATTATATTATTATTATTATTATTATTATTATTATTATTATTATTATTATTATTATTATTATTATTATTATTATTATTATTATTATTATTATTATTATTATTATTATTATTATTATTATTATTATTATTATTATTATTATTATTATTATTATTATTATTATTATTATTATTATTATTATTATTATTATTATTATTATTATTATTATTATTATTATTATTATTATTATTATTATTATTATTATTATTATTATTATTATTATTATTATTATTATTATTATTATTATTATTATTATTATTATTATTATTATTATTATTATTATTATTATTATTATTATTATTATTATTATTATTATTATTATTATTATTATTATTATTATTATTATTATTATTATTATTATTATTATTATTATTATTATTATTATTATTATTATTATTATTATTATTATTATTATTATTATTATTATTATTATTATTATTATTATTATTATTATTATTATTATTATTATTATTATTATTATTATTATTATTATATTATTATTATTATTATTATTATTATTATTATTATTATTATTATTATTATTATTATTATTATTATTATTATTATTATTATTATTATTATTATTATTATTATTATTATTATTATTATTATTATTATTATTATTATTATTATTATTATTATTATTATTATTATTATTATTATTATTATTATTATTATTATTATTATTATTATTATTATTATTATTATTATTATTATTATTATTATTATTATTATTATTATTATTATTATTATTATTATTATTATTATTATTATTATTATTATTATTATTATTATTATTATTATTATTATTATTATTATTATTATTATTATTATTATTATTATTATTATTATTATTATTATTATTATTATTATTATATTATTATTATTATTATTATTATTATTATTATTATTATTATTATTATTATTATTATTATTATTATTATTATTATTATTATTATTATTATTATTATTATTATTATTATTATTATTATTATTATTATTATTATTATTATTATTATTATTATTATTATTATTATATTATTATTATTATTATTATTATTATTATTATTATTATTATTATTATTATTATTATTATTATTATTATTATTATTATTATTATTATTATTATTATTATTATTATTATTATTATTATTATTATTATTATTATTATTATTATTATTATTATTATTATTATTATTATTATTATTATTATTATTATTATTATTATTATTATTATTATTATTATTATTATTATTATTATTATTATTATTATTATTATTATTATTATTATTATTATTATTATTATTATTATTATTATTATTATTATTATTATATTATTATTATTATTATTATTATTATTATTATTATTATTATTATTATTATTATTATTATTATTATTATTATTATTATTATTATTATTATTATTATTATTATTATTATTATTATTATTATTATTATTATTATTATTATTATTATTATTATTATTATTATTATTATTATTATTATTATTATTATTATTATTATTATTATTATTATTATTATTATTATTATTATTATTATTATTATTATTATTATTATTATTATTATTATTATTATTATTATTATTATTATTATTATTATTATTATTATTATTATTATTATTATTATTATTATTATTATTATTATTATTATTATTATTATTATTATTATTATTATTATTATTATTATT
The DNA here is from genome assembly GCA_019973895.1 of Chrysanthemum seticuspe. NCBI lineage: Eukaryota > Viridiplantae > Streptophyta > Magnoliopsida > Asterales > Asteraceae > Chrysanthemum > Chrysanthemum seticuspe. The sequence goes on along the minus strand of BPTQ01000006.1, from coordinate 73,634,547 downwards.
ATTATTATTATTATTATTATTATTATTATTATTATTATTATTATTATTATTATTATTATTATTATTATTATATTATTATTATTATTATTATTATTATTATTATTATTATTATTATTATTATTATTATTATTATTATTATTATTATTATTATTATTATTATTATTATTATTATTATTATTATTATTATTATTATTATTATTATTATTATATTATTATTATTATTATTATTATTATTATTATTATTATTATTATTATTATTATTATTATTATTATTATTATTATTATTATTATTATTATTATTATTATTATTATTATTATTATTATTATTATTATTATTATTATTATTATTATTATTATTATTATTATTATTATTATTATTATTATTATTATTATTATTATTATTATTATTATTATTATTATTATTATTATTATTATTATTATTATTATTATTATTATTATTATTATTATTATTATTATTATTATTATTATTATTATTATTATTATTATTATTATTATTATTATTATTATTATTATTATTATTATTATTATTATTATTATTATTATTATTATTATTATTATTATTATTATTATTATTATTATTATTATTATTATTATTATTATTATTATTATTATTATTATTATTATTATTATTATTATTATTATTATTATTATTATTATTATTATTATTATTATTATTATTATTATTATTATTATTATTATTATTATTATTATTATTATTATTATTATTATTATTATTATTATTATTATTATTATTATTATTATTATTATTATTATTATTATTATTATTATTATTATTATTATTATTATTATTATTATTATTATTATTATTATTATTATTATTATTATTATTATTATTATTATTATTATTATTATTATTATTATTATTATTATTATTATTATTATTATTATTATTATTATTATTATTATTATTATTATTATTATTATTATTATTATTATTATTATTATTATTATTATTATTATTATTATTATTATATTATTATTATTATTATTATTATTATTATTATTATTATTATTATTATTATTATTATTATTATTATTATTATTATTATTATTATTATTATTATTATTATTATTATTATTATTATTATTATTATATTATTATTATTATTATTATTATTATTATTATTATTATTATTATTATTATTATTATTATTATTATTATTATTATTATTATTATTATTATTATTATTATTATATTATTATTATTATTATTATTATTATTATTATTATTATTATTATTATTATTATTATTATTATTATTATTATTATTATTATTATTATTATTATTATTATTATTATTATTATTATTATTATTATTATTATTATTATTATTATTATTATTATTATTATTATTATTATTATTATTATTATTATTATATTATTATTATTATTATTATTATTATTATTATTATTATTATTATTATTATTATTATTATTATTATTATTATTATTATTATTATTATTATTATTATTATTATTATTATTATTATTATTATTATTATTATTATTATTATTATTATTATTATTATTATTATTATTATTATTATTATTATTATTATTATTATTATTATTATTATTATTATTATTATTATTATTATTATTATTATTATTATTATTATTATTATTATTATTATTATTATTATTATTATTATTATTATTATTATTATTATTATTATTATTATTATTATTATTATTATTATTATTATTATTATTATTATTATTATTATTATTATTATTATTATTATTATTATTATTATTATTATTATTATTATTATTATTATTATTATTATTATTATTATTATTATTATTATTATTATTATTATTTTTAATAAAACATCACTTCATTAGAAAATCATCGGAACTTACAAGAAATTAGTGGGGAGCCGAGAGACTAACTGGGCCCCCACTCCTCTAGCAATAGCAAAACAAACCCTACCAAAAATATAGTTAGCACCACGCGCACCAATATCTTGAGTGACCGAGAACTTTCGAATTCACTTCAGCAAGGTCACTGCCTCCTTCTCTATTTCACCAAAAGAAGATAAAGAGAAGGGGATGAACCTATATCCGATCATTTAATTTTTATTATATCCGATCATTTAATTATTATTATTATTATTATTATTATTATTATTATTATTATTATTATTATTATTATTTTATTTTTATTATAAACGATCATTTAATTATTATTGTTATTATTATTATTTTTTATAAAAAATCACGTTATTAAAATTTAAAAATTATTATTTATTTAAAGTTGAATATAAATTATTATTTATTTAAAAAAATTTATTATTATTATATTTAAAAATTATTACTTATTTAAAATTAAATATAATTTATTTAAATATTTTTATTATTATTATATTTAAAATTTATTATTTATTTAAAATTAAATATAATTTATTTATAGCTTACTTTTTTAATTTATATTTAAAAAAATACAATTGTATTTTATAACAAAAAATATTTATTTAATATATTAGTTTATGTAATATTATTTAAAAAATTATTATTATTATTTGATAAGTAATTTATTTATTAAATAATATTTAGTTTATTAATCTTAAACTAAAACTTAATTTTAAATATTTTAATATAATTGTTTTTTCTCATTTCATTCTTCCAACCAAACATGCGTTAGTATTTGCAAATTTCAATTCCGTCAGATTTTAAATCCTAAGGATTTCAATTTCTAACATTCCATTCCTTCACATTCCAATTCCTTAAACAGATTCGAATTCCGTCAAAAACATTCTGCGAACCAAACGAGCCCTAAGTTTAAAGTATAAGGAAAACTAGAAAGTACCTAGACAGTAGACGAAGAATACAGAAACCGTTCGGCTGAAAAACGCAGAAAACGTGTGGGTGCAGAAATTTTTACGGTGGTAAAAATGAAAATGACAGCGCTATTTATAGGAAAAAAGGATAGGTGAAACGTCCTATCGTGTCAGACGGAGACGTGGCGTATCAAATCACCACACAAGACGCGTCAGCATCCACGTGGCAAAATCCTACACCACTGTAAGAAAATCAATGCCTCGTCACACATGAGCATTTATTAATTTTGGCACCATTCAGAAAAAAAAAAAAAATGACGAAGAAGGGAAGGAAACGACACAAAACCCCCCGACAAAGACCATCAGGAAACACTCCCAATATCATGTAATGCATACATCAACATGATACTGGGGGGGGGGGGGACATGTTGGCGTATGTACCCGAAGTATCGAGCCGAAGGGTCCTAAACCATTCGGCAAATGCACGAAACAACTTAGATCAAACAGGCGCCAAGACAACGTTGGCCGAAGGGCCCAACACAACCCTCCGGCGTAACGGTTAAATGGCGTCACCAGCCATAAAGGGAAGGGAGTCTTAAGTCAGGATCCCTGACTTGATAACAAGCAGGGGCGGAGGGAGGGGGTGGCTAGTGGGTGCTAGGCCCCCCCTCAATGAGTCTAGTTATATCATGTTTAGTAAGCCCAATAACCAAAGTTTATGTAATTTGTATGACCAGCCCCCCTCAATATTTTCTGATTTCTATTGCAAAATCAAAATCAAACAAATCTACATATTTCAAGGATCAGTCATCTCGTGATTAGTCATTAATATTGGGTACCAAGTCAATACATTTAAATACTTCTATACAGGGGCGGAGCCAGGATTTCAAGTTAAGGGGGCCGATATAAAAATTTAGAATGATAACGATATAATTCTAACCAATATCAAAGCATGAAAATATGAAAAAGTAAAGGAAGAGTTAAATCTCTATTAAATTAAAGAAACATGTGTTTTACACTATAAGAAAGTCTTAATCAATCTTGATAAGACTTTCAATGACCGTTAGCAACTTAGCTATTATTATTTGGCCTCCTTAATACTAATAAAAAAATACGATACCTCTTCGGTAGTTAATTTATGATTCTTGATTGCCAAACAAGTGTCATCTGTGAAGGCTATGGATGTAACAATACCTACAAAATTAAGGGGAGCATTTAACTAAATAAAGTTTGTAGCTGAACTGGTTTTCCAACGTCATATCATCATCGATCTTCAAATCCTTTGTCTCATGAACTAACTTGCAAATAGTTTGCTTTGTTTTAGTTATCTTATGAGTTAATACTTAATATGATCGTTAATAATTTTTAAAGTCAAATACGTAATCAGGCATACAACAAGTGATAAATTGATAATCATACAAGGCTACAAGCAATTGATACTTTAATAGTTATCAAGTGAATTAAGTCATGAACAAAAACTATCGATTAAATCACAATTCAATATTTTAAAGAATTGATGACACAATGATTCAAATAAGTGAATATTAATTATGATCATTAATGAAAGAACAAATCAATAAAAGCATTCAATACCTTATCAGGAAAAACAATTCTTTTGATCGGTTTATTCACTTGTTACACTCCTCTTCCTTCTTGACTCTTGAGTTTCAGCAATTACATTTTTTATTCAAGAAACGCAATATTGAATCGGTAATTTTGGTAGGGGCTAATTGTTCAAATTCTTGAAAATATTAGGCTTTTGGGCTATACTATAGTGGATTTATTGGGCTAGTTAGGGGAGGCCTAGCACCCACTAGTCCCCCCATTGCCTCCGCCCCTGCTTCTATACTTATTTTCTACCAAACAATTACAAGTAGTTTTGAACGTTATGGTTTTTCATCTTCCTTTTAGCTTTTTTTTTTTTTTTCAGTTTTGTTGAATATGAACTATTTCATGCTTTTAAATTCTATTATGTGATTTGAGAATTCAAGTTATGTGATTAAAAGTATCAATATGGACAAAGAATTAACAATGTTTTTTAATTTCATTTGTGATATCCCATTATTTTTTCAACTAACTTAGGCGAGAAAGGTTATCTGAATATTTTATAGGCATAAACTACTTCGTTAATTTCTGATGGCAGTAAACATTCGTTTATGTTATATTGAACATGTTAATTATTGTTGTACTTTTGGTAATACCAAAACTAATAGTCAAATTAAGTTCTCGTTCTTATAATTTTAGGTTTACTTGTGTTAATGAAAATCATCGGTTTTTAACAAAAGATACCGTTGTCCATTCTTGTAGGTTATTTACCGCTACCATTATAAATAATTTCGGCCCCCCTCAACCTAAAATCCTGGCTCCGCCCCTGAATTAACAAGCAGAGGCCAAACAAGGTAAGTCAACCTCCCGCCCGAAAAAGGTCACTCTCATAACATGTGACCCTCAGGTAAGGACAAGACTTCTCATCTATAAAAGGAGAGAAATCACTGCATATAGGTCAACTCTCTTTACCCTACTTTTACACATAGTAATTTTGACATTCATATTTTCATTCTCACGCCGGAGCTTGGTCTTGGGATAAAACCCTAGGCGAGGCTAACGCGTGCTTTCTTTGTGTTAACAGATCTGAAGGATCTCAATCCGAAGAGCTGGACGAAGGGTTAGCCGAAGGATATTTGCTTGTTTAGGTGAAGACATATTTTTACCTCAACAGACAAACTTAATTGCTATATTTTTTCTTTTAGTAAACTACACCATTCGTCCTTGTGGTATACGTTGACCATCAAGTTTCGTTCTTTGACCAAAAAAATTGCACCGTTGGTCCTTAACTGCGAAACGTTACTCAGCGTTGGTCCCTCACCCTAACTGGCGTGAGTAACGGGCGTTAAGCCTATTTAAGTCGAGGGTATATTTGTCTTTTCCCACCTCTCCCCACCACACACTCCCTCTATCATCATCTTCATCTTCAAAACTCAAACCCCCTAATCCACCCAGTCCTACCCACCATCTTCAAAACCATCACCACCCACTACCAAATCAAATCAAAATCATCCAATTCCAAGCAATCAAATCACTCGTCTTCATTTCTCTAAAAACCACCGACGCATCCCCCAACTCACCCCACTTTTCATATCAGAATCCAACCCATCTTGAACTCACATTTCAATCCAACCCATCTTGAACAACATCAGAATACCCACTTTTCATATCAGAATCCAACCCATCAGAATATCAACTAGCGCACTCCAAAAAACAACATCAATACAATTTACAAAGTATAGAGAAATCAAGACCGTTACAAGATGATGGTGGTGATGATGTCGTGCGAAGGGAAAAGAACCGAGACTCGATTACAATGGACCCGAGCTTTGTTGAACTAAATTAACAACTGAAATTGGCTAATCACCACTTGAATTAGAAAACCCCTCAATCAATTTGAGAAAACCCTAACTTATAAAAACCCTAATGTTTGTGAAATTGTGTGTGATAGTGATTAGAACTTGTGGAAAAACACTACTATTAGTAGATGAACATCAAGGAGGTCCTGCTTCTCTGTTTCTTTGGGCTTCGAAGGAGTAGTACCCACTTTTAGATTCCATCTCTTTCCCCCGCCTCTTCTAAAGATTTCCCGTGATGTCTAGGGAAAAATAGTGGCCAAGAACTGGAGGGTGATAATGATAGATTTGAAGTTGACTATCAAAAGAGGGAGAAGGATCTACTTGTGTGTTGGTATGGGAAGAAGCGAGAAAGAAAAGAAAAAGCAGAAAGTGATGGTACGCAGAAAGTGAAATGACAAATATACCCTCCACTTAAATAGGCTTAACGCCCGTTACTCACGCCAGTTAGGGTGAGGGACCAACGCTGAGTAACGTTTCGCACTTAAGGACCAACGGTGCAATTTTTTTGGTCAAAGGACGAAACTTGATGGTCAACGTATACCACAAGGACGAATGGTGTAGTTTACTCTTATTATTATTATTATTATTATTATTATTATTATTATTATTATTTTGCGCAATATTTAAGCTCGTTTGAAATGCAGTCAAACTGCTCTTTTTTTGCGTATGTTTTCTTCTCTCTCTCTCTTAAAACTTTTTCTCCTCCTTCTCACTAAAAAACTTTTTCTCCATAAATTCTGATCCTTTTCCGGCGGTCGGCTACGGCCGGCCGTCGGGACCGTTCTTTTTGTACTTTCTTTCTTTAAATAAAGGGTTTGCCCATAGATCTGCCATCTCCTCCGATGCCGCTGTTGTCGCTGCTGCCACTGCTGCTTCTGCTCAGATCAGGGGCATCCGGCCTCTTCTGCTCAGATCTGTTGTGGTCCGTTATCGCCGGCTTGCTGCTGCGTAGGGGTTTGATTTAGATCTGTTAGGCTTTTGTTCGGGCTCCTTTTTGGATGCCTGTATTTTGTACTTTGTGTACTTTTGTCAAGCTGCGCCTTTATATGGTTGTATCAGTCAAAGCTCACTTGGGTGATTCCCCCCACCTTTGAATGGTGTTGCTGTGGGCTGTCGCAACTATTATGGTGTTTGTCTTGTTTGGCTGAACTTGTTTGGTTCCGTTGTAATTTGTTATGTTGTATCTTCCTCCATTTGTGAGGTTTGTATCTTCCTTCATTTGTGAGGTTTGTAATGGAATGATGCCATTGTTCAAAAAAATAAAACTCCAGTTGCACATTTGCTTATTAATGGAGATCAACAAACAAAGCTAAAGAAAATTGCTTCCAGGCTGAATCATTTCAGTCATTACGATTCTCGAAAGTTTGTGAAGATGCACTCAACCCACCTCGTCGACATATACCAAATGAAAATTCAGCATCTGCTTCTCTCTTTCAAGCACGGCACAAGACTAAAAATTAACCCCAAAATGTTTCATATTGTCTTAATACATTACAACTTTTTGCACAGCATATATTAACATAAAATTTGAATTGTGTTCTTATACAAGGAATAACAATACTCATCTTCACTCTCTATAAACTCTACAAACATCTGTACCTTTCTCCTTTGCCTCCCTCAAAAACACTTTCAAACTAAGCAAAAGACAAAATGTCCAAAATGCTTATTGAAGTTACCCGTACACTCAACGATGGCATTCGACGCTTGTCGAAACCAACTCATATTACATAACAATGCCTTACGTATTCTGCGTTTTTCATCTATACTTGTGGGGGTCGATGTGTGGGTAGAGTCCCAAAATGTGCTCTGGCATGAAATCGTGTCGTGTCAAGATACCAACAATTGGTGGCCTCTGCAAAATTATGACATAGTATTTATTAGTGTTGCGTTTGTGAAGAATATATGTAGGTCATTAACCCACATTAGAAGTAGCAATATTGACCTTTTTACTTATATGCGTCAATTTAGGTGGTGTTTTATGCCTATTAGGTCAAACGGGTAGAATACAACTTTATAGGGAACGGCCCAAATGGGTCAAACAGCTCGAAGTCAACCAAAGTGTGTTTTTACTTTTTAGTGCCATATATAGCATCATATATCAACTTGTATATCTAAAAAAAATATTACTAAAATTGATATTATTTTATTAACCAAATTTGATACGATAATTATCTGTAAAACATTTAAACAATTTGGAGAACATGTGACACACCCGCACCAAAATTACCCGTTTCAACCCAAACCAAAATTACCCATTTTGAACCATTACTCAACCTGCTCATTTTGCCACGAAATATGAGGAGGTGAGATCAATAAGATACATAAGCTAAGAGAAAGAAGAAGAAAAAAGGTTACCCCAGGAGTCTTTGGCACTACACATAGGTGCCTAAGGCCGAGCTCCCTAAAAGCAACGGCAGCTTTAGCCAAAGACATAGTCTCCACAACAGTATACGGTGATGTATTAGTAATAGGATGAAGATCAACATACATCTCCATCTCCTCAGGCTCAATATCCAAATCCTCGAGTTTCAACCCTTTCCCAGAACCAGCCTTTGCAAAATCAAATGCATGGTACCTCTTTAACGTCTCGGCTCCAGTCAAACGCCTCTGTTCTGTGAATGCCTTACCTTTGAGTAATACAAGCAAATGAGACCTCAAAACAAGGCCACATAGTTCAGGAGCATCAGTAATAGGCGGCTCATCAATCACTGGAAAACCATTATGTGACGTCATTCTTAAAGAATGTAATATGTTACCAACTTTCTCAACACCCGAGAAAGTTATCAAAGGCCCGGAAACGACATCACCAGCAACCAAATGTCTCATGTATGGTTCGGCATGGGCTTCCAGAAAAGGTAGTCCTTTCATTATCACAATTTGGTCATACACTCCTTTGTTGAAGCAATCAGCAACGGTTTTTGAAATAAGAAGCACAAGCATCATCAATGGAAGCATTAGCAGATTATTAGTGAGCTCCAGAAGTATAACACAAAGAGAAACCGTCATTCTCATGGTGCCACCAAGAAACGAGGCAGCTCCAAGTAAGGCAAAGAGACCGGCATCAAGATTAGCAATCGGGTGAAGGAGTCTCCCAACAAGACGCCCGTATGATGCTCCGGCTAAAATGACGGGAATAAAAAGACCAGAAGGAATCGCAATGCCGTATGTTATGATACCAAGAAAGTACATTGCAAAAAAGAAGAAAACGAGACTAGATATGCGAAATTCATTTACATTTAGGGAACTGAATAAGCTTCTAATGGCATCATCATTTGTGGTAAGTAAAAGAGAAGCAAGATCATTATAGTGACCATCTGGACACTGAAAGCTTTTATAACTTCCGGAACGTCCTTTGGTGGGACATTCTTCTTGTATATTATCGGGGCAAGGAATGCACTTTGCAAGCCAGGGAACGCCATACGCACAACAAGACGTAAGGACCGAAATGATGATGACCAAAAGCACCCTAAAAGAAGGACCTTTCCTGCAAAATAGTTCAACAACCAGCAAAAGCACCTTAGAGTAATCATACAAAATAGCAACATGCATCAACATGGATCTTAGGGGTATTGATATGTGTGTTTAAAAATGATAATGTGATATTGAATTATCAGAATTAGATGATCAGATGTAAGAGTGGTTGTCGCCGGTATTTTTGATTAATCAATTGTTTTAGGTTTTTGACAACTTTTGGTTATTTAAAACCGATTCCTTCACAAACATTAAGATTTGCGACATTGACGTATGTATATTTTCTAAAGAGATGAAAAGGAAATGAAAAGGCTTACTCATTTATGATGCTATAAGTACGCAAGACCTTGTCAACAAGATAATTGTAGATGCTTCCGAAAATACCTCCAATAACTCCAAGTAGTATGATGGCGAGGAGATCTATAGTGTTATAAGAAGGTACCGCATTATTTATATTGAACATGATGAGACCTCCTTCCCCAAATAATCCACACGTTTCGTTTTTACAATATTCTATAAGAGACTTCAAAACTACAGCAACTACAGCAGTAGTGAAAAAAGTTCTCCACAGAAGAGCGCTTCGCCACCTGTAAGATGTTGGGAATAAGATTTAATTGCCCGAAAAAAGAGCGAGTCTGCATTAGCTCACACAGCCTAATGAATCTCATGCATCAACTCTTTGTTATCATTACACAGATGTAAAACCAACTTATATCTGATTACGTAACATAACAGTACCCTTACCCTAATTCTTTGTTTACAATGAACTTCTCAATAAGTTTACGTAAGTTATTAATGCTAGATTATAAAGCATTTGAGCCTCTCATTAAAAGAACAATTAAATGCAAATAGTGACCGTATATTTAACTTTTTTTCAACCATGCAAGTTTTATTCGGAACTACTTCAAATTTTGAATTGTTTGTTGGAAAATGAGTATTGCAAAATGAGTTTTTGCAAATTTTGGACAATATTTAATATATGTATATGTTATATATATTTATATTTCTTGGTAGCTTTGTGTTCTCCTTGATGAGAGCTTCGCAACGAGCTAAAATATGTCCAAATTGGAGTAGAAATGAATGAGATATCGTGTCTCAAAGTGAGACACAAAATCTGGAAATACTAAACTATCCCACATCGCCTAGAAGAGGAAGTGGAGACTAGTTTATAAGGAAATCATACTATTGAATATCAAATTCCTTTAGTTTGGTTATGCTCCCACTCCTACGTGCGCGCGCGCAGGGGGGGGTGCAGAAAATGGGATTTCCGAGCTAAAATGAGTTCGAGGCTTCTGAACTCATGCGCGACCTGCGGACACGAATGCAGCTCCGAAATCTCACCTACGCGGGTATCTTTTTGCTGAGAATTATGTGAATTGATTCTACTGAAGCACATGGGATTCTGCTGAAGCGAATTATGTGATGCACAGATTCTGCTGAAGCACATTTCTGCTGAAGTTCTACTGAAGCACATGGGATTCTGCTGAAGTGAATTATGTGATGCACAGATTCTGCTGAAGTAATAAAACCGTGTAGATGGATAATTTCCAGAATATTCTGTAATCTATTTAGGAATAGATTTAGACTTTGTGCTTAAGTCTTAACAGAAATATGCATATCGTGTTTTGGAATAACAGATATGCATATATTTTTATTCCAGGCGTATATTCTGGCTTGGTGACCAAGCTAGGTATTGCCTATAAAATAAAATCTTCTCATTCAGTTTTGATACACAGAAAAACGCAACTCCATTACTGTTTCGTTCCAGCAACCTTCGATCAGAAACACGCAGGCTTCGGTGATTTTTCAGGCAAGTAAGTTTAGTCCGGCTGTACAACAGCTGTGTACGTTGTACCCTGGGAAACAGACGGCGAATCTGTTTTAAGGGAATCGTATTCAATACGAGCCTCGTACAAGTCTCTTTACTGCTTTCGTTTTAATTACGTTTAATAGTGTCTGTCTTCTTCTTCTACACCTTTCTGTCTGCGTTTATTTACTGTTTTTACTTTCTGTTATTTATTATTGTAATCTGATTTATAATTATAATAAAAAGTGTACACCGTTTCCCACAGTCTTAAAACAGATTCGGTTTAACCGAATTTAGAACACTTTGTTATAAAATCGGATTATTATTTAACAGGATTTTATAAACTGTTTTCTGTCGAAACCTTGTTGAGTTTCTTTGGAAATCAGTTTCTTTTAACAGTTTTATACATACAGTTTGGTTGAACAGACTAACGTTTTTTTTTAAAAAGCAGTTTATTATCAGTTTACCGAAACCAAGATAGAGTTTCTATTAAACTGATTTACTCGATTCATCAAAACCAAGCTAGAGTTTTGTTGAATCAGATCTGGTACAAGTAGATACCATTTAAAACAGTTTGTTTAACTGTTTGTGTTTGATTTTTCAGGATGACAAACACGACTACCCCTCCAGTGAATACTACTGTGAACGTACCTGGTGCGCCAGTTACCAACACAGTTGCTAATCATGCTGAGAAACCAGAGAAATTCAATGGGCAGAATTTCAAGAGGTGGCAACAGAAGATGTTTTTCTATCTGACTACTTTGAACCTTGCGCGGTTCTTAAAAGAAAACCCACCTAACGTGGAACCTCCTGCAGAAGGTCAATCCTCTAATCAACAGGCTGTTCAAGCCTTGGAAGCATGGAAACATTCAGACTTTTTGTGTCACAACTATGTTCTGAATGGTTTGGTTGATTCTTTGTACAATGTGTACTGCAAGACCAAGACTGCCAAAGAATTATGGGAGTCATTGGAGCGCAAGTACAAAACTGAAGATGCTGGTACAAAGAAGTTCGTGGTAGCTCGTTTTTTGGATTACAAGATGGTTGATTCAAAGAATGTGATAAGTCAGGTTCAAGATCTGCAGGTTCTGCTACACGACATTCATGCTGAGGGAATGACTTTGAGTGAAACTTTTCAAGTTGCTGCTATTATTGAAAAGTTACCTCCGAGCTGGGTAGAATTCAAGAACTACCTGAAGCATAAGCGAAAGGAGATGAGTGTTGAAGACTTGGTTGTTCGTCTTCGTATCGAAGAGGACAACAAGCTGGCTCAGAAAAACACGTATACGCCTGATTCTGCAAAGGCAAATATGGTTGAGCATGTTTCGTCATCTTCAAAGTCCAATGTCAAAGCTAAAGGCAAAGGAAAAGGAAAGAATGACAAAAAGGGCAAAGGGAAGTCTGAGTACCTTGCGCCTAAAGCTGCAATTGTGAAACAGAAGTTCCAAGGGGTGTGTTTCAACTGTGACCAGCCAGGTCACCGTGCTGCTAATTGTAAGATGCCGAAGCGGGTGACTCCACGCCAGGCTAATATGGTGAATGAAGATGTGGACATGATTGCTATGGTGTCTGATGTCATTGCCATGATCTCTGAAGTTAACCTGGTAGGTTCCAACAACAGGGAATGGTGGGTGGATACTGGGGCTACCCGTCATGTGTGTGCTGATAAGAGTATGTTTCACTCTTTCAGAGCGGTTGATAGTGGAGAGAAGCTGTACATGGGCAACTCTGCAACTGCTGAAATCAAGGGTGAAGGAGATGTAATCTTGAAGATGACATCCGAGAAAGAGCTCAAGTTGACTAATGTCTTGTATGTTCCAGAGATTCGCAAGAATCTTGTTTCTGGTTGGCTGTTGAACAAGTTTAGTTTTCGTCTTGTTTTTGAGTCTGATAAGTTTGTTCTTTCTAAGAATCAAGTTTATGTTGGTAGGGGATATGCCCTGAATGGTATGTTTAAGCTCAATGTAATGGTTGTTAAGAAAGATATCAATAATATGAATTCTTCTGCTTACTTGATTGAGTCTTCTAATATGTGGCATGGCCGTCTTGGACATGTAAATTTTAATTCGATGCGTCGTTTGATTAAATTTAATTGCATACCTAATTTCCATATTGACTCAAAATATAAATGTGAAACTTGTGTTGAAGCCAAACTTACAAGAGCATCTTTCAAATCGGTTGAACGAAAAACCGAACCACTTGATATGATACACACTGACATATGTGATTTGAAATCACTACCCACAAAAGGTGGCAATAAGTACTTTATCACGTTTATTGATGATTGTACAAAGTATTGCTACGTTTACTTACTGAAAAGTAAAGATGAAGCTATAGACAAGTTTGTTCTATACAAAAACGAAGTTGAGAATCAACTTAGTAAGAAAATCAAGGTGGTCCGAAGTGATAGAGGAGGTGAATATGTGTCTCCATTCGCTGATCTATGTGCGAAACATGGAATTAGACACGAGTTCACGGCTCCCTATTCACCTCAGCAGAATGGTATTGCCGAAAGGAAGAACCGTACCTTGAAAGAAATGGTTAATGCCATGTTGATAAGTTCTGGTTTAAGCCAGGACATGTGGGGGGAAGCCATTTTAACGGCTACTTATCTTTTAAATAAGATACCTCGTAAGGAAAAAGAAGAGACCCCTTATGAATTATGGATGGGAAGAAAGCCATCATATCAGTACTTACGAGTGTGGGGGTGTCTAGCAAAGGTAGCTATACCGACTCCCAAGGCCCAAAAGATTGGACCTAAATCTGTGGATTGTATATTCATTGGATATGCTAAGAATAGCAGTGCTTATCGCTTCATTGTACATGATTCGAAAAATCCAGATATACAAAAGGGTACTTTAATGGAATCAAGGAATGCTTCATTCTTTGAAACTATATTTCCTTGTTTAACTAAGGAAACTGGAAGTTCATCTAGAATAGATGAAGAAGTTGTCCAAGAGAAGAGACAACGAGATGATAATGATCTCCAAGATGAGAGACAAGATCAAACTGAGGAAGAAGAGGTTGAACCTAGAAGAAGCAAAAGGGCAAGAACCGAGAAATCGTTTGGACCTGATTTTGTTTCTTTTATGGTTGAAAACGAACCTACTTCATACCGAGAAGCGGTTACTTCCTCAGAAGGGCCTCAATGGAAGGAAGCCATTAAAAGTGAAATAGATTCTATTTTACAAAATCATACTTGGGAGCTCGTGGATTTACCTCCTGGTTGTAAACCACTAGGCTATAAATGGATCTTCAAGAAGAAGATGAAAGCCGATGGCACCATTGACAAGTACAAAGCAAGATTGGTTATCAAAGGATTTAGACAACGAGAAGGTCTTGATTACTTTGATACATATTCGCCTGTTACGCGAATAACCTCGATTAGGATAATACTTGCTATTGCCGCTTTAAGAAATTTGGAAGTTCACCAAATGGATGTGAAAACGGCATTTCTAAACGGAGATTTAGAAGAAGAAATCTACATGAACCAACCTGAGGGTTTCATGGCTCCTGGACAAGAGAACAAAGTTTGTAGGCTTGTTAAGTCTTTATATGGCTTAAAGCAAGCTCCCAAACAATGGCATCAAAAATTTGACCACGCCATGCTAGAGAGTGGATTCAAAATTAATGAATGCGACAAATGTGTTTATGTCAAAGACACAAATAGTGGATATGTAATCTTGTGTTTATATGTTGATGATATGCTTATCGTTGGCAGTAATGACAAGATGATCAAATCTACTAAAGACATGTTGAAATCAAAGTTTGACATGAAGGATATGGGTTTGGCTGATGTGATCCTTGGAATAAAGATCATACGAACTCAAAATGGACTTGTGTTAAGTCAAGCACATTATGTGGACAAAATTCTTAATACTCATAATGCGGGGGATTCCGGCCTAGCTAGAACTCCAATTGATACCAGTAAGCATCTATCTAAAAATAGAGGCTTAGGTGTTGCCCAATTAGAGTATTCAAGAATTATTGGCATGTTAATGTACTTAATGACCGGTACCCGACCTGACTTAGCATATGCTGTTAGCAGGCTAAGTAGGTATACTAGTAACCCAAGCTATGCACATTGGGCAGCTATGACTAGGGTACTTCACTATTTGAGATACAGTCGCGATTATGGACTGCATTATGATAGATATCCAGCTGTTATCGAGGGATACAGTGATGCAAATTGGATATCTGACATAAAGGATTCTAGATCGACTAGTGGATATGTGTTTACACTAGGAGGAGCAGCTATATCATGGAAGTCTTCCAAGCAAACTGTTATAGCTAAGTCCACGATGGAATCAGAATTTATCGCGTTAGATAAATGCGGACAAGAGGCGGAATGGCTACGTCAATTCGTAGAGGACATACCACGGTGGCCTAAACCGGTAACGGCCATTAGTATACATTGTGATAGTCAATCGGCAATTGGCAGAGCTCATAGCATAATGTATAATGGAAAGTCCAGACATATCCGTCGTCGACATAATTCGATACGACAACTACTCTCAACAGGAGTTATCTCAATTGACTATGTGAAGTCAAAGGATAACATTGCGGATCCGCTTACGAAAGGCTTAAGCAGAGAGTTAGTAAGTAAGTCGTCTAGAGGAATGGGACTAAAGCCTTTGAAGGAATGAGTTTCTATGAAGGAAAACCTAACCCAGTTGAATGGAGATCCCAAGATCTGGGTTCAATAGGACAACCTAATCATAGAAATGTGGGGGAAGTCACGTCAATGTGGGGGAGTTACTAAATATTGTAACTTTCCTAGTCCATTCCTATAACAAATGTGACTTGTTGAGAGGTTAAACATATGGCTTTAATGATTCAGGATGAAATCATAAAGCATAATGAAATCACAACACATATGTTTTTAATGATTCAAGATGAAATCACCTATGTGAGAGAGAAGTGGGGTCGCTTCGAAGGGAAATGTGGGGGCGCAATTCCTAAGAGCTCTTGCAGAACCAGGCTAGTGTTCATGACCATAACGAACACGACTATGAGGACTTGACATTGTCAGGGAGAGTCTTGTGTGAAGTGTAATGTCGTCTACGTAAATGGATGATGAGTTCAAGGACATCGCGTCTACTCAGATCTAGGAGACTAAGTGCATCTCACAAGGGAAGGTTCAAAGGGTTACACCTACCTATCCTATGCAAGACTTAACCGCAGAAATTTCACCAAAACTTTCGTGTGTTTTCGACCGATTTCCATTCATGTGGGGGATTGTTGGAAAATGAGTATTGCAAAATGAGTTTTTGCAAATTTTGGACAATATTTAATATATGTATATGTTATATATATTTATATTTCTTGGTAGCTTTGTGTTCTCCTTGATGAGAGCTTCGCAACGAGCTAAAATATGTCCAAATTGGAGTAGAAATGAATGAGATATCGTGTCTCAAAGTGAGACACAAAATCTGGAAATACTAAACTATCCCACATCGCCTAGAAGAGGAAGTGGAGACTAGTTTATAAGGAAATCATACTATTGAATATCAAATTCCTTTAGTTTGGTTATGCTCCCACTCCTACGTGCGCGCGCGCAGGGGGGGGTGCAGAAAATGGGATTTCCGAGCTAAAATGAGTTCGAGGCTTCTGAACTCATGCGAGCCCGCGCGACCTGCGGACACGAATGCAGCTCCGAAATCTCACCTACGCGGGTATCTTTTTGCTGAGAATTATGTGAATTGATTCTACTGAAGCACATGGGATTCTGCTGAAGCGAATTATGTGATGCACAGATTCTGCTGAAGCACATTTCTGCTGAAGTTCTACTGAAGCACATGGGATTCTGCTGAAGTGAATTATGTGATGCACAGATTCTGCTGAAGCATATTTCTGCTGAAGTAATAAAACCGTGTAGATGGATAATTTCCAGAATATTCTGTAATCTATTTAGGAATAGATTTAGACTTTGTGCTTAAGTCTTAACAGAAATATGCATATCGTGTTTTGGAATAACAGATATGCATATATTTTTATTCCAGGCGTATATTCTGGCTTGGTGACCAAGCTAGGTATTGCCTATAAAATAAAATCTTCTCATTCAGTTTTGATACACAGAAAAACGCAACTCCATTACTGTTTCGTTCCAGCAACCTTCGATCAGAAACACGCAGGCTTCGGTGATTTTTCAGGCAAGTAAGTTTAGTCCGGCTGTACAACAGCTGTGTACGTTGTACCCTGGGAAACAGACGGCGAATCTGTTTTAAGGGAATCGTATTCAATACGAGCCTCGTACAAGTCTCTTTACTGCTTTCGTTTTAATTACGTTTAATAGTGTCTGTCTTCTTCTTCTACACCTTTCTGTCTGCGTTTATTTACTGTTTTTACTTTCTGTTATTTATTATTGTAATCTGATTTATAATTATAATAAAAAGTGTACACCGTTTCCCACATTGTTATCAAATATCTTGTGACTGGAGATTATAAATAAACATTAAACATAAAATTATTATAGAAGTGTCGGCACCATGGGTATCCTGCTTGTAAACATGCCGATTTGTGTTGTAACTTTGCCTAACAGTCAAATCGATATCTTTTAGAAATTCAGATAAAATTTAGATAAAAGGGTCACCAAGTTGTATCTATTATGTCTAAAAAGTCTAATTTATTTTTTTAACACAATTAGAGTATGATTGCAAATTTGTAATAATATGGTTTTTTAATCATATTTAAGACATTCTGGTTTACAAAAATCAATTAAGGAGAAGACATAAGGAGTTTGAGATACGGCCTGACATAACACCTTTTCTACCATTGCTGAAATTTTCCCCATTTTGACCCGTTACCCAACCTGCTCATTTCGTCTCCTCTAAGCTCAATATCTCATATTGTTAGTTATTTCATTGAATAAACGTGTTTTTTCTACACCTATTTTGTAATTATTTTCAGAGAGAGAGAGAGAGAGAGACCGACCATGAGGCTGCTTCCTCAAGAGCAAAGAGGACTCCACCAACAGGGGCACGAAAGGCAGCAGCAACACCAGCAGCAGCTCCGCATGTAATCAAATCCCTTCGGTCCCTATCATTTTTGAAGTATCTAAGCCAATTCCATGTCAAATGGTACTTACGAGAACCTCCCTGTCCAAGTAAGTTGGCTATGCAAGCCCCGGTGTGAACCATTGGTCCTTCCTTTCCCACAACAAATCCAGCCGCAACTCCAAAAATTGATCCAAAAATCTGATCAAATATATCATTATCAGATTCAGGTCTTTCAAACTTACTATGAACATAATTATTTAAATTTATATTACTCTCTCATGAGGATAGATTAATAGATTATTATTAATTGTTGCATTATAATTATTTTAAATTATACAGTAATTCTGAATCCTCAATTGTTGCATTATAGCAGGGCCAATGTGGCATAAAGTCGCATTGTGGGATAATTGACTGCTTGATGCTTAAGTAAGTCTGAACACATGTGGCAATTTGAAGTGAAAGTTAATGTGGTTGTTTAATACATCGACATCTGATGTGGACATGACATGCCTTAATTCCTAACGTGACCCATCATACAGCACTTTACAGTATCTGTGCATGTGAAATTCAATACTTTGTCTTTTTAAATATTTTGTTTCTCCATATTTTTCTGCGTCACACTTTTGATGCAGAAAGTAATGCAAACGTGGAACACTACGAATGTTTGGCTCTTCACATTATTTATAAATTAACTACGAATGTTTGGCTCTTCACATTATTTATAAATTTAAATAAAGATAGAGTTAAGTACAAGAAAAATAGGAGTCTCGAGTACTTCTTGGTTATTGGGGTAATTAATTATAGGTCTTACAAGGACATCTAGTAAAAAAAGTAAGTCATTGCCTCATTAGCATCTTAACTATGGTCCAACTACGAATGTTTGGCTCTTCACTATTAAACTCCCAATGTCAATATGTATTTGGATCATGGTCAAAATTGGTTTCTAATGACTACAGAAAATAATCCAAAATCTTGATGCCTTTTCAGAACATATGCAAACTAAGTAGTAAACCGAGGTTCATAAAGTAATGATTGAGTTTATGTTGGTACACACCTTTACAAAGAGGGTGCTTGGAGCCAGAATAGAATGAGCGTCAACACCATTGAGATAAGCTTTAACCTCCGGTATACCAGAACCAGCTGCTGCAGGTGCAATATAAGCACATAGAACTGCAGCACAGGTTGCAAGAACCACATTACAACCAGCTAATGCAGCAAATGCCTGATAATACCTGCACTTGAAATAACTTATATAAGCCACTTTTGAAACTTGTTATTAAAACCAGTGGCAAAAACTTAATTTTGAAAAAGCCCTACAGCGAATCAACGTTTACATTTAACCCATCCATGAAGATGTATGACTTATGTATAAAAAGACCAAATGTTACATTAACAAAAGGTAGTCATACTTTAGGCTTACTTTTGCTTAAGCATAAGATTGCCAGTGAGAAGAAGCTTGAAACCAGCAATGTTCTCCACTGCAATGTTGTTGAAAAAGGCCACAAGCCCTGTAGCTAATCCTATAAGAAGCACCAATGTCCATTTCATGAAAACGTATTGAAATATCTGCACCTTCTTCCTAGATCTCCAATCTTGTTTAAAAAGATCATTTTCTAAAATCCTGCAGAAATAGTCAATCAGATGAAAAGTTAAAACATAATAAAAACATAAAGACCCTTCTGTCTCAAAACGTAATAAAAAAACATTACTAACAGAAAACGTGTATTTGATCTAGTAACCAGCACATGACTAATGCTTGGCATCAAGTCACGGTAGTAAGAAAATGCTTCTGATGACATCAGAGAATAACTAACCAAACAAATCGTATGAGATTTATGAAGTATAGACGTATAGTCGTGTTTCCATGAGTTAACAAAGGTTGGCACCAAATTGCAGCAAAAAGTTAACATCAATTTCAGATACATAAACAACACAGCAAGTAAATATCTTTTGTTTCCTCATAAAACAAATTTTGTTACATTCACATTCATGGATTTAACTTTTCCGTTATCTTTTAAACAAAAATAGTTCCGATCATAAGGTTCAACAAAACTTCAAAAATCATGACTAATCTGGATAAGATCCAAGATTTCACATCCATATTCATAATTCACAAATATTAGATTCATATCATTTTCATCATTCTAACTCATTTAAAATTGTAGGTCATCCCGGTGAACATGCCAACTAGATCACCAAAAACAAATCATTCACTTCTGCAATCAAAAGTTTTAAATACCCAAAAAGCACTTTTACTTTTTTTGTCACTTTTGAATGTTCATTTCCCCTTTTAGCTAGCTATTACTACTATATTAACTCAATCATCATCTATTAAACAAATCCACTAACTTTAACCAAACACAAGGAACATGTCATAAATAAACATCAATAAATACAAGCACCAACAACAATTGTCATCAAGCAAAATATAGAAACCCGATCACCCTGCAAAACCCATAAAACAAGCCAAATCACCAACGCTCCTAGAGTCTAGATTACAATACAGTTTTGCAGGATTTAAACTTGAGACCGCTTTAAACAATCCACTTCCTGTATTCACTCTTTTATCTATCGGAAAAATAAATACCGCAAAGATCACCCCGCAAAACCCATAAAGCCAGCCAAATCACTAGCCCTCTTAAACCAGTTTTTCGGGTTTTGAACTTGACACCTCTTTAAAAAAAATCCACTTCATATTTACTTTTTATTCGATAAAAACATAACTACAACACAGATCACCGCGCAAAACCAGTCAAATCACTAGCCCACCACAATTCCAGATTACGAGACATTTTAGCAGGAATTGAACTTAAGACCTCTAGACGATATCCGAAATCCCATATGATAAAAACAAATTTAATAAAAAAAAAAAGAAAAGAAACTTACTCATAATCAAGAGACTCAATAGGACAAACATTGGCACCAACAATAGCAATCTGAGAAGTAGTATTAACTCTACTTTTCAAAAGCAAAGGCTCTCTGAGCATCATACTACCACCACCATCACCATCTTCTGTAATTGACCCATTTCTTGACATCTTTTCACCTCCTCCTTCACTTTCAATATCAGCATTATTATCCATCTTTCACTACACCAAAAACCTTAAACCATCAAAACTTAACAAACCCACAAACCATAAGCCATAAAAACTAATATGAAACACAAGAAACCTTAAACCATCAGAACTTAACAAACCCACAAACCATAAGCCATAAAAACAGAACATGAAACACAAGAAACCTTAAACCATCAAAACTTAACAAACCCACAAAGCATAAGTCATAAAAACAGAACATGAAGTACATATAAGTACTAACAAACTTACATGATGTACACTCAAGATGTTAGAAACTGAATCTTGAGTGTTGTGAGAAGGGAAAGATGTGATTGGTTGATCCTTAGAGTTTTTATAAAAAATATTTTTTATAAATAAAAATGAATAATAATTTTGGAATTAAGAAGGAAAGAAAAATACTTCACGAATCTTAAAATGTAGAGACGTGAATGGATCAATGACTATTTATATATGTCATGTTTTAAAAACGGTAGTAAGCATAGGATAAACATGTTTTAGGTAGGTATGAAATCTCATTTTCAACTCTTAAAATTTGATGGCAGATACTCGTAAATACTTAGAGGTCCACTTACAGTGTGTCATGGCTCCATGGCTTTGACACGAGATATCATACCGGGGGTGGGCTCGTAGCCTCTCGCGCTGTGCCTACCAGCTTACACCAAACTTTTTTTTTTTTTTTTTATCCATCGCATTACAAAAATTGATGTTATGCTAAGAATTGACGTTTTGATGTCATGAGAAGAATGTGATGAATGCCACCATAAAAACACATAAATTTTCAAAAAGTAGATTAATGTATTTTTCAATCAATTAAATATCATCCTCACTCACCACATTTTATTTTGATTAGTTGACAAAAAAAAAAGACTATTATTTAAGACGAGTTTTTCTAACCACAAATGTTTAAGCCTCATAATTTATGTAAAATACTAGTAGCATTTAGTGAACTCATTATTTTTGTATTTATACCTATCTAATGATTATAATTACATAAAGTATTGTTAAACATGAAATATTTTATATTAATTAAGTGTTAATTATTACATTTAAAGAAAACTTGTATAATTAACCCAAATTTTACTACATTCTAACAATTTGCTTCTTTTTGCCAAGCTAGAATATATATGTAAAATACATGAAAATGATTTTGTATAATTAGTAAGGAGACAAGGTATGGAAATATAGATTTGTAATATCATAACCAAATTGCCAGCTTGGAAACTGATCGAGAACCCTTATCCGATGGAGGTGTTGACATGGAATATTTGACAACAAATAAAAAATAAGATTTAATATAATATAATGATCGAAGACTTACAAACCAATAACTTGTACGCGATAATTTAGTATTTAATTGAGGCTTTTGCATATATATTTTCTCGAAAATGCAAAATTGCATATATATCCAAAGTATACATAAAAACCATTGTACTATCTGCTTAAAAAACTTGTACAAATGATATATATATGCAATTATTCACTTTGTGAGAGATATATATGCATTTTTGCGTTAATTGGGTTTGCCAACATCTTTAAAAATGTGATATTGATACTTTTATAGTATGTTAGTTAAGAGTCTTAAAGTCCAAAAAGAAGTTGAGTATTCATTATAGTTGTCAATTTCATATCTATTAAGCAAATTTATTGTCTATTTAGGATGAGCGATCAATCAAACTTCCAACTACGAATTCATAGTAATTAATATATATATTCAGACAGATAGAATAATAATCTCATGGGATTATTTATTGTCTATTTAGTCAACTTGATGTTCAGAATTGCCTATAGTAAATCCTAATTGTTACTCTTTATGTATATGGGTTTGTTTAAGAAATGTTTTTGTATACATTATTACTTCCACAAAAGGTGTAGATTGGCGGAAGCAACCTGACCTCGGGTGCCTTTTGACACCAGCCATTGTCCATCTTACAAAGAATAGCTCCGACAACTCTCCTGGCCTAGTGGGGCACCAACTGGAGTGAGCACGAGCCAAGACTCGGACCCCCCGAGCTCTTATTCCACAAAGTCTCTCCAGTGTGCCCATAGGTTTTGCGGAGGTGGGTACCTATATGAAGCAAATGCTAAGGATGAGACTTGAACATGCGTCAATTGACTCAAACACATATGCTCCAACCATCTGACTAATGCTCCATTGGTGTATACATTATTAGTCGTCTTCAGTAAGCAATTTTGATTTGGGATCGTGTCAGATGAAAGTGTGTCTGTGAAGAATGCCATTAAATATTGGTTGTTCTTTGGCTGCAAGTATGTGGTGAATGTCTGTATATCAGTGGCTGTCATCTCTTCAAGTATCTACATGTTCAGGCCAATAAAGCAATATAATTTGGAATATTGTTTTTCTCAGTGGCTGCATATGGAAACTTTGGTGGTACAGGTCTATGGGGTTTTTTTAAGAGTAAAT
Organism: Chrysanthemum seticuspe; assembly: GCA_019973895.1. Classification (NCBI taxonomy): domain Eukaryota; kingdom Viridiplantae; phylum Streptophyta; class Magnoliopsida; order Asterales; family Asteraceae; genus Chrysanthemum; species Chrysanthemum seticuspe. The sequence continues at coordinate 73,610,543 of BPTQ01000006.1, read as the reverse complement.
TACACCGTTCGTCCATGTGGTTTGCGTTGACCGCAGGGTTTCGTCATTTGACCAAAAAAGTTGCACCGTCCGTCCTTAAGTGTGAAACGTTATGCGCCGTTCGTCCCTCCATCCAACTGGACCCACTAACGGTCGTTAAGTCTTGTTAACCTGAGGGTATAATCGTCATTTCAACACCATAAGGACGAACGGTGCAAGGACGAACGGTGTATATATACCCCAACACACACACACCTCCTCATTTTTGCACATACTTTCTCTCTCTATAAAAACACACACCTCACCCTCTCCTCTCTCTCCATAATTTCCGGCCACCAAACCCTAGGGTTCTGGCGCAGCTGCCGGAATCCGGCCAACTTCCGGCGACGTCTACGACCTACACCGCCTATACTAATCGATAGATCAAGACCTCGTGGTTCTATTTTCATGCCACACGCGCAATAAATCCCCCATACGCGCCCTGAATCTGAACTTTCAGTTTTGAATCATTAGGGTTTCGCCTTGGGGGAGGTGCCCGAGTGATTCGTCTCGATGTAGGCTTAGGGGTATTTGTGTATGGATAAAACCTCAATATCGATATCAAAAATAATCACGAAGATAGATTCAAAATTCCTTTAGGAAAAAGAATATTAAATCAAATCCCGTGTGTGATCGTTGATACGGATTAGTCAACCCGAATCGTTTCCCAACGAGGCGTGAATTGCCAACGTCGTTTTTGGTTTGGAATTTAATGCTCGATGTTTTGATTTGTTGAACTTTATTTTATTAAAAACTACGGGAATTGGGCAAGTAATTAAGGGAATCTAATCTACGGGAAATCCTAATTACGAGAATTAACTAAAACGTAATAAACGAAACGTAAATAAAATGCAACTACGTCTAATCTATATCTAAAAATAACCTAAAATTACTTTTACTCTAAAAGTACAATTTGAAAACTATTTATGAATTAAAACTAATTTTTAGGATTTTTCTGGAATTTATTTGGATTTAAAACTAATTTTTAACTTTTAAATCTAAATTAAAATACTAGAAATTATGAAAATTAAGGAAAAATTATGAAACTATTTTTATAAAATCTAAAATAACTAAAGAGAATTTTCAAAACTAATTTTATATTTTTCTGATGATTTTTCTATTTTCTACGAATTTAAAACTATTTAAATCTAATAAATGGCTAAAAATTACAAAATAAGCTAGGAAAAATCTAGAAAATTTATTTTTTTGCCTTTTGTATTTATCTTAATCTATGAAAATTGAAAATTTTATTTTTTGAAGTTTTTCTGATTTATTTGCAATAAAAGATATTTAAAAAGTCCTAAAAACTGTTTTTAAAATAGGAAAAATACTAAACAGTGATGAAAATCTATGAAAAATTCAGTAAAAGTCTAAAATATTATTCTAATTTAATGAAAAATATAAAAACTATGGCTTATGTGAAGGATTTAAAAGCTGTAGTGCAAACTACTTCTAAATAAGCTACTAAGAATAAGCTAACACAATAAGCTACCAAACTGTTACTGAGGCTAATTTATACTAAAGCTAACTAATATCAACTAATTCCAGCTACTCTTAACCTCTTATAAGCAATCTACCAAGATATGATTCTAACTAACCACTAGAGCAAAACAGCCACTAAAGCCCTACTTTAAGCTCAAGCACCAGCTTATCTAGTGAGCTGGAACAGAAACCATAAGTTGGAAACTAGAAACCACCAACCAGAGATCACACAAACCAATTTTTAGGCAAGGATAAGCTATATTGAAGCCTTGAGAGCTTCTGTAAGAAACCTGTGCACAACTCAGTAATAGCTGAGTGTGCACAGGACAAAACAGGTCTGATTGAGGGGCTTATTTGGAGCTTATGAATTATCACAAAAATTACACAACAATGGTTTCTCAAAACTTGACCAGTTGAAGATGTTTATCCCAAAATTTCACTTGAATTGAACCAAATATGAAGCTATGAAAGGTCTATACAGTTTTGTGAAAACCTGTTTTGACACTTTTGACTATTTTAAGACAGGTCTTAGATTTTGACCAAATTGAGTTTTGAGCTTAATTTTTTAATTGATTATGATGTTATAAGCTAAAGTGAGACTAAACTAAGCTAATATATCAAAGTCTAAACCTAAATTAAGATATTGACTTCTAAATTCCAACTGATGTAGAGATTAAATCTGTTTAAAATGCAATTTTGACTTTTACTGAATTAATGTGCAAATGAGTGACAGAATTTGACCAAGTGATGCTAAATCAAACTAATGCAACTTAAATCTACTTCTGCTTGAACCTCTATCTCAGATTTAACCACTGATCCAAACAGTATTTTATCAAGCTAATTTTGCAATGTCACTTAACTAACTACTTAACTAGCCTATACTAACAATTAAACTGAAGTAAAACCATCTTAATAATAACTAAATGAACAGATCTAAGCTAACAAATACCACATATTCAAACACAAATAGAATAAGCAGTCTATATTAGAAATGGAAATCGAATAAGTACTCACAGTTGGTCCAGCTTATTTGCAACTTATGCCATAACCAAATTACACTTTCCTAACTGATATTAACCCCAAATAAACAACATCAACCCATATCCATCACCATCTCAGCAACTCATAAACAATAATAGCAGCAGTTTGACTTTTGTTGACCAGGATTATTTTGAGAGTAATTTATTTGTAGAACTGAGTAGTAGACTAAACTAGCTCTGATTAAGCTATAAATGAGCTTAAGAGAGCTTTTAGAAACATAAACATAAGCTGATTGCAGCTTATGAGCATATTTAAGAATTTTTTTATTTTTGAAATATTTTTCTTATTTTTTTTTTGTGATTTTTATTTAATAGAGAGAATAAGCTGGAATTGATAAAATATAAGCTAAAATAATTGAATGAAACAATAATAAGCTAATCTAAACACTTAAACAATAATTTGAAATTAAATGAGAATTTAGACTAAAAGAGCTTTTATTAATTGAAACTGAATACAAAGTGAGAATGAAAACTGAAATGAACTAAAAATTTAAAACGATTATAAGCTACTACTACCTAAATTCTACATGAATTACAAGTGATGAAATGAAGGGTATTTATACACGAGCTAGAGGCCAAGGAAGGATCTAGAAATTGGCATTTGTGCTTCTTTGAGTGCATTGGTAGCCCTTGGATCATTCTCCACCTCATCCAATCAATCTAAGCCATTGGATCATTACTTCCACGCTGTTTCCACCAATCAGAGAAGAGCATTTAGGTGTATAGCACACGGATTGATGACCTGGCAGTCACGTGTGTCAGGTGGTGTCAGGGAAAAGACGGAATTACCCTTAATTGCTGTTAATTTGGCCGAATTGATGCGTGGGTAAATTAGGGTTCTTGTTATCTGGGTAAAAGGGGGGTGGATTTGGCGCGTGGGTTTTTTTAATAATTGTTTGATTTGTTTGACCGGGTTTTAAGTGGGTTTGACTAGGAACCATGGGTAAACGGGTGGGTAAACGGGTTGGTTATTTGAACCGGGTAGTTTGCTTTGGGCCGTGGGTTTTGGGCCTAAGTAGTAATAACATGGATTGGATTTGGGACTAGCTTTGAATCCATATATCATCATAGGGTCTAAACATGTACAAGCTGAAACTTCAGGGGCCAAACTGTGAATTTAGAAAATGATCCAAGGGCCTTTCTTGTCAATCTTCAAATAATCCAGGGACTGATTTTGACAATTCTGAAACTTGAGGGTAGATTCTGCCAAATGCTCAAAGTTCAGGGACTAATCTTGACATTTTGAGAAAAGATGATCCAAAACTTGCAAATTCCTTCCCGGCCTCGGCTTTAGCTCTCTTAATCTCTCGTGCTCAGATTTTCGTCTGATTTAGCTTCTTTTTGTGTGTTTTGACATATCCGTGCCTGCACAAGCACAAACTCAAGAAAACAACAGATATTAGCAATAAACGGCTCTTTCTTGGTTATTTTGGGTTTGATTTTGATAGAGAAATGATATGTGTTTTTGCACATATCACCGAGTTTAAGCATGTACCTGAGTGGTTGCCTGCGTTTCCTGACCCGCATACTTATGTGCATACACCTGTTTGGAATGAGCGGATGTTTGATCCTAGGGCGGATAAAGTCGAGCTAGCTAGGCAACGAAGGAAAGCTGAGAGCTCGTTGTTGAGTTTGCAGAAACGGTTGTTGAATAGTGGGTCGGGTGTTGGTGTAGCTTCGACTTCTGAGGCTGTTAAGGAGAGTAAACGTGTGAGTGAGTTTTATACGGAGAATGGTGTTTCTATATCTCAACACTTTTGGGTTTTTTTTTGTTAGTGCCGCCGCTGTAGCCGTTGTTATCTTGCCGGAAAGTGTGACCGCCGCCGTTGTTATAGTCCATTTTAAAATTGTTGGTATTATTGTTATAAAATTTGTTTGTGATTTTTGCTGTTAATCTTTTTAATATTTTGATGGTTTTGTAATATATTTGTAAATCTCTATATTCACTTATGTATGAACGTTGCTACTCTTGGATTGTACAAGCTGTGTATACATGTTATTATGATGTGCCCGCTGCATTAATTACAAGCTCATATGCCATGGAGGCAAATACCCTTCAGTTTGAGAACACAAAAAATAACTAAATTTGTTAGGTACAGTATAAATATGAACACTAGAACCAAAGTGAAAATTAGTATGTTGATTGTCTTTCCAGAAAAAAAGATATGGAGTATGTTGATGATGTAAGTTGTACTATAAGATGCATAAATTATGTAAGTTGTATTACACCGTTCGTCCTTTTGGAGTTAAAATGACGATTATACCCTCAGGTTAACAAGACTTAACGACCGTTAGTGGGCCCAGTTGGATGGAAGGACGAACGGCGCATTACGTTTCACACTTAAGGACGAACGGTGCAATTTTTTTGGTCAAAGGACGAAACCCTGCGGTCAACGCAAACCACAAGGACGAACGGTGTAATTTACTCTTTTTTTAATTTATCTTGTAGGCATGGGCTATCATGTTTTCATGGGTCACTGTGCGTATTTCTTAGTTTGTGATGGGTCCATGTTTGGTATCATGTGACAGTGGGTAATTTTGTTTCATTTGGTACTATGGCTCAATGTTTCAAGTGTAGGTTTTCGTAAGTGTAGAGTCCTTTCATTGTGTATGTTCTTGATTTTTTGAGTTCCATCCTCTTTTTAATTGGCTTGATTATTTGAGGTGGAATGCCATTTAGTTTGTATGTTGTTTCCTTGTTTGGGTTTCTATAAAATTGTTGCCTTTCTTAATAAAAAAAAAATATATATATATATATACATATATATATATATATAGAGTTAGGATCAAATAAGAAGTAATATTAAAATGAGAAGGATAAGAAGAAACCACAACCACATATTTCAGATGCATCTACAAAAATAGATGCATCTCCTCTTAAAATTCTCCCTCCTATTTGAAATGTGTGGCTAGAAATCCTTCTTATTCTTCTCATTTTAGTTTTTCTTCTTACTGGATCCCTTCCCATATATATATATATATTAGTTATGATGGCAAGCTTAACCAAATGTCAACTAAGATAACACAATTAAATGACCACCTTGTTTTCCTTATCGCAAACTACTGTGATACTCATACCAACTAATATCACATACAGTACATTTGTTAAGATCAATATAAAAAGAAAAAATGATTTTATTAAACTGAAAATCACACGTTGCTTCATATTTATATGATCATTCGAAGTGTACACTTGCTTATTAGACATGGTGTTAGAACAAAATATATATAAGTACGCATAATAATTAGCGGATATTTGATTCAAACTATAAAAAGCCAGCACCGCCCCATAATCCCATATCCACATTCATTTTCACTAAACTAATATATTTGACCGTGTATATAAAATGCATTGATTAACACGAGTGATGTAGCTAAGATATAATGACGAATTTAGGAATGACAATAGGATGGACGGTGAACATTATGTGTATCATGTATACTAGTTGGATACCCGCGCACAACTGCGGCGATAAATATAGTTATATATAAATATAGTAAATGAATTGCTAACCCAACTCTTCTCGCAATTCCCTACCCGCTTAGTGAATTCATTTCACAACACTCCAAATGTATATGTGTTAGTTGTATGTGTTTGTTTGGATTTTCCGTATTTTTCCCGTGACATCATTATTTCCGCATATATAAAGACCTTTCACAATCTCTTACCCGTCAAACACTTTCCCAAAAGTAAATGATTTTGATAAGTAAAGTTTGTATTGATTGAAATAAATGTTAAAGTTATAAAAATTTGAATCAAAATAAAATAAACCTACTAAAAATGTAAAAACTAAAAACTCATAAAAATATATCAAAATAGATGTTGAATTAAAGAGCACAAAATTTTAAAAAATATGGTGAAATTAGATCATAAAAAAATTAAACGAATTAAAAGATATTTAAATTTAAAAATAAATGTGATTAATTAGTTAAGAAGTGACATGTGTCACCTCATTATTGGAGCTCCTTATTTTAGTTTGTTAGAGCTCCTCCCTTTTTGTTATTTTTTAGTTAGAGAAGTGACACATGTCACTCAATGATTGGAGCTCCTTAACTTAATTTCTTGTGGAGCCCACAATTTAAATGCTTTATATAATAGTATAGATATATAACAAGGATAATTATAATTATACGAACGTCAACTGTTTTTCATTTTTTGAAAAACTGTGTTATTAAAAATATAAGTTTTGTTTTGACAGATTTAATTTATCATAGATTTTAGAGTAAAATACACCGTTGGTCCCTAATCTTGTACACAAGCATCACGTTGAACCAAAAATAGGCATTTTCATCGCCGGTGATCCAAAACAATGTTTTTATAGTCTAAACAAGTCCCTTGACTAGGATTGCCAAAGTCAACATAACTTTTCTGGTTGTACATCGATGGTATAATAGACCATTCACAATTATAACATGCCTTAGTTAAATCTAACCAAACCCTCAACCCAGAGACCAAATGTGATTATGGCTATGCAACTAGTCGTTTCTTCCCTGATACGCTAGCATTTATTTTCGCGCGAACCAATAAACCCACCCAACAAACAACTTTACTAATCATAATAACACCCTTATCCAGAAACGATCAACTGAAAATCAAAATCCGAATCAAAATCCTCATTTCTAGAACTCAAAAGACCAACCCAACTTCCAACAATACCATGTCGATCGGAGCTAATGTTATCGACATATTGTATTAGCAACATGCCAGATATGGTGATCAATAACATTTTGAATTGGTTGCCTTTGTTAGAAGCGGTGAGAACCTCTAGTTTAGCGAGAAACTGGAGGTTTAAGTGGACTTTGCTCACCGATGTCGTAATTGATGAGGATTTCTTTTATTATTTAACAAATAATTTTGATGGGAGGCATGTTACTAGACTCTTAAATCAGCTTATGGGTCCCATAAGAAAGTTTGTCTTCTCTGTAGAGCCAAGAACAATGTCTGCAATATAAGACTTGAATTATGAAGAGATTCGTGATTGGCTTTGTTTTTGGCTCGACATGGAATTGAGGAGCTGACAATTAGAAACAGGTATGGTCAACCAGTTACGTTGCCAACCCAAGTTTACTCTCGTATGGAGTTGAAACATCTGAAACTTCATTGTTGTGCTATGGCTACTTTGGAATATTTTCGTAGCTTTCCAAATCTATTGAGCATAGAATTGATTCATGTCAATTTTCTAACCGGTACAATTTGGGAGTTTATTGCTGGTTGTTGTTGATCCCAGTTGAGCAAACGATCTAATATAGAAACTGACTTAAACAAAGAACTTATTAAGTATTATGCGGAATTTAACACTTAATCTTAAGAAGAAGAACAGTAAACATTCAACACATCAATATTATTATTAATACGAATACTCTAACCAGTATTAGGGTTTTACAACCTTGAAGTGTATCGACCTTAGATATCAAACATACGTCTATCTAATCTAACCTAGGACCTCCTTTTATAGGCTAAGGAGTCCTTTACATAATACAATACGTAACCTACAAGATAAATATCTTTTCCATATTTATCTAATACAAAATACTAAACCTACTATACAAGACTAGCAGTGGTTACAATAGTCTATCAGTAGTTACTCAATACTACTAGCAGCGGTTTGTCATCATCCGTGGTTACATCCTTCTATCCGTGGTTATATCAACTTTGTCCGCAGTTTCAGTACTTAGAATAATTCATGATCCAAGGAACCAAAAACCCAACAATCCTCCCCTAAACTTGATACATTCCAACAGAATTCTCAAGTTTTCTTTACGCTCAAAACATCTGAATTGGAGGATGTAGTCAAACACTCACTAGATTTAAGAATTTTCTCATACTTCAGCAACAAATTGTAAGCTTGACCATCATAGGGTAACAACATCTTGATAATACCAGGCTTCAACATCTGAGCAATAACTGCTGGATACTTATTCAGTTGAGGATAATCACCTTCTACTAGCATATGAATAACTTCTCCAGAAACAGTTAAAACATGAACTCCACAAGTTTGATATAAAAACCATCTTGTAACTTGACCATTGTAGAGTCCTTTCCATTCAGGTTCATCATGAATAGGTTCAAATAAAATCTTCAAATGATGATAAACAAGTCTCTCATGATAATCATTTGGATGTACTTCACCAAACTTATTCTTGTAAAGTATCCAAAGATTCATCAAATCATCTCTATCAAAATACTGAAGTATCTGTGAAAATTTATTATACTCATAAACTTCATTGTTGAGTCTTTGAATTTTCCAAACTCCTTCACTTCCAACTTTAAGCTTAAACTCATAAGAAATAATTTGATTAACATCTTCAACTACTTTCAGTCTTTTAGAATCAGATGTCTCCTAAACCTCAGATTTTCTCTTTCGTTTACTTTGAATCCACTATTCATCCTTTTTAATCCACTCTTCTTCCTTTTTAGAATTCATTGGACAGAAATCATCATTATTAATCCTCATACATCTCATATAAAGCTCACGAATTCTTTCAAATGAACACCTATTAAGATTATCAGGAATATGAATGCCTGAATTCTTAATAATTTTCATCAGTACATTCCTCATCTATGCAATTGAAGGAGGTTTCTTTCTTATAACTTGCTTCATTTCTTTACCAATCCTCCTTGCCCATAGACCCAAAAGTCTAGCTCTTTCCTCATCATCCAACAGTGCCCATTCTTGTGCAATATATTCATCATTTATTTGTTGAGAAGCTTCAAGATAGTTTTGTGATTCATACCATGTAGCTAACCATCTCTGACTAGCTTCCTCTTCTTCTAGCTTCCTTTTCTCTAAAGCTTCTTGTTCTGCAGCTAACATATTTCTAACATACTCTTCATCATAAGCAACCTGCTCTGCTTTACTTTTAAACTTAAACTCTGGTTCTACAATCCCTTTACCTTTACCAATGTCTTGTTGAACCACTTTCTTCTTTAATGGATCACCAATAATCAAACTTTTACTTCTAGGTTTAGGTGCAACAGATTCAAGAGATAAACCAGGTGCAATGATAGGTGTAGAAATAGATGAGGTTTTGCTTAAATTTATCAATGTACTTGTAGCTTCTTTCTCAACTTCTTTAGATTTAGGTGGTGATACAGAGAGAGTTGTAACAATAGTGGAAGTAGTTAGAACAGCAGTGGGTACCATAGCCATTTCTGAAACTGCAGCAGTGGTTTCAATGATACTATCCATGGTTGCAGACATACTAACAGTGGTTGTGTTCTGTATCACTTCATCATCTACCACAGTCTTCAAATTTTCATGAACAACCTCATTCCCAGCTTTATCAGATACCAAAAATTCTTGATCTCCACTATCAACATCTTCTTCCATAGATACATCTACAGCCTCCCCTGAATTCATGCCTTCACTCCTCCCCTGTTTGGATACATCCTCCATATTTAGAGCTGGAGAGAAGTCTACCTTCTTTTTCATCCTTCTCATAGTTCTCAAAACAGCAATCCCAGGTCTTCTTATTTTCTCCAAAACCAATACCCTGTGCTTCAATCGCCTAATGGCATTTCCCTGAAACACAGCCAGCTCCTGAAGACTTGAGATTGTTTCCTCCATTTTGGCACATTTATCCGTCAATTCAAACGTTCAAGAATATCCTCCCCACTTCGACCTGTGTGAACTGGTCCGAGAGGTGGTTCATTGGAAAAGTCATCATGTACCAGCTTAGGATCCGTCAATTCAGTTTCATGTTCCAAACTATCCTCATCACTTCGAGCTGTGTTAACTGCTCCGAGAGGTGAATCCTTGGATATAGTAAACATAGCACCAGACCTGGCCTGATCATCTATGCACCCTTTAGTAGCCAGTTGGCTAGGGATTCCTCCACCTGTGTTAAGTTCCAAGAAACTCTCCACATTAGGAGTTGCCAAAGGTTGGGTCTTATTTATGTTTCCACTATCCTGACCAGCATCTAAGCATGAATCAGTAGTGGAAGCCCTTCCAATCATGTCACCTCCACTCCATGTGACAGCCTCATTAACAACACCACTAACACCAGCCTGAGGTAGCTTGGTGCCCTTCAGTCTCCTAGTCCATACAATTGGTTTAACAGTGGTTTGAGTTTGACTAGAAGTATGTTGAGTGTCACTAACAATGGTTTGAGGTATACTAGCAGTGGATTCAGTGACTAGAGGTTGTGATTCATGACTTTCATCAAATTCAGAATCAGTAGGCAAAGTAAGCATATGGGGAAATAAAGGAATATCTCTGATCTGAACATTTGGCTTCTGATTCCTCATATGTGCAAAAACCTTAGGAAGCATATGATGTACTTCATACTCTCTAGAATGCTCAATAGGTTCATCTATTTGGCTTTCCACAATAAGTTGAACAAACCTAGGATACAAATAATATGTACCCTTCTTCCTAATGTTTTGTACTAACCCCTGATAAATCATCCTAGACCAATTGAACTTTCTTCCCTCAGACAAACAAATAACAGCAGTAGCAATTTTGGAAGGAAAGTCATTAAACCCAGTGGTCTTATTACTCATACACATCAACAAGGTATGAATAAGAAATTTCCATTGTGTTGAAAACAAACTCTTAAAAAATTGTACCTTATCACCCCTGTGTGTATATCCTAACCTTTCTAAACCAGCTACAATCTCAGCATCTGAAAGATTATCAATACCATCAGCATCATCAAACTTTAAAACACATCTAATGATCTCCTCATCAACTGAAATAGCATTCTCATCCACAACAGTGCTAAACACTTCTACTCCATCAACCTCGTCAAGCTTAGCATTCCTCCAGAACTGATGTATGTAGGCTTTAAGGATGGTGGGTGTGACAGTTAAGGCATAGTGAATAGGACTATAAATAAGGAAATCAATCATTTGATGAAAACCGTCAGATCGATCGTTTTTGGTGAGATTAGCAACAAGGTTATGTGTGTTGGAATACTTTTCCGCCATTGTGATGAATGATGGGTATAATGTAGGTTTTGTGAATTATGTAAAGTTGAGTGATTAGGGTTAATGTTGAGCGCCAATTGAAGTGATTTGAAGACCAATGAATGATCCATCTGTGATTTTGGGGAGATAAATACACTTTCGACAAAGTTACCAAACAGCCCCTGTAGTATCCAAAACTAAGCAACATGCTATCCGTGATTTCAGAACTGCTATCCGCGGTTTGAAACATACCATAAGTGGATACAAGGATTCACTTCAATCATTAGACCAAGAGATACATCAAGCAAATCTGTGTCAACATAAGAGATATCTCACAAAAATATAAAGGATTACACTTTTTTTTTTTAACAAACACTAGCAGCTAACATATTACCAGCTCCAATGTACACTAATCCTTCATAAGTGCAAGACAAAAACACAAACCAAACATAGAGAAGAAATTCATTGTTATCAGTGGTTAGTAAAATCCAGCAGTGGTTCCAAATGACCTATCCAAGGTTAGCAAGGATAAGTCAATATGGTCAACTTCCATGATTAATATTAGTCCAAAGCCCAATGAACTCATTAACTCCTCAACCACATTTAACCTGTCCCTCATTTACTTACATAACCCATAACTCTGCTTATAAAAAGAACCTAAATCACATATCACACACATCAATTAAAACCAAAACCCTAATTTCTCTAAAATCCACAATCAACCTCAATCACCATGTGGAACCCCAGTTGGAATAAACCAGAGATCATTGATCTAACATCCTCCTCCTCCTCATCATCATCATCATCATCAAGTCAAGAGTCTGACCCATGGCGTCTGTACATCCCTCCACAAGAACCACGACCAAGAAAATCCCTCTTTCTCCCATCATCTGAAGATGACAGTGTGGTGAATCCACGTGAGTCTTCTGATGACTCTGATGAGTCCACTAAGAAGAGAACTTCAAACCCCCAACCTTCATCATCCCAACCCCAACCAAGACCACGAGCAAGAAATCCACCACTCCCAAAGGACAGAGAGGTGATTCTTGGTCTTTCTGCACCAAGTTGTGGTGCTTCTTCACATATCGTAAAGGGGAAGGGTAAAAGGAAGATGGAGTGATTGCTTTTTGGTGAAACCAGTAGATGAAGCACAAAGGACAATGTCAAATCACAAATTCATCTATTGTATTCATCTTCATCATCTTCGGTTTCCTTAATCCATCCTTCCCATTTTGATCCTTAGCTCGTCATGCATATCCAACAGCTGCAATAGATGATAGAAGCTAGGATAGTAGTAGAAAATCATGTATAGAACTAGTCTTTTAATTTGCACTTGAAGTTTCATTGTAAGCTATAAGCTGTAAGCTGTATACTGTTTCTTGAATGAATGAACAATTTAACTTCAGTACTTCTTTTGCTTCTATAATGAACTTTCTTTTATCTGCAAAATGGTTAGTGGAAACACAGAGCAACAAACAGTGGTTTGAACAAAACTATCAGTGGTTAGAAACAAAAATAGCAATACTAAGATTACATAATAACAGTCCAATACTTATACAAACTGGTACAAAACAATTTGAGAGTTAGAGATTAATCATTCCAATACTAACAACAAGGTACTGAAACCTCCCCACATCAAAAGCTTTAGTGAGAAGATCAGCAACATTGAAATCAGTATGGATTTTTACCATTTGAATCAGCCTTTTCTCATTACAATCTCTAATGAAATGATGCCTTATCTCAATATGTTTAGTTCTAGAATGTAAAACAGGATTTTTAATGATGCAAATTGTACTGTTATTATCAATGTAAATCTTAGTATGCATAAAATTGTACCTAAAGTCCAACAATTGATTCTGAATCCAAAGAACTTGACCACAGCAACTAGCAGCAGCCACATATTCAGCTTCAGTTGTAGAATTTGCCACAATAGTTTGCTTTTTACACTGCCATGAAATTAGTCTGCTTCCCAAAAACTGACATCCTCCAGTTATAGACTTCCTATCCAAACTAGCACCAGCATAGTCACTATCTGTTACCAAATCAAAAGGAGAATACTTAGAGTACCAAAGACCCAATTTAGGATGACCTTTAAGATATCTAAAAATCCTCTTAACAGCATTCATGTGTGAGGTATTAGGTGTAACTTGAAATCTTGCACACACACATACTGAGAACATAATATCTGGCCTAGATGCTGTGAGATACATCAAAGATCCAATCATGGGCCTGTACAACTTCAAATCAACTTTGGGACTTCCATCATCTGGTAGCAGTGGTTTCTGAGTCTCCATAGGTGTACTTGCACTTTTTACATCTTGAAACCCAAACTTCTTCAAAACATCTGCTACATACTTGTCTTGACTAATGAAGATACCATCAATCCTTTGTTGAACCTGTAGCCCCAAAAAGAAAGTGAGTTCTCCCATAGAACTCATCTGAAACTTATCATGCATAAGTTTCTCAAAATCCTTGCATAGCTCCTTATTTGTTGATCCAAAGATGATGTCATCTACATAAACCTGAACCAATAAAATATCATCTTTGTGCTTTCTAATGAACAAAGTTTTATCAATCAGCCCTCTTTTAAACCCATTGTCCATCAAATAAGTAGACAAGCACTCATACCATGCCCTAGGAGCTTGATGCAACCCATACATAGCCTTCCTCACCCTGTAAACCTTGTCAGGATGATCAGGATCTTCAAAACCAGGAGGTTGACAAACATAAACCTCCTCATCAATTGTGCCATACAAAAATGCACTTTTAACATCCATCTAATACACAACAAAATTCTTGAATGAAGCATAAGCCAAACATAATCTAATAGCCTCTATTCTTGCAACTGGAGCAAACACTTCATCATAATTCAAACCTTCAGTTTGTGTGTATCCTTGAGCAACCAACCTTGATTTATTCCTTACAACAATTCCTCTTTCATCCCTCTTGTTTCTGAACACCCATTTAGTCCCAATAGCCCTTTTACCATTAGAAAGATCAACCAATGTCCAAACCTCTTGAAGCTTAAACTGTAAAAGCTCCTCTTGCATTGATTCTACCCAGCCTTCTTCTGATAAAGCTTCTTCTACTCTCTTGGGCTCCTTTTGAGACAGAAAACAAGAAAACAGACAATTTTGCAGATCTTTATGACTGTTTCTTTTGTGAAGTGATCTTGCAAAGAACCCATGTTCAGGAAAGGGTTCAGTATTCTTAACCCTGCTTTTTGTTTGAACTGGAGTATTCAAGTTTCCAAGTATTTGTTCCTTGGGATGAATCTTGTGAATCCTTGTAGTGGTGGTTGGACTTTCATGAATGACAGTTTCCAAATTAGACAAATCAGCATTGAAGAAATCATCCATGTCTTCATCATCAGTAGGAGTATCAATTTCTATCAAAGCAGGCATGTTAGGATCATGTGGATACTCCTCTTCACCAAATTCCAAAGAAAGTACTATCATCAGTACTTGCAGCCGGGATTTCACTTGACCTATCAGTGGTAAAAGATGGCTTAGCAGTGCTTGTAGAATTTCTCTTCTTCTTTTCAATTTCTTCTACCGACATTGAGTTATCTGTCAACAACTCATCCTTCTCTTGATGATGATCAACATTGCCTCTATTATCCAATACATCATCATCATCAGTGGGACCTGGCTTGTGAATGATTGGTGAGACAATACCAGCTTTCCACTTTACAACCAAATAGAACTCCTTTGGAGAATCAGCTTCCTTAGAATCTGTTTCTGCATCAGAATCCTTTTGTGTACCTGCATTAGTGGAAGTTCCTGCAATGATAGGCTCATAATTCATAGATTTGGTTAGCATATCAATGTTAAACAGCCAGTCTGGTCCTTTGGTCTCAACACTAGGAGTCTTTTCACTGAATTGAACATGTAAGTTCTCTTCAACTATTCTTGTCCTCCTATTGTATACTCTAAAGGCTTTACTATTAGAAGAGTAGCCTAAAAAGTATCCATCATCAGCTTTTTCTTGAAACTTGCCTAGGTAGTCTATGGTATTCAAGATGGTAACAGGACACCCAAAAGGTTTTAGGAATGCAATCATTGGCTTCCTATCATGTAACAGCTCATAGGGGGTCTTGTTATGAGGCTTCACTACCTTACTTCTATTCTGCACATAACATGCAGTGCCTACAGCTTTAGCCAAAAAGGTAGTTGGTAACTTAGATTATGACAACATTGTCCTAGCAGCCTCTATTAGTGTCCTATTTTTCCTTTCAGCTACACCATTTTGTTGTGGTGTTCTAGCAACACTAAATTGTCTTTCTATACCCTTAGCTACATCATTCTTAAACTCAGTTCCATTATCACATCTGATTACCTTGACCTTATGATTTACTAGATTTTCTATCTTAGTAATGAAACTCTTGAGGATCTCACTAGTCTCACTCTTAGCAGCCAAAAAGTATACCCAAGAAAATCTACTATAATCATCAGTGATAGCTAGGCAGTACTGCTTATGGTTCAAACTTCTAACAAAGGTAGGTCCAAATAAGTCCATATGAAGCATAAACAGTGGTTGTGTGATGGTGTTTACAGTTTTGGTCTTACAAGAAGCTCTATGTTGTTTACCTTTTTGACAGGCCACACACAGTTCCTTACACTCAAAAACCTTAGAAGGTAACCCTCTCACTAAGTTTCCTTTTACCAGTTTATTGATTGTTTTGTAATTGAGATGACCTAGCCTTCTATGCCACAATATTGACTCATCTACAGATGCTTTAGCAAACAAACATGTTAAGGACCTATTTGGGAGAACATCTTTAAGATCAAAACAATATATGTTTTCCTTCCTAGGTACTCTAAGTTGTATAAACTTCTCATCAGGCATCTTAAACTCAGGAGACAACACCACATACTCAGTTTCACCAAAAAGTACCCAGTTTTTCATATCATTTAAGAAACACTGAATAGATTATACTTAAGTCCCTGTACCAGATAGACTTTTTCAAAGTCTAAATTTCCTGTCCTGATTGTGCCTCTGCCAAGTATCTTTCCTCCCCTTGGATCATTGCCAAATGCCACATATCCTCTATCAAAAGCTTCAAAATCTTCCAGGTTGCTCCTATCCCAAGTCATGTGCCCAGAGCAACCACTATCAAAAACTCCTTTATCTTTTAGCTCATCTTGTAGATTGCCCTGCACATGAAATTACACAAATTAGTTCCTTTTGTGGACCCAAGTCAATACTGACTTGGGTCTGCCCTGTGCATCAAAATATTCAAATTTCTTTAGGTCCATTGATGCACAGTTGACATGTGGTAATACCTTGGTCTTAGGCTTCCATTGCCAACTAGCTGAGGCCTTAACAGCATAAAAATGATTTCCAACCACTGTGTCAGTTATCACATTTGGAATTTTTAAAACTTCTTTTGCATCAGTGGTGATATTTTGCTTAACAGTGGTTTGCTTATCCGTGTTTACATTTTGCTTAGCAGTGGTTGGAACCCATTTAGGTGCAGCAGTGACTATTGATTTTGTATTCCCATTCCTCATCAATACTGCCCTAGGAATCATGTTTTTATCAGGATGAGGGTTTGTTTTCTTTGAAAAGTTTTGATGATTTACCCTCCTCCAATGATTCCAAACTTGTGGTCTGTTTTTATAACAATTTCTCTGTAAGTGTTCAAAACTACCACATATATAACAAGCCTTTTTAACACATTGAAACTCATCTCCTAATCTGTTTGAAATTAGTCCATTGAAGTTTCTTTGGTTTCCCCTAGGTATATATCTTTTCATCTGTTCCCTAGGTACTTCCTTGTACTCAACTACTCTCTTAGCAATTTGAGCTCCAAATCTAGGTACAAGGTTGACTTGTTTAGAATCAACTTTCTTAACATGCTCTATCTTTTCAGGTTGAGTTGATTCAGATTTATCTTCCTCAGAATCTGATTCCCAATCTTCAATTATGGGAGCATCAGATAACTTGTCAGAACCTATCTTAGGTGATTCAATATTGTTAGTCTCACCTACAGGTTTATTGAAGCTAAATTCACTGATAAATGAGAGCTCTTTTGCAGGTGGTGCATGTTTCATAAGAGATGGTGGTGGCATATCATTGTAACCCAGGCCAGTACCATCTTTGAACAATTTTTGACCTATTGGTTTATTTACTAGATCAGAAGCATATTGTGTTTTAGCAACCCTAACAACATGTTTTTCTTTTTCTTCTAGGGCTTTTAGTTTTACACTTTCTGCCTCTGCTAGTTTATCTTTAAGCATCTTAATCTCTCTATCCTTAAGATTAATTTCACCACCTAGTATATTAATTTTATCAACATACTCAAACTCACATTTGATACAGAATTTAAGCTTTTCTTCTACACTTTCTAGACCAACTCTATAACCTAGGTTGTCCATAGACAGTCTTTCTACTTCTTTCCTGAAACTCTTAGTGATAGCTTTTTGAGATTCTAAGTTATCATGACATGATTTAAAAGAACAAGTAGAATCATTGGATACCTCAGAATCAGAACCAGAAGATGAAGCATGGGCCATTAGAGCAAAGTTATGCTCTTTTGAAGCTTCACTAGCAAGAAAAGCTGCATTAGGACCTTCTTCAATCTGATCACTCCAGTCATAATCACCAATCCCATCTTGAGCAACCAAAGTTGAAGAAGAAGCAGGCTCTTCAGTGGTCTTCTTCATGCCATCAAATCTCTTAGGAGCTCGACATTCCCTAGCAAAGTGACCCTTCTTCTTGCAGTTAAAGCACTCCATCTTGCTTTTGTCGAATCCAGCTCTCCTTTGACCATCATACTTAACCTGTCTTCCAGTCCTCCTTAGAAACTTCCTTGCTTGGAGAGTCAACATTGCCATTTGCCATTGAAGATTAATCTCCTCAAGATCATCAGGATCAATTTGATCTAGATCTTGATTTAAAACAGTAACACTGGTAGTTAAATCAGCCAGAAAAGCACAAATTGCACCATCACTTACATTATCACTAACAGTGGTATTGTTTGCAATAGCCGTGGTTATTCCATAAGCAGCAGTGGATACATCTTGTGAACTCATATGATTGGTGGACACAAAAGC
Organism: Chrysanthemum seticuspe; assembly: GCA_019973895.1. NCBI lineage: Eukaryota > Viridiplantae > Streptophyta > Magnoliopsida > Asterales > Asteraceae > Chrysanthemum > Chrysanthemum seticuspe. The sequence continues at coordinate 73,592,034 of BPTQ01000006.1, read as the reverse complement.
AATGTTTTGATTAGCAGAAGATGCACCAACAACGTTTTTCTCAGACTCATAAACCTTTATGTTGTTGTAGAGATTGTCCAGAGTCATCTTGTCAAAGTCCTCCTTATTTCTCCACACAATCGTATGAAGAGCCCATTCAGGAGATAAACTTCTAATGAACTTCAAATTTATATCTTCTGGAATAACATTGTAGTCCACTGACTTCAATTGACTGATAAGTTTTTGAAGCCTGTTATAAGTGCCATCAAGTTTTTCTCCACTTAGTGCAGTGAAGTTTTCAAACTGGTGCTTGATCATGTTCTTCCTTGATTTCTTTGTAGCTTCATTACCAGCAAATATTGTCTTAAGAGCATCGAGTAACTCTTTAGCAGACTCATATCTTTCAAAGTCAAAAGCATACTCATTAGGTATTCCCATAGAAAGAATACTATGAGCTTTAATCTCCAATTTCCTTCTAGCCTTGTCAACTTCACTAACAATTTCTATCGCTTTACCATCAGCACCCTTCAAAGGAAGAGTATCACCTTTTTCAACGACATCCCAGATGGCATAGTCAATCATACGAATGTATTGCCTCATTCGCATTCTCCAGATTTGGTACTCACCATGCTTGCGCATGGGAACCTTTGATGCAGTCACCATGTGAGTTTCGTCAGACATCTTGGCTTTCTTGCATAGAACTTCTTCTTGGTTACAGTTTCTAGATCACAAGCTCTGATACCACTTGTTGATCCCAGTTGAGCAAACGATCTAATATAGAAATTGACTTAAACAAAGAACTTATTAAGTATTACGTGGAATTTAACACTTAATCTTAAGAAGAAGAACAGTAAACATTCAACACCTCAATATTATTATTAATACGAATACTCTAACCAGTATTAGGGTTTTACAACCTTGAAGTGTATCGACCTTAGATATCAAACATACGTCTATCTAATCTAACCTAGGACCTCCTTTTATAGGCTAAGGAGTCCTTTACATAATACAATACGTAACCTACAAGATAAATATCTTTTCCATATTTATCTAATACAAAATACTAAACCGACTATACAAGACTAGCAGTGGTTACAATAGTCTATCAGTAGTTACTCAATACTACTAGCAGCGGTTTGTCATCATCCGTGGTTACATCCTTCTATCCGTGGTTATATCAACTCTGTCCGCAGTTCCAGTACTTAGAATAATTCGTGATCCAAGGAACCAAAAACCCAACAGTTGTCCCTTACTTGAGTCTCTTAAAATGAATCGTGTTACTACAAACGAGATGAGACTATGGGATATTGCAAAACTTAGGAATTTGAAGAAGTTAGATTTGTCATTCGGTATTTGGAATGTTGTGTCGACAATCAAAACATCAAATATATTTCACCTGACAAGTCTTCCAACTCTTGAGACCCTTACATTGGATTTTCAGGATTGCACGGTAAGGACAATTTGATTTTTACACTTCTAATTTTACAATGTTAAAGAAATGTCTAACAATAATGAAATTTAATCTTTAAAACTTGTTGTAGTTGATATGGGAAGCTAATTCTACGATGAATGTCTCTGTGCCCTTCGTATCCCTGATTAATCTTAAGCTGACCGGAGTCGATTTTGAGAATAGTGTTATGGTATTGCTCATCATTAAAATGATTCGTGGATCTCCAAACTTGAAAATTCTAGATACTAGAGTAAGTGTAATACTGTAATGCATATGTATCAAACAATGTTGCAAAAATCGGTCAACTCGGCCGATTAATCGCCGATTAATCGTTAATCGGCCGAGTACCTTGTCGATTTTTGAAAATCGGTCGAAAAATCGGCCTAGGATAAATGTGACAACCCGTACTTTCAGGTCATTTCTCAAAACAATTCACGTTTCACTATTTCAACATTTATCGTAAACTAGGTTCGCGTGTTCCAAATTCGCGTAACCTTAATGGTTTAGCGGCGAATTCATGATCATATCATCACGAACATTTCATATAGACTAAGTTTAGTCTACATTTCATTAGCATCATTTGCATCATGTTAGTTCATTCATGATTTTGCATTTCACCTTAAACGCGTAAATTTCATATTAAATAAACGTTATCGCGTAAGTTATTATTTTGAACATTTAATCCGATACTTCCAAAAATGATCCTGATATATTTTTATACTTACATTTAGTTTATAAAAACTATATTTTGAGTTTACCTAGTGTTTTAAATTTATTTTGTATATAAATCGTTAAATTTATATTATTACGACGCTTTTCTTAAAAACTACACGATAATTATTATATCACTCAAATTTTGCAAGAAATGTATTTTTACAATTTTTATGATCTCATTATACTCTACTTTGATCTATTAAAAATTACTTTTACCTAAAACTACCTTAAATACACTAATGTATATACAATTTCACAAGTTATCTTTTACTTAATTACATATTACTTACACAATTATATTTACACAATATAAAAGAAAAAAAAAATTATATTTTACAAATACTTCCCCCCTTGGCCGACCAAGGGGGGGGGGTAAGCATTAAATGGTTGGTAAGTTTTTCTTGATAGTATAGATTTATACTTCATCTATATTTCATTCAATCATTCATTCAACAAATTCACAAGTTGGTAAAGTTTAGTTTTCTCCTCTCTTTTGGTTCTTCCTCTCCAACCGGTCACACCTCAAGGTGTTAAGAAGAGATCATTAAAATTTTCAAGATCAAGTAAAACACTCTAGTTACACTCTTATTAAAGGTTTTGAAATAAAAACCTAGGGTGTTTAGGTTAATCCCTTGTTCTTATCACCTCATCAAAGTAACTAGTAAGCATATCACTTTCATTTTACATCTTTCATTTTCATTTCATATGTATTTCTTCATTTTTGAGCAAGCATGCAAGACTTATGGTTATTTATACCATTTTTAACATTGTTTTTAGAGTTTTATATATATAAGTCATCCTATAATTTATCCCTTATTATATATTAGTCTTGATGATGTTTAGGAACCCATGACACCCTAAGAAGGTGTATGGTAGGATTAGAATAGCTTTGGAGTTGTTTTGAAGGGATTGGAATAGGTTTAGTACGAGAAAAACTCTTTTCGACAAGTATAAAAAGTGGTCTGATCTTGTTTTGTATTTCTGGAAAAACCGACAGTAGACACGAATTTTTGGCCTAGATATTTAGAAAATATACTTTAAAACGAATCTGTGGCCGCTTGAACGGATTAAAACGGAGTTATAACGAAGAAGTTATGAATTTTTCAAGTTTGACGACGAAATATATATTTTCTGAAATTTCAGCAAACTGTTTTCGTTTTGTACGAGTCAAAAACGAGTCTTAAGCTTTATAAATTATTTCGACTTATCAAAAATATATTAGTATACTTTGATACGAAGCTAAGGACGTATAATACGTAGAAAACGGATTCGTAACGACTAAAATATACACGTTTTCATAAGATTGCCGTAACTTTATTAGTTAAGAAAACTATATTATTTTTAGTTGACAAGTGTTACGGTAAACAAAACGACCATATTGAAGGCTATTTTTAACGATGACGTAGAACTTTTTGTAACGAAATGTCTTCTAATAAAATTGAGATCACCAAGCATATTTTTCAAAACGACCAACCGTTTGTATAGCGGAGTTGTAATAAATTATTTACGGTTGCTTAAACTTTGCCGAAACTCACTTTTAAACCACATTTTGGACAAAATCACCATATTTAACCTCTATTATCTTTATGTTCGAGACCTCTATGACAAAAACTCATGTACTAAAACTTTGAGATTTTGATACAAGCTTTCCAAAACCGTTGAGTTCGTTTCCTAACGTTCGACGTACACCATTTTACGACTAGCTTTTCGAAGCCATTTTTGTCAATTTCATGAAATTTCCGACGACATTATTTTACGACGAAAAGTTAAAATTTCACAATAAATCATTAATAAACTATTGTAGGATGATATTTTGACGTAAATACTTGTAAAGTAATTTAAGAATGGTCAAGACGTCAAAAGAGTATTTTTCGACGATAAGTATTATTTTCAAAACTCACAAATGGTATAAATAACATACGAAATGCATGCATAACATTACATCATAACTCATTACGTATCATAACATTCATAATAGGTCAAGGTTAAAGCATCACACTACATCTCGGTGTACTCACTCTTGTCATTGTACCTATTTCATCAAGTGAGTTTTCATAGCCCCGTCGTACATGTTTATAATTATTTTCAAACCTACGGGGGAGAATACATTGCACAACATTTTTATTACGATACCAAGTATGTTAAATTCATTTACATTGCTTAAGTTACCACATGCCAATTGAACGTCCCCATTACATTACATGAACCGTTAATCTTAGAAGCGAGGGTGAGTGGATAGATCTATCGAGGGTGACTCCTCCATCCGGGTTGGTGAATCCCAACTAGTCATACGGATGCATTTCATTTAATAACATTATTGAGTTGTCTAGCAAACACTCTGTTGGGGCGAACATCATGAACAGTCTAGTTTCGGTGTCATGGACTTTTAGCAATTGTAACATTTTTTTTCTGTGACATGATTGTCATACCTGGTCTATACTTGCGTAGTCGTATAAAACATTTACATAAACCTATGATTTCTCACCAACATTATTGTTGACCGTTTTAGCAATGTATTTTCAGGTAACTAAGGCATACTCATCATGGCATGGTTAAGGAATCCCTTTTGAGTCGCGGCGTCGACTTATATCATTGTACATTATGGCACTTTCTTTCAAAACATCGTTTGGACTTGTAATATATTTATATTTCCGCAAACTTTTTAAACTTTTGGGACCTGTGTTGTAACTCTGAACGCTTTTATTAAATATCCAACGATGTGTTTTTAAACGACACTTTAGGTCGTTCAATATAACTGTGATTGTGGTGCTATGACAGTCTATCCCCAGGAATTCCATTCCGCTGCAAAACAGGTAAATTGGGGGTGTGACAGATTGGTACCAGAGCTACAGTTATAGAGAACTAGGTTGCATCATTGACCCTAGACTATATCTACATTATCATAGCATCTCATCATTTCATCATAAGTGCATATTCACTTTTCATGCGGATTCATTTACACTTTATTCGAGTTATTTACTTTCATTTCACATCGGTTGTCACAGAGATGTCTTCAGATTCACATCCCATTACTGTATCATTGGACACTAACACGGAAGATGTCCCAGCCGACCCTAACATGGATGATGCTTTATCGCACTCCACTGAGATCTTATCTTCGATTGGCTCTACTCCAGCCTTTCCACTTATTATGACTGACACGGAGACTGAACCCTTTGAGGAGGGCGAAGTCGCACCTACTCCACATGTTAGCCCTGCTCACGACCCGATACACCCACCATCACCACTAGCATCATCATCATCATCCTCATCGTATTATCTTAGGGATCCTTTGCCTACATCAGACTTGCCGCTCAAAAAGCGTGCTCGTTTTGACATCCCTACACCACCATCTACAGAACCTGAACCGCCTGTTAGATTCGAGATAGGCGAGAGCTCTAAGGCTGCGGCTGCTAGACAGCCTTCTACTGAGGCGTTAGGAGTTCGTATAGATAGCCAGCAGGTACAGATAGATAGGATGTCACGGCAGTTGGAGGAACTGTCGTTAGATAGGGTTGAGACCATTGAGGAGGAGGTCGAGGGCCTGGTGATAGGCAGGGTTTCGATTAACTTAGCACATCAGGGTTTAGAGAATAGGCAGTTAGAGAACAGGGAGCGTATTGCTGAGTTGAGGCAGGAGATGCCTGAGTTATACGACAGAGCCGATATGGCACAGGATGAGTTACAGCGTCAGGCACAGGAGTTGTCACTAGCTCGTGAGAGTATAGTTACCTTACAGGGTCAGATTGGAGAGTTGAGGAGTTTGGTTGCTAGCTTGACTACTCAGGTTCGAGATCTTCAGGATCGAGACGGCGGAGCACCATGAGGTGCCTTGTGTAGACTTTTATCATGTATAGTTTTGACTACTATTATCCTAGTCACGAGGTGTGTGACGTAGTTTAAAGAACTTGTTGTCTTTTGGTTGTTGTACAAACAAATGTATCAAGTATTGACTCTACTATGTAGGAATGGTTTTTATTATCTATGATATCGGTCCATGTAGGCCGAAATTTTCATGTATATTATCCACGTGTGTTGTGATTATATTTGTGATATTTCGTTATTGTTCCGTTGTGATTCCATTTATTTTATGCATGTTGTGGTTGTGGATATATTTGTGTGATGGTTGTTTCTACTTACGAGTTCTCATGATTGTTTCATCTTGTGATTTTGAAGAGTTATGGCGCCAAAGAAAGCCACACCTGAAATGACTCAAGCGGCTATTCAAAAGTTGGTGAATGATAACATAGCCGATGCTCTAAGGATTGAAAGGGAAACGGTGGCTGCTGCTGCTGCTGAGGCCGTGGCTGCTGCTGAAGCCGCTAGGCTTGCTGCTGCTGCAGGAAATGCAGGAGGGTCCGGAGTTAAAAACTGTTCGTACAAGGATTTCAAAAGTGGAGATCCCACGAAGTTTAGAGGTACCGAAGGAGCCACTGCCATGGTTCGATGGTTTGAGAAATTGGAGTCCGTGTTTTTGCTATGTAATTGCCCGGATGATAGCAAGGTCAAGTTTGCTACGAGTACACTACTTGATGGAGCATTGTCGTGGTGGAACTCTTATGCTCAGCCGATGAGAATGGAGAATGCTTTCAAGCTCACTTGGGAGCAATTCAAGGGTTTGGTAACAAAGAAATTTTGTCCTCGTACGGAAGTGAAAAAGTTGGAGACAGAATTCTATGAACTAGTAACTATTGGGTATGATATTGACACTTACATTCGGAGATTCCAAGAATTGGCCGCGTTATGCCCGTCTATGGTTTCGGATAACGAGAAGTTACTAGAGGCTTTCATCGGGGGACTTCCCGAGGTTATTCAAGGAGATGTGACTTCGTTTGATCCACAAACAATTGAGGAATCTATTAGAGTGACTCAGAAGCTCATGGCACAGGTAGTGAAGAGAGGTAAATACACCAACACCAACCGAAACAACAACCCCAACAACCGCTTCAATTACAACAATAACCGAGCCAACTACAACAATAACAATAACAACAACAAGCGAAAGTGGGACAACACTAGAGGTAGAAATGCTACTCAACAACCACCCAAGAGACAAGAGGTTGCAAAGGCTTATGCTGCGGGTTCAAAGGAAGGAAAAGGGTACTCGGGGGTTTTGCCTAAGTGTGATAGGTGTTTGAGTCATCACAAACTAGGTCGATGTCCTGATCCATGTGAGAATTGTAAGAAAGTTGGTCACCGAACTAGGGATTGCAAGTCGCAACAAGTTACATGTTTTGGTTGCGGAGAACGGGGGCACTACAAGTCTGAATGTAAAAAGGGAAGGAATCAAGGAAATCAGAATCAAGGAGGAATGGCACAAGGAAGAGCTTACGTCATAGGAGGCGGAGAAGCTAGGGAGGACCCGAATGTTATCACGGGTACGTTCCTTATCAATAGTCGTTACGCATCAGTTTTATTTGATTCGGGAGCCGATAAAAGTTTTGTGTCCACTACATTTGCACCTTTACTCAATATCAAACCAACCACATTAGACATATCATACATCGTTGAATTAGCTAATGGTAACTTAGTTAGCACCAACACCATTGTCCGTGGTTGCACATTCAATTTTCTAAATCATCCCTTCAACATAGACCTTATGCCCGTAGAACTTGGTAGTTTCGACGTCATCATCGGCATGGATTGGTTATCCAAACATCGTGCAAAAATCATTTGTGATGAAAAAGTTGTTCATCTTCCTTACAACGGCGAAACTTTGATTATTCGTGGGGAACGAAGTAGAACTAGACTCAGTATCATATCATGCATCAAAACGGAGAAGTACATAAAGAAAGGTTGTTTTGCTTTCTTAGCCCATATAACCGAGAAGAAGTCGGAGGAGAAGCGACTTGAAGATGTACCAATTGTCCGAGAATTTTCTGAAGTCTTTCCCGAAGACTTACCAGGACTTCCACCGGCACGACAAGTAGAATTTCATATTGACTTAGTGCCCGGAGCTGCACCAATTGCGCGAGCACCTTACCGTCTAGCACCATCCGAAATGCAAGAGTTGTCTAATCAGTTGCAAGAACTTCTAGACAAAGGATTCATTAGGCCGAGTTCCTCGCCTTGGGGAGCACCGGTCTTGTTTGTGAAGAAGAAAGATGGATCCTTCAGAATGTGTATAGATTATAGAGAGTTTAACAAGTTAACGGTGAAGAATCGTTACCCACTCCCCAGGATCGACAAATTGTTCGATCAGTTGCAAGGTTCTAGTATCTACTCCAAGATTGATCTCAGGTCGGGTTACCATCAACTTAGAGTTTGGGAGGAGGATATCCCGAAAACAGCGTTTAGAACACGTTACGGTCATTACGAGTTTCAAGTGATGCCGTTCGGATTGACTAATGCACCTGCGGTATTCATGGATCTCATGAATAGAGTATGTAAACCGTATTTGGACAAGTTTGTGATAGTGTTCATTGACGACATATTGATTTACTCAAAGAGCAAAGAAGAGCACGAAGAGCATTTAAGGACGATTTTAAGACTACTCAAGAATGAGAAGTTGTATGCCAAATTTTCGAAGTGTGATTTTTGGAATCACAAAGTGCAATTTCTTGGTCACGTCATTGATAGTCAAGGATTACAAGTTGATCCCGCAAAGATTGAAGCCGTAAAAGATTGGGCTACTCCAACAAATCCTACAGAAATTCGACAATTTCTAGGACTAGCCGGGTATTACCGAAGGTTCATCGAAGGTTTTTCAAAGATAGCAAGAGCTTTGACCAAGTTGACACAGAAAAACAAGAAGTACGAATGGGGAAAGAAACAAGAAGCTGCTTTTCAGTTGTTGAAGCAAAAGCTTTGTAGTGCGCCAATTTTGGCACTACCCGAAGGAATTGAGAACTTCGTTGTATATTGCGATGCTTCGCATAAAGGGCTTGGGGCTGTTTTAATGCAAAACGAGAAGGTGATAGCGTATGCTTCTCGACAACTTAAGGTTCATGAGAAGAATTACACCACTCATGATCTCGAGTTAGGGGCCGTAGTTTTTGCACTCAAGATTTGGAGACACTACCTCTACGGTACAAAGTGCACAGTGTTTACTGACCACAAGAGTTTACAATATATTCTTGATCAGAAGGAGCTTAATATGAGGCAACGTCGTTGGTTGGAGTTACTCAGCGACTATGATTGTGAAATCAAGTATCACCCGGGAAAAGCCAATGTTGTGGCTGATGCTCTTAGCCGGAAAGAGAGACCCAAACCTTTAAGAGTTCGATCATTAGGAATGACGATTAATTCACCTTTACCATCGAAAATCCATGAAGCACAGATCGAGGCACTTAAGGAGGAAAATCGACCAAGTGAAAAGCTTTATGGTATGCCTGAAAACGCAAATGGTTTTGTAAAGAGAGCAGATGGAGTATTATGTTTCAAAGATAGAATGTGGGTACCATTGTATGGCGGAATACGAGAATTGATTATGCATGAGTCGCATAAGTCAAAGTATTCTATTCACCCAGGATCCGATAAGATGTATCAAGATCTTAAGAAACTTTATTGGTGGCCGAACATGAAAGCAGAAATTGCCACGTACGTTAGCAAGTGCCTTACCTGCTCTAAGGTAAAAGTCGAATATCAGAAACCTTCAGGATTACTCCAACAACCAGAAATTCCTCAATGGAAATGGGAACGCATTACAATGGACTTTGTTACAAAACTTCCTAAGACATCGGGAGGTTACGACGCTATATGGGTAATCGTTGATCGTCTTACCAAATCAGCCCATTTCATACCAATTAGAGAGACTTATTCCATGGAACAACTCACTAGACTTTATGTCAAGGAAATAGTCTCGAGGCACGGTGCACCAATTTCTATCATTTCCGACAGAGATAGTCGATTCACTTCAAACTTCTGGAAATCATTGCAAGATTCATTTGGAACCAGATTAGAGATGAGCACAGCATATCACCCACAAACCGATGGTCAAAGTGAAAGGACAATTCAAACGTTAGAAGATATGCTGAGGGCATGTGTAATTGATTTTGGAAATGGTTGGGCTAACCATTTGCCATTGATAGAATTCTCGTACAACAATAGTTATCACACCAGTATAAAGATGGCACCATTCGAGGCACTCTATGGTCGAAAGTGCCGATCACCTGTTTGTTGGGCCGAGGTTGGAGACGCACAACTCACTGGTCCAGAAATGGTACGGGAAACAACAGAAAAGATAATTCAAATTCGAGATAGACTCAGAACTGCCAGGAGCCGACAGAAAAGTTACGCAGATGTTAGACGCAAGTCATTAGAATTTCAAGTGGGCGACAGAGTTATGTTGAAAGTATCGCCTTGGAAAGGCGTGGTACGATTTGGAAAACGCGGGAAGTTGAACCCGAGGTACATTGGACCATTCAAGATTTTGAGCAGAGTCGGTCCTGTAGCTTACCGACTTGATCTTCCGTCAGAACTTAGTCATGTGCACAACACGTTTCACGTTTCAAACCTGAAGAAATGTCTATCGGACGAATCACTCGTTATTCCATTGGAAGAAATTCAACTCGACGATAAACTCAATTTTGTGGAGGAACCTGCAGAAATCATGGACCGCGAGGTCAAGCAGTTGAAACAGAGTCGTATTCCTATCGTGAAGGTTCGCTGGAATTCTCGAAGAGGTCCTGAGTTTACTTGGGAACGGGAAGACCAGATGCGCCTCAAGTATCCTCATCTTTTCACCGACAACACCGTAGGACCTAACAACGACTGAATTCAGGGACTGAATTCCTTTTTGGATGGGCGAATGTGACAACCCGTACTTTCAGGTCATTTCTCAAAACAATTCACGTTTCACTATTTCAACATTTATCGTAAACTAGGTTTGCGTGTTCCAAATTCGCGTAACCTTAATGGTTTAGCGGCGAATTCATGATCATATCATCACGAACATTTCATATAGACTAAGTTTAGTCTACATTTCATTAGCATCATTTGCATCATGTTAGTTCATTCATGATTTTGCATTTCACCTTAAACGCGTAAATTTCATATTAAATAAACGTTATCGCGTAAGTTATTATTTTGAACATTTAATCCGATACTTCCAAAAATGATCCTGATATATTTTTATACTTACATTTAGTTTATAAAAACTATATTTTGAGTTTACCTAGTGTTTTAAATTTATTTTGTATATAAATCGTTAAATTTATATTATTACGACGCTTTTCTTAAAAACTACACGATAATTATTATATCACTCAAATTTTGCAAGAAATGTATTTTTACAATTTTTATGATCTCATTATACTCTATTTTGATCTATTAAAAATTACTTTTACCTAAAACTACCTTAAATACACTAATGTATATACAATTTCACAAGTTATCTTTTACTTAATTACATATTACTTACACAATTATATTTACACAATATAAAAGAAAAAAAAAATTATATTTTACAAATACTTCCCCCCTTGGCCGACCAAGGGGGGGTAAGCATTAAATGGTTGGTAAGTTTTTCTTGATAGTATAGATTTATACTTCATCTATATTTCATTCAATCATTCATTCAACAAATTCACAAGTTAGTAAAGTTTAGTTTTCTCCTCTGTTTTGGTTCTTCCTCTCCAACCGGTCACACCTCAAGGTGTTAAGAAGAGATCATTAAAATTTTCAAGATCAAGTAAAACACTCTAGTTACACTCTTATTAAAGGTTTTGAAATAAAAACCTAGGGTGTTTAGGTTAATCCCTTGTTCTTATCACCTCATCAAAGTAACTAGTAAGCATATCACTTTCATTTTACATCTTTCATTTTCATTTCATATGTATTTCTTCATTTTTGAGCAAGCATGCAAGACTTATGGTTATTTATACCATTTTTAACATTGTTTTTAGAGTTTTATATATATAAGTCATCCTATAATTTATCCCTTATTATATATTAGTCTTGATGATGTTTAGGAACCCATGACATCCTAAGAAGGTGTATGGTAGGATTAGAATAGCTTTGGAGTTGTTTTGAAGGGATTGGAATAGGTTTAGTACGAGAAAAACTCTTTTCGACAAGTCTAAAAAGTGGTCTGATCTTGTTTTGTATTTCTGGAAAAACCGACAGTAGACACGAATTTTTGGCCTAGATATTTAGAAAATATACTTTAAAACGAATCTGTGGCCGCTTGAACGGATTAAAACGGAGTTATAACGAAGAAGTTATGAATTTTTCAAGTTTGACGACGAAATATATATTTTCTGAAATTTCAGCAAACTGTTTTCGTTTTGTACGAGTCAAAAACGAGTCTTAAGCTTTATAAATTATTTCGACTTATCAAAAATATATTAGTATACTTTGATACGAAGCTAAGGACGTATAATACGTAGAAAACGGATTCGTAACGACTAAAATATACACGTTTTCATAAGATTGCCGTAACTTTATTAGTTAAGAAAACTATATTATTTTTAGTTGACAAGTGTTACGGTAAACAAAACGACCATATTGAAGGCTATTTTTAACGATGACGTAGAACTTTTTGTAACGAAATGTCTTCTAATAAAATTGAGATCACCAAACATATTTTTCAAAACGACCAACCGTTTGTATAGCGGAGTTGTAATAAATTATTTACGGTTGCTTAAACTTTGCCGAAACTCACTTTTAAACCACATTTTGGACAAAATCACCATATTTAACCTCTATTATCTTTATGTTCGAGACCTCTATGACAAAAACTCATGTACTAAAACTTTGAGATTTTGATACAAGCTTTCCAAAACCGTTGAGTTCGTTTCCTAACGTTCGACGTACACCATTTTACGACTAGCTTTTCGAAGCCATTTTTGTCAATTTCATGAAATTTCCGACGACATTATTTTACGACGAAAAGTTAAAATTTCACAATAAATCATTAATAAACTATTGTAGGATGACATTTTGACGTAAATACTTGTAAAGTAATTTAAGAATGGTCAAGACGTCAAAAGAGTATTTTTCGACGATAAGTATTATTTTCAAAACTCACAAATGGTATAAATAACATACGAAATGCATGCATAACATTACATCATAACTCATTACGTATCATAACATTCATAATAGGTCAAGGTTAAAGCATCACACTACATCTCGGTGTACTCACTCTTGTCATTGTACCTATTTCCTCAAGTGAGTTTTCATAGCCCCGTCGTACATGTTTATAATTATTTTCAAACCTACGGGGGAGAATACATTGCACAACATTTTTATTACGATACCAAGTATGTTAAATTCATTTACATTGCTTAAGTTACCACATGCCAATTGAAAGTCGCCATTACATTACATGAACCGTTAATCTTAGAAGCGAGGGTGAGTGGATAGATCTATCGAGGGTGACTCCTCCATCCGGGTTGGTGAATCCCAACTAGTCATACGGATGCATTTCATTTAATAACATTATTGAGTTGTCTGGCAAACACTCTGTTGGGGCGAACATCATGAACAGTCTAGTTTCGGTGTCATGGACTTTTAGCAATTGTAACATTTTTTTTCTGTGACATGATTGTCATACCTGGTCTATACTTGCGTAGTCGTATAAAACATTTACATAAACCTATGATTTCTCACCAACATTATTGTTGACCGTTTTAGCAATGTATTTTCAGGTAACTAAGGCATACTCATCATGGCATGGTTAAGGAATCCCTTTTGAGTCGCAGCGTCGACTTATATCATTGTACATTATGGCACTTTCTTTCAAAACATCGTTTGGACTTGTAATATATTTATATTTCCGCAAACTTTTTAAACTTTTGGGACCTATGTTGTAACTCTGAACGCTTTTATTAACTATCCAACGATGTGTTTTTAAACGACACTTTAGGTCGTTCAATATAACTGTGATTGTGGTGCTATGACAGTCTATCCCCAGGAATTCCATTCCGCTGCAAAACAGGTAAATTGGGGGTGTGACAATAAAAATCGACACTAAGCTATCAAAAAATCGGCCGAATTGGTCAAAATCGGCCAAATCGGTAAAAAATTGGCCGAATCGGGCAAATCGATCATTTTAAAAATAAAAATAATTTAGGCATTATACTTAATTTGGGGATCGTATATTTCACTTATAATGCACAATGGGCATCATAATCAGAATTGGAGCCTTTTATTGAGGTTTGGAAACATAGCAGGCTTGGAATCGGTTAAGATTTTTAGTTTGGTCTCCAGAAATACCAAAAAACTGCAGGAAATGCCAATCCGATTAATCACCGATTAATCCCGACTTGACCGATTACTCGCTGCAGGGTGGTCGACCGCCCGACTACCGATTCACGATTTTTGCAACATTGGTATCAAATAAACATTTGTAAATTGCCATGTTTGTATCTCAATACTATTTGATTTTGCATGGTGCAAATACGCTTAGTGTTCTACCTTTGGAAAAAAATTCCAATGTTGTAGACAGAAACACAATCAGGCATGGGCAGCTACAGACTATGGTGTTTCAAGCTTTTCCTAGACCAGAGCATGAATTAACTTTAATAAAGTTTATACTTGCATGTTCCCGGTCACTAAAGACAATCTATATCAAGGTCAGCGATATGAGTAATGATGGGAATGAAAATATTAGGATGAACTGGGAGTTGGTTAGGAAGATGTTGAAACTCCACCGAGCTTCCCTCACAATCGTGGTAAAGTTCTTTTAGTGGTTGTAGTTTATGTATGGGTTGAATACCATATGACAATTCATGTTGCAAAATAGTATTTTGGTATTTGTTTATATGGTTTAGTTAGATTTAGCTTGTTCATATGTTGTTGTTTGTGCGTATTATTGGTGATACAAGTTTGACATTCGAAAATCAAACTTCCATTTAGCATTTCAGTTTAATTGTAGAAAGTAAAACTACAATCCGTGAGTCAAAAAACTTTAGCATTTCCAGTTTACTTTAGTTAGTCAACATTCAAAATGGTGAATGGCCATTTTCTATTTGCATTTTGACTTTGTAAAGTCAAAATTGCAAAACCATTATTCAATATTTGTTAGGGAGTTTATTGATATGTTTTGCAAGTTTGACTTTACAAAGTCAAACTTCTAATGGTTTTGTGTTGTTTAATTTTCAACTAAATTGTAGTATACGTAACTTGGCAAATTGAGGGACCAATTGTGTATTTTAAAGTGAGTATTGGGCGGGAGTTTTAAGTATGACAATGACAACCAAGACAAATTCAGGGACCAAGTGTGAAAAAAAGTCACTATTAGACCCCTTGACCGTCTCTACCCTGAGACGCTATTTACTTGTGCACACGAACCAATAAACCCATCCACCACTTTTTCCACACACACAATTTCCAATGGGATATTTCCCTATATTGAATGAACTCATGGAGATTGCTGGTTCATCCAACTTAAATGATCGTATGACAGTGTGGTTTGGGGAAGAGGTTGCACAAGAAGGGCTTTTGAAAAAGCTAGTTCGTGAGTGCATTGATCATCTGAAGAGGGGCATCATCAAGCGTAGGGAGCTGATTGAAGAGAACGAAGCTTTGGGACCTCGGGGAATAACTCTTGACAGTTTGGATGGGCTGAGGAAAGCCTAGGGCAGGCACACCGACCTACTTGTTCGATTCATACAGATTTTTGGTGAAACTGATGAAGCTATTCGTATCAACAAAGGTTATGTTAAGAAAATAGCTGAGCATAATGACTGAATTTTGGGTATTTCATGAGGGTAGATAAATGGGGTCTTTTGGGTGCTAGTTTTGGAAATATAGGTTCTTAAAAGGGGTATGTAAATTGGATCTTTTATTCGGTTGTTGGTCATGGTTTGATCTAGTTGTTTATGTTCTTGTAATCAAGTATATGAATGATGAAATATTATCTAAGTTTTATATATTTAATTTGTTCTTGTATTGTGATATTGGGTGTATTGTTTCTAACTAGTATCAGCAACACCAAACATCCCCTTGTATCAGCAAAACCAAACATCCTATTTTATCAGCAAAACTTGTATCAGCAAAACCAAACACCCCTTGTATCTGCAAAACCAAAGGCAGTGGTTTATAAATATGTGTTGAAAATGCAAATGCTTTAGCACTAAATCATAATGTATTGACAATGGTGTATTTTTTAGGAAGAAATTGGTATGGTGTTAGTGTTGACAGTGGGACTGAACACGCCCAATGCCTCAAATTGTAACATCTTGAATTTTGACTTACCCAAGTCAAACAAATTTATGAAATGCCACAAATTGTAACTTACTATTGTGGTATGACTTGGGTAAGTCAAACCTATTAAGAAATGCACAACGATTTCAATCAGTTACAATGCACAACCAAACACTATTAGTTACATAAGAACCCAATTTTTTATTGATCGATTTCATGTTCACAACTACTACAAAGTTTCCTATCATCTAAACATACACTTAGCTAGACCCACAACTCTCTCTATCATCCTTTTCCTTCATTTCCTTCCTTTCCTTAAGATATTTAAACAAAATTTCCAGATTTTTAATCCTTTTTCCCAAATCGTTAACCTTTGATAACCTGATGTCAACCTCTTCATTCTCCTTCTTAACACCTAAACCCTTTTCATTTGGGCAATCTTCTTTCCTCAACGAACTCAACAAAGCCTTCCCCTAATCGTTTTGTGCCATTATTGTTTTTTTGCTTTGGGTAGAATGTGTGTTGCTTGTATTTAGGGTTCAATGTCTGCCTGTTATTTACGACAATTGTGTGTTGCTGGCACTAATAGGGTTGAGGGTTGGGTTAGATTTAACTAAGACATGTTAGAATTGTGAATGGTCAATTATACCCTCGATGTACAACCAGAAAAGTTATGTTAACTTTGGCAATCCTGGTCAAGTGACTTGTTTAGACTATAAAAACATTGTTTTAGACCACCGGTGATGAAAATGCCTAGTTTTGGTTTAACGTGATGCTTGTGTACAAGATTAGGGACCAACGGTGTATTTTACTCTAGATTTTAGAAATATGATATAGTCTTTTAAAACAAAATACTATGGAGTACTACATGTATCTTATAAAAATAACTAGTTTTAGAAATCACATTGTAATTATTTGAATCAATGCAAACTTGTAATGTGATAACATTTGAACTCAATAATAGCCGTGGTATAAATTACATCAAGTATATATCATTGTAATAGTTACCATGAAAATTATATGATCGTTTCACATCACTGGCATCAATAATATAGTACTTATAATGATTCGACACTGGAGGGTTTAAGTAACAAATTTATTGATTAATCGATATCAAATATATGTAACGATTTTCATATCGAAAGATAACTATTTTCTCCACTTATAAAAAAGGGCACCGTATGAGTCTTAGGGTCCGTTTGGTTTGCTTAAATGAATCACTATGGATATGGTTTGAGGATATATTTGGAATGAAATTACTTCAAATAAAAAAATAATTAAAAGTATAATTGAGAGATAGTGGTGGGCCCCCATCAAATGTCCTTATCCTTTTTCAATGGGAGGTGATTTGTACACTCTATTAAATGATTTGCACACTCAAATTGTTTGTCTCTTGACATTTATGACCTTCATCACTTTTAATTATATTCACTCATGTAAGGGTAGATTTGTCAAAACACAAACATTTAGAGTGTGCAAATCATTTAATGGAGTTTACAAATCACCTCCCTTTTTTAATATTCACGTCTCTGATGTCTATTCGAACATTTTCATCCCATGTTCATCACTAAACACAATTAAAGGGACCAGGCTACCTGCCATCTTTTGCGACCTAAACGTGTTAAATGATTCTATGGGTCCGATCGCCTATGGAGATCAATAAATTCTAGTTTAAAAGTTTAAAAATGACGTTTTTGCGATTAGGATTATGATAAAGATGGTGAGTCCCAATCTTTTATTTTGTGCACCTCTTTAAAGCTAGAGGCGAGTCACATCTTCTATTTTAGGTACTCCTTTTGAGCTAGAGACGAGTGCATCAAGAGTAACATAAGACTGTTTTTGTCCACTGAGAAATATGTGTTTCCATGTAATTCATATTATTATTAAACGATAGGCTAATATCATTTCATTATTATAACCAACCATGTAACAAATCTAGTGTTTTCTTTACTTAGATTGTTCTTTACATTCGTTCTACAATAAGTAGGTATTCAAATTACGATCTTGCAGGAAATATTGGTAATCAACAATATTAACCAAACAAACCGTACCAAAAACTTATATGCATACACAATAAGAAAATAATGCCTCATTAAAACTAGAAACTTGCGTGAATTGCATGATAAATTTTTACTACATTTTAACAATTTATTTCCTTTTTTCCAAGCTATAAAATTTATGTAAAATACATGAAAATGATGTTTTTAACTTTTTATAGTTATTAAGGAGACAAGGTATGGAAATATAGATCTGTAATATAATAACCAAAGAGTCATATGCTTTACACACCATTTGACTAATTTCACTTTTGTCAGCCTATTTTGTCAGGCACTTTTATTGTGTCGTCACACTTTACCATCCTAAACTTACTGTACAAAAATTCATACTTTACACATTCTTTTTTCAATTTCAATCAACAATACCAAAACACAGCAAAACATACAAAACTTGTACAATCTTTACAAAAACTTTAAAAATTCTTTACATAATCTTAGCATAAACTTACAAAATAATTTACACAACAAAATACATAATAAACTTCAAAACCAAATTCACCAACAAACTTAAAAAAACCACAAGATCTGAAAAAACCACTGAATTCACCGGTGACATTAGCAGGTTCCGATTCCGTCTTAACGGCGGCGGATCTGGAAAACCACCAGATTTAGGGTTGGTGATGGGTCGGCTGTGGTGGCGGGCTGGTTGTGGTGGTGGGTCGGCTGTGGTGGCAGGTAGGCTATGGTGATGGGTCGGCTGTGGTGGCGGGTCATTTGTGATGGTGATGGTGGGTTTCAATGGTGAGGGTCGGCTGTGTTTATGTGGGGAACTGGGGGGTGTGTTTATGGGAAAGAAGAGAGAAATGGATGAGAATATTTGTGTGTGTTAGATCTAGGGTTGGAGTGTGTGTTTGTGGAGAGAGAAGATGGAAGTAAACTGGGTGTGTAAGTGGTTGTTTATGGCTACATTAATGATTGGAGTACTGTATTGGTGTGTATTTACTAATTTGATGGAGTGTAAACCGATGAAGCCTAACCAAATTGCCAGCTTGGAAACTGATTGGAAACAACGTCTAGTGGAGTTGCTGACATGGAATATCTTAAAACTAATAAAAAAGAATACAAGTACTACAATAAGAATATAAAATGAAGATTTAGGGCCCGTTTGGTTTGTTGCTAGGAATGACAATAGGTATCGGATTTGGAATGATGCGGAATAACAATGGGTATGAAAAAGTGTATCATTACGATTGTTTATGTTTGGTTGATAAAATATGGTATGAAAAAATGTATAGATATTTGAATTTTGTAGTGAAAAAAAGAGGGGCCCACGAGAATGGATTTCATAGACACCAAATTGGTGTATAATGAATCTATGACTATGATATACCCATTTCATTACCGGGCCCACAAAACAAAACAAAACAAACACCTACTATAACTTTGAAAGTCATAGTCTCATTCCCATTTATGCTAACCAAACGGGCCCTTACAAACCAATAACTTGTACGCGAGGTTTAGGATTTATAATTATTTTGCCAATATCTTTAATCATGTGATATTGATACTTTTGTAGTATCTTAGTTAAAAGTCTTCAAGTGCAAAAAAAATGTAATTAAAAAGTCTTCGTTATAGTTGTCAATTTCATATTCATTTAGGCTAGTCTCAGTCGCAACCTGAGACGACCTGGGACAACCTGCGTCACGTCAGCTTTCTCTCTCCAGCGTCCTGGGACAACCCGGATGCCCCAGTCGACGACCCGATGATTTTTTTTTTTTTTTTTTTTTTTTTTTTTTTTTTTTTTTAATTCAAACATTTTTAACATTAAATTTAAATTTCACTCAAATTAAAAAAAACATTACATTACGAAATTAAAAAAAACATTACACTACGAGTTAAAAAAAAAAAAAAAAAAAAAACATTACAATACGAAATTCAAATAACGTTAAAACATTACAAAAACTCTTCATCGTCTTCGTCATCGTGACTATCGACTTGATTCACTGCTTCGACATGATGTCGACGATTTCTCCAAATGTGTTCGACCAAATCAGATTTTAAGTTTTGATGAGTTGTTGAGTCCATTAGCTCCTGAGTAACCACCATCGATTCTGCATGCGTTCTTAAGGGATCATGATCTTGGTGTCCCTCATTTTCAAACCATGTAGGACATATCGCCCGCTGCTTGTGTCGGATGATCATATTATGTAATATGATACATGTATACATAATATCTTGGATATCATCTCTAAAAAACCCTCGAGCAGGAACTTTAAGCATTTTCCACTTTTTCTTCAACACACCAAAAGCCCGTTCAACATCTTTCCTTGCGGCTTCGTGCCTCCTCTTGTACAAACATCTTTTACGATCAGTCGTGGGAGGATTTGAAATAGACTTCATGAGAACGGACCATTGTGGATATATCCCATCAGTGAGATAATATCCCCTTTTATAAGCCACATCGTTTGCCTCAAACTCAAGGTCTGCTGCTCTCCCAGATTTGATATCATTGAAAACAGGTGAACGACGTAAAACGTTTACGTCGTTATTCATTCCGGAGACACCAAAGAACGCATGCCAAATCCATAAATCCTGGGAAGCGACCGCTTCCAACAAAATGAATGGATGTGGCCCGTGATCACCCCTACAATGTTGAGCTCTCTCACTATTCGGGCAATTCTCCCACTCCCAACTTGTACAATCAATGCTTCCCATCATCCCAGGAAAGCCATGCTTATGCTCGTGATGAGCATATATTCTTTCAAGGTCAGAATACGTGGGCCTTCGCAAATACTCACGACCATATAACTCCATGATAACCTCGCAAAACTTACGAAGACATTCACGGGCTGTGCTTGCAGCAATTGCCAGAGTCTCGTCTAGAGAATCAGGAACGGCCGCGTATCCCAACTGACGAATGGCAGCAGTACACTTGACCAACGGGCTAATACCAGGTACGCCTCTAGCATCAGCAGTTTGTCGAAAATAAGTAGAGTGATCGGTTATCTCTCGAACAATTTCTGTGAATAGCTCTCGGCTCATACGGAACCGCCGAGAGAATGTTCTTTCGTCGAACTGCGGGTTTTCGGAGAAGTATGCCGCCACTAAACGATTATGAGCACCCTCATGATCCCTACGTATGTACCTTCGTCGGGTTTTTGGCTGTGATGCTTTGTAAGCCTTCCAAGCGAAATCCGCAAACTCCACAAACTCACTAAAAACTTCTTCCTCGTCAGAAGACGAAGAAGAACCGAATAAATGCTCGAATGACGACATATTAAAATTTGTGTTTCGTGGGTATTTCGTTAGAATGGTTTATTGAATATAGATGAGAAATGTTGAGTGGTGAATTGTGTTTGAGGTGAAGAAGGTATTTATAGAGTGGTAAAATGGGTTTGATTTTTTTTTTTTTTTTTTTTTTTTTTTTTTTAATTGACCAAACGGTCATTTATTTAAAAAGGGCTTCACAAACTTGAACTACACATCGGTTGGAAATCCGCTCGATGTGCGTATTTCCCTTGCACAACCGATGTTCCAACCCAACGTCCACATTGGCCCCAACCGATGTCAAGATCGGTCGAGCATGGGTTTTTTTGTTGCCCCAACCGATGTTGGTAGCTCCACTGCGACAAGCCTTAAGATCATTTGAGGGCAAATGATATTTTACATATCAAAGGATCAATATCCACCCTTCCTTTTTGAGAGAATTGCATATATACTCACTAAAACTTAAAAACTTGCATATTTCTCCAAAATACAAGTTTTTAATGTATGATGTACAATGCAAGTCAAGCATATTTTGGGTATATATGCAAATATGCAAGTTTTAGTGGGTATATATGCAATTGACCCTTCATTTTTATTTGATCTAATAAATGAAATTAATCTCAACAATTTAAAAAACCCATTTTCATCATATTTTTTCAAATATTAATATCTTTCAAATCGTTAATCGTTAAGCGGAAAAAAATATATCATTGCGACGAACATTTAATTATCTTTCTATAGATAGGCAATTTGATATACTTTCGACAAAAAAAAAATATTCTCGTATTTTTCACATTTTTTTTAAAAGTTTTTTTACGTTACTGAAATTTGCATTAAAAAATCATATATGATAAAACACTAATTTGAATATCACATGTGATATTAGTGTTAAATCATATATGATATGTAATATCACATGTGATATTAGTGTAATATCACATGTGATATTACATATAATATATGATTTAACACTAATATCACATGTGATATTCAACTTAGTGTTTTATCATATATGATTTTTTTCATTCAAATTTCAGTAACGTAAAAAAACGAAAAAAATACGAAAAAACGTGAAAAAAACTTTTTTTTTTGTTTTCGAAAGTATATCAAAGTGCCCGTCTATAGAAAGATAATTAAATGCTCGTCGCGACGGTGTAAATATTTTCGCTTAACGATTAACGGTTTAAGAGATATTTGAATTATAAAAAATATGTGAAATAATAAAATGCTTTTAATCTCAGCCATTGATTTTTTTTAAATGGATGGTGGAGATGAGTCCCTTGGTATGTAAGAAAATTTTGGTATGTAAAATAACTCTTCTCTTTCATATTTGCATTGCCTAGGTTGGCTGAGCGATTAATCAAACTTGCAAGTAACCAGTCTTTTGGTTTAGTTATATGTGAGTTGACAACCGATTGAAATATTGTGAATTCAAGTATCGCTAAAAGCTTTTGTGAGATTTGTGATATAAAGTACGTCAAGACCGGACCGAGACCTGATTTTGGCAAAAATCTTAGACCGAGATCGGACCGGACCGAGACCGGACCGGACCGGCCAAGATCTGACCGGACCGAGACCCGATTTCGGCAAAAATCTTAGACCGATACCGGACCGAATGTGGTCGGTCTGGTCTCGGTCCGGTCGGTCCTTCGGTCGGTCCGGTCGAACAAGGCCAAATTAACCCAAATTCATCGATTCTGGTCCAGACCGGACCGGTCCGAGGACCGAATTAACCCAAAAGCCGAGACCGCGGACTGGACCGAATGTGGTCGGTCCGGTTCAGTCCGATCCGTTCGGGTTGTATGCTCACCCTTAATCTATACTATGTAGTGTGTGACCAAATCATATTACATGAATACATTTGTTAAGATGACGAATATAGAAAGAAAGAAATGATTTTATTAAACTGAAAACCACACGTTTCTTCGAATAAATGTGTCATTCGAAGTGTACACTTGCTTATAAGACATGGTGTTAGATTAGAATATATATGTTTCGTTGGATGAGATCAAGATTGCGGTGTGGGATTTTGGTAGTGACAAGGCTCCCGGTCTTGATGGTTTTACTTTTGCATTTGTGAAAAGATATTGGGAGCTTCTTAAGCTCGATATTCACGAGTTTGTGACTACTTTTTTTGGAAACGAACAAGATGCCTTTGGGCTCCAACTCTTCATTCATTACCCTTATTCCAAAGGCTAGTAACCCGATTCATTTCAAAGACTTTCGGCCTATCTCGCTTATCGGTATTTATTATAAGATTATTGCTAAAGTTTAAGTGAATCGGTTAGCCAAAGTGATCGACAAAATTGTTAGCCACGAACAAACCGGTTGTATCTCGGGTCATCAAATCCTTGATGGTCCGTTAATTCTTAGTGAAGGGATTGACCGGTAAAAAAAACGGATAAAAAATATTTTGCTTTTTAAAGTAGACTTTGAAAAAGCATTTGATACCGTAAGTTAGAAATATTTAAATTTTGTGTTGCATAGTCTTGGTTTTGGTCTCAAATGACAATCTTGAATAAAAGCTTGTTTAGAATCGTCCAGGACTTCGGCTTTGGTTAATGGCAGCCTCACTTTCGGATTTTCTGATACAAAAAAGAAATCAGAATATATAAGAGATTTGGATGTGGGCTTCGTCACAGCTCGCCAAAATTACATGGCAACTTAGCCATAGTTAGCCACCACTTAGCAATAGCGAGCAAGTTTTCTGACAAAAGGTACGAAATTTGTTTTTTCTTTATCTTTTTTATTTACAATGTTTGTGTGTGTGAATAAGTGTGTATGTGGGTCCCAAATGAGTAAGTTAAGTTTAGTTGTGATAAAGAGGTTGTAAAGGGAGGTTTGTTAAAATGATGTGGCACACCGTGAGCTTCAAATGAGGAATTTTAGTGTATCACCACACCAAAGCTCTAAGGCCATCCACAATGCTTTTAGGTGTCATGGTTCAATAGAAGAATATTATGACATGGCAAATGTTAATGCATTGTGAAACATACAAATTAGGGGTGAGCAGAAACCGCACCGCAATCCGCAAACCCGCACAAAACCGCAAAACCCGCACCGCAAAAACCGAAACCGCAACAAAAACCGCGGGTGCGGTTCTTGAAAATAAAAAAACCGCATTTTGCGGTGCGGTTTCGGTTTCCACCAAAAAACCGCACCGCAAAAACCGCACCGAACCGCAAAGTCATATTCAAATATATTTTTATTTTTATTTTAAATAAACCAACTATATTCTATAATTTTTGTATGATTAAAAACTTTTGTTAATATTTTCATAATTAGTTATTTCAAACGAATTTTATTAGTTAATTATTATCTGAGTTTTTATATCATATAATTTTGTTTTTCTATCAACATATCGTCGAAATTTTAAAAAAATTCATCTCATTTGACTTTTATTATTCTAGAGATTTATAATTTCATACTACTACCCAACATTAGTATATATATGTTTTTACTCATTATGTAACCGACCAAAACCGACCGCGAGAAAAAGTTGAGATTTGTTTGGTAATGGTTAGGTAGATTGGGTTTATTTTTTAGAGATAGGTTAGAGATATTTTTTAGAGAGAGATTGTGTGTATACTTTTTAACATATTGAAGCTTGATACCATATAATGGAGTAATGGTATTGGTGAGCCACTCCAATATTTATTTATTTTATTTATAATAAAATATTAAAGCTTGACAGGTTATTAAACTCAAAAACATTTTTTTGCCTTGCGGGTATTTTGTATAAATGTATAGTGTGTTGATGTGTTAGTGACATGGCAAGCTATTGAACTTAAAAATATTTTTTGCAATAAAGATGCCCGTACACATAATAAATAACGGATATTTTGGGATATTTGATTCAAACTATAAAAAATCATCACCGCCCCATATATCCACATTCATTTTCAGTAATCTAATACAAAATGCAATTGATTAACACGACGAGTGAAATGGACGGTGAACATTATGTATTATGTATTTATAACAAGGATAACTATAATTATTTGAACGTCAATTGTTTTTCATTTTCTCAAAGTAAGTTTTGAATAGTATGGATATAATGACGGTTTTAGGAATCACAAAGGAATGGACGGTGAACATTATTTATATATTTATAACAAGGATAATTATAATTATACGAACGTCAACTGTTTTTTATTTTTTTAAAAACTGTGTTATTTAAAATATTTATTTTTGTTTGACAGATTATAAATTATTATAAATTTTTAGATATATGATTAGTCTTTTAAAATAAAATACTATTTCACGTAGCTTATAAAAGTAATTTATATTTTTTAGTTTCTATCTTCATATACAACAACAATTACTTTTTACAAATATACATTTATACTTTCTTATTTGAAAATATTGGCCAAAAACATTTTATGTCCATTTTTCAAGGTTGATACGTATTTAATACCTTTTAAGAACTAGGAATTTTAACGGATAGAAAGTTACCGAACTTACCGTGCTCCAAGCTGAATTCGTTATTAGAGCATTTCCATCAATAACTTAAGTTATACTCAGTGGCGGAGCCAGAAAATGTGATTGCAGGGGGCAATCGAGCACTAATAGGGGTTAAACAATATGTCGGGGGATGGATTTTTTAGCGTAATCTGAAACAAGTCGGGTCGGGTTCAATTGCAGATAACAAAAGCACTATACTTTGACGCAACTAACACTGAATATAGTTTGATTGGTAATTTCAGCCACATTATTATAATAAACCGATATAACCTCTACATTACATCTGTATGTAAAAAAAAAAAAAAAAAAAAAAAAAAAGACCTCGCGAAAATTAATTCATGCCAACGTATTATACCCATGATAAAAACTCAAATATTCACACTATAAAAAAATTTCTACCAAAATATTCCCACTAAAAATATTGGCATGATACTACAGTCATAAAACTCAAATATTCACAATAAAAAATTTGTCTACCAAAATTTTGGATAAAGTCATAAAACTATACTAATAGTTTTACGTATTTGTTTTAGAAAAAATGAAATTAATATTCCCCTAGTCCCTATACTCTACAAGTAAAATAAATAAAACAAGTGCAATACCCGTGCGTTGCCCGGGTATTTTTTTTTATCTTTTTATTTTTATTTTTTTTATTTTATTTTATTATTTATTTTTTTATGTTTATATAAGTTTTGAAGAGTTAAATACATAAAGTTGAAAAGATATAACATATCTATCATGGAGCTACAAAATTGTTAGGTCCATAGAAAGATTGCGAGAATCATTGACAACAAATCACGTTTATATGTATATATATGAAACAAATCGACACGTTTACAATCAAAACCATTTGAAGATAGTAATTTGTGATGCATTCTCAAAATGATCGTAACATGGGTGAAATGAACCTTACACCCTTATAAACTCGTTTCATTATCTGAATTAGAGCAGTAAAATATAAACTCATTTCGGATACAATATATTTGCAGCAAAAGCAACCAAAAGAAAACTACCTTATCATTCCCATGTGTCAAAAGAACGTACTTTAGATTGATAAGTTATTAATCCTTTTTCGAAAGGAACTACAAAAGAAAACATACTGGAAAAATATATAAAGATATATAATACCAAAACAATACTAAAAATACGCCAATACTAAAAAGTACATAGTATTAGCCATTAGGATATGAATTTATAGAGGTACAATATGTTTCAACCAATACTTTGGCTTCTTTTTTTTCGTTTAATCCTCTTTGTTGAGAATCATCGTCAACAATTTCCTACATTACCATATAGATGCATTTAGTAATAGAAAAAATAAAATATTAAATGGAGTGAAAGTTGAAGTAAGCAATCTTACCTCATAAAGAGTCGGCATCATGTCCTTATGTATCTGTGCTTTTAAGAAAGATCACCTTCCCTGTTGAAGAGGTCCTAAATACAAAACAACTACTATCAGTTTGGAACGTAAATAATACGGAATAATACTTAACTGTAACATATTCTTATTACCATTTCATCATCTGATCAATCTTCGATAATGTAAAATGACATGCCATTTTCAATTCACTGCCTCAAGTTGGTTTCACGTTTGCATATAGTTGTATCAAGCTAAAAAGATAGTGCATCCTTAAGTAACTTAACAAAAATGAGTAGTAAAACGCATGAGATTTTTTTTTTTTTTAAAATAATATGGAGTTGGAACATCTCGATTTGGTTCTTTGCCATTTATCTTTGAATTGATGAAATTCTGAATATATGTTTCTATAAAATGCATGACTATTAGGCTTGCTTTTATAGCGGCAATAATATTCAAGTAAGAAAGTGGAACTATTTATCCGATAGTTAGTTTGAAGCGGTATTTAAGATCCTATTATTTTGCTAGCAGTTTTAAATTCTTATCTATAAAAAAAAAGTTTGATAAACGTGCATAATTCAATAGATAGAGATATCACGTGCATGCACATGAGTAGGCATTGAATTTATGTGGCTGAGATCATTTCAAATAGTAATCGTGTGGATAAAATAGCATGCCATGTCATATTTTTTTCTCTGTGCTACGTCAACAATAAAGAAGTATAATAGTAGAATGGCCCACTTCCAGGTTCCCATTTTCCAACTTCCCACCTCCCTCTCTCTTTCAGTTTACTCATTTCCTCAATGTTTTCCGATTGAAGAACACCACCGGAAAAACGTTTTTTGGACATTAAAGTGCACTCATTTTGTTGGAATTCAAAGAGCAGAGAGGGCACTCGGATTATTTGGCCGGGGGCACTTGACTTTTTTCCATCATTTTGATTTTTTTTCATACATGTTTTAATGTGTTAGGAAGAACATGGTTGGGGGCACCGCCCCCCACTACCATTAACATGGCTCCGCCCCTGGTTATACTTTAACGTCTCTCACGTCAGCGTCACATCAGCTTTAACATTTAACCTTAAATCCCCAAAAAACACCCACAACAATAACATCTCAAGTTAAACTTTAACATTTCATATTTTCAATTTCAACCCCTAAACTAAAACAAACACTTCATTTATTAAAAAACATATCACATTTAACATTAAAACACAAAGTACATTAAATGTTAAACACGAATTATATTAAAAATTAAAACTACAACGCATACTGATGAAAATAAAACTACTAAAACTTAAAAAAACGAATCATCTGAGACCCAACCCTCAGAACTTGAAGGGGAATTAAACTCGCCATTAACGAGCCGAGTCTCCATTATGTCAAAATAGTTATCTTGAAGATACTGAGCCTCCCTTGCTTCTTGCTCAAGACGAGCAGCTTACTCGCGTGCCTGCTCTTCCATAATCTCCCTATAGTTTTCAAGATCTTGTTCAAGTTGACGAAGGGAAGCCTCACTTAACCCGAATGGGTTGTTTTCAAGATCCACCTGTGGAGTGTTGACATGTGGAGTTGGAACAATTGGATTGTTCACAGGTGGAGAGTTTAAAAATATATTTTTCGGTTGGAAAACCTGAAAGACAGATTCAGTTGGTGTTGAGTAAACTTCAAACTCGGGTAGAGTTGGAAAGCTGGTTTCCGGCAACTGAGTTGGAGTTGAAAAGCTGGTTTCCGGCAACTTTTCTGGACTTGGGAATTGCTGAGAAAAATCTTTGCGAGACATTTTGTGTGTTTGTGAGTTGTGTGTTCTAAACAACTCTGGTAGAGTTGTATATATAGGCAGAGTTGATTTTGAGTTTGAATAAATCCCGCTCAAATTTTATTTTTAAATTTCAAATTTGAATTTGAATTTATCCCGCCCAGAATTAACCAATATAATTTAAATTTGAATTTGAATAGGTTGAGGGGGTGTAAGTGAAAATTTATTTGAAATGGTTTAGGGGGGTGATTTATTTATTT
Organism: Chrysanthemum seticuspe; assembly: GCA_019973895.1. NCBI lineage: Eukaryota > Viridiplantae > Streptophyta > Magnoliopsida > Asterales > Asteraceae > Chrysanthemum > Chrysanthemum seticuspe. The sequence goes on along the minus strand of BPTQ01000006.1, from coordinate 73,562,697 downwards.
ATTTATTTTAATTTTTTAAACGCCTGTTAGGGGCTTAACTTTGCTCCAATAACGCCGTTATAACGAAGCCCTCCCATTGGCTAACGCCATATAACGCCGACCATTTGAATGTTAACGCCAAGTCAGGCGTTATTAATGTACATGCTCTTACAACAGAAGACTTATACATATAATATAAAGTTACAAGTAAATTGCAAGAAAACTTGAATATTTTACACCGGATAAAATAGTATTTTTATTTACTTATTTATTTGAAAAGAAAGCTAAAAGAAGTGAAAATAGAGCATGTATATAAGAAAAGGGACGATGATTTAGCCACATGGATCTCGACCAACAAAACCCTAATAGTAAAAGAAACTTTTTCTATTATGCATTAGGAACAACAGTAGTACATATGAGTCGATTAAGTGTTCAAGTTAGAAATACTGCATCTAACATGTATTTTGATGGAGTCATGGGTTATTAAGTATGAGTCTAGAACGATGTTTTCATCCTTGCAAAGAAAATGGTTTTTAGCAATGAGATTCTAAATCATATCATTTTTCTTTTCTCAAGTTAAACTGATGTGTACTTGATTAACCGCTCTATCGAGTCTTCTGAAATTCATGTTGTCATCATTTTCGTCATTCAAATGGTTGAAAATGCCCTTCGGCTAGAAAGTTACTCTTTGAAGTAAATTGTTGGGATTATGTATGTAGAGGCCGCTCAATTATTAAACTTTTTTTTCCTTTAAGTCACCCATTTATTTAAACTAACTTATGGGCCACTTAAATATGTGTTTGTTTTCGTTTATACCGATCTCGTTTAATTTCTTGCAAAAAAATTGTACAATTTGAAGGACAAAGCTAAGCTTAACATGTCAAAATAGTAAAATTAGAAATTCAAACGTAAAACACTAGTTAATCTATCAAAAATCGCTTTTGACTAAGTGAAGTTGCACTTACATAATGAGTAAAACTCATATTTTACATTTCAACAGTTATTTGTGTTATTTCAATATGTTACATTTAGTTTTATTCTCGCTGTTTCATAGATTTTTGGGAAAAAATTATCCGAAATTAGTATAAACAAAAACAAATACATAAATGAGTGTACTTTTGATAAATGTGTGGCCTAAATGATAGAAGTTTAATGCTTTGGTAGCCTCTCAATACATAATCCTTAAATTGTTTTATATATTCTTTTGAACTTGATAATTAGGTTGGTCGAATTTCTTAGATAACCTATTGTTAGGTACTCTTGACATATTGTTTCTAAATTTTCCTAGGGTGTGGAATGCATGTTACATACTTCCTCGTCAAGTGACTCAATAAACTTTATAAAGAAACGAAAATATAAACTTATAGTCAGGTGGTCCTTGTCGAATTTTAAAAACTCAAATATTGACATACATTGGCAAACTCACATTCTTATTTGACTTTTTCACATATACGTAGATTGTAGAGTAGAGTCCAAGTCCTAATCTAATTCATACACATGCTATATCAGTATATCTGACTGTTATGTTATTTCAAAATATTCATTTCTTGGTTTTTGTTTGCATGATAGTTTTGCCATGAGAAAAGGTATTTAACTATTTATAAAACTAATGAGTGCTACCATCTTTATATAATCAAGGAGTAAGCAACGGCACAAATAAATTTAGTCATGCATGTTTTCTCTTTTAACATTCTTATGTTTAACTTTTGGCGTACAAATTTTAACACTAGAATATGGACTTTCCTTTTCTATATAAGGCCACCCTTTTCCATATAAGGCCACGCGGAGTGGTCGTGAGATGTGTTCGGGGACATGCATGGTTACGCACAACCACCAAAACAGGAGTCGTATGTCACGGCCAAATTGCATAATAAAAATAAAAATGTGAGGCCCAATTATAAAAGTAAATGTTTTTTATTTATTTTCTGAGTGTGTGTGGGATATTTAGTGAAATATATTTGCATAAAGTGAGTATTTTAATGAAAGGTAAGGAGAATGTGACCAAATTGAGTAAAAAGTGAGAGGTCATGAAAGAAAATGAGAGGAGAAGAAAAACTGAGGTGACGCTGATATGAATGGTGACCCGGTCACCACCACCCCATCAGCCTAAAAGCTAAAGAAGAAAAGTATGTTAGGCTGAAATAGGACAAAGACGTGCCATATACACGTTTCAAATGAGCCACATATATGAGTGCTTTATGATGCTATCATGGTGTAATTATATTCCAATTTATAAAAGAAATATTGACTTTATTAAACTATAAACTAATACACACGATCCAAACGTTTTGATTTATTACTATCTTTCTTATACTTTAAACATCCAAAAGTTCTAACTTGACGTTACTCTATCATTAAAAATATTCTTGGATTTTATTTTTATTTTTATTTTTATTTTTTTTAAGAAAAGCAACAACATATAAAATCACAAAAAACATTACAAAGAGAAGGCATCCGACCCCAATTAATCAAGCAAATTAAAAGGAGGAAATGACCCTAAAGTTCGAAATAACCATACATAGAGAACCTAATCTAAACCAAACGGACCCTACTTACCTGAAACACTAACCCATGAAGAAACATAAAACATAAAACCAAACACAAAAAAAAGGAGTGGGATCCTCTCAAGTTGAAGCACTATGAGCCATTGGATTTAATCAAAAGAACTACTTTTGATTTGAACCATTGGATTTGATCCAATGGCTCATAGTGCCTCAACTTGACTTAAGTTGATTCTCTCAACTTGAGAGGATCTCATTCCCAAAAAAAAACTCTAGAAGCCAATCCCATAACAAAACATATGGTGACCCACAATAGAAATACTCTTCCCTGAAGCCAGAAGCAAAATATAGCGAACTAACTACAACAACAACAACAACAACAAACCCAATCCCGCCGAGGCAGGGTATGGGGGAGGTAGAATGTAGATAGATCCTACCCCTACCCCAAGGATAAACCCGGGAGTAAGGAGACTGCTTCCAATGAGACCTTCGGCTTGTGCACGTGTGCGAGTGAGAAAGAAGAGAAGAGAGAGCAAAAGGGAGCGAAAGGACAGCAAGCAAAAGCAGGCGAAAAGCATACATAAAGGAGCAAAACAAAGGAAGGCAAAGGCACAAAGCATACCAGAAAACAAAACCAAACGCAAAGGCAGGCAAACCTAAGGGAGCAAAACAAAGGAAGGCAGAACAACTCATGGGACCTAAAGCAAGGGCAAAAATGCAACCTAAGGGGGGCAACAAAGAGCAATACATTGACTATTATTAAAATACCACTTGCTTTTTTTCCTTTTATTTCCCTTTCAGCTGTCAATTGCAGACTAACCTTACGAACTAATTGAAGCAAGAAAACGATATATAGCCCAGACCCAATGATATTTGAGCATCAAGAGAAACCCAGAGAGAACACCATCGGACATAATTAGCACAATGTGGTACCCGAACACAACCATCTGTCACTTTACTATGGACATTAAATCCATTGCTGCACCTCAAATCCAAACACAGTACCTAGACATTATATTTGAAAACCAAAATCTCATATACCAAGAACTGTACCAGACCAGCAAACTAAACTTTGCGACCATCAGTAGTGAACCCGAATTTTTTGAGGATCCCATAACCATTGTTGCCAATCCATCTCTTTATACTTTTTTGATCTTCTCACAATCCATTCATAACTTTTGAGTTGAATGTCTTGAACAATCTTATTAGTGCTTGACACTTTTTTACTCAACACAAAAGTTTTTTTAATACCATCGGATTATTATTAAATGACATCAAAAGTTTTTTTTAATACCACCTCCATTATAAATTATTGTTAAATTATTCGACATGAGTACATGTGCATACCCAAATTGCTCGCTAAAACCATTATAATCTCCTAGCATCATCGTACTTAACTGTATAATAATATTTTTTACATGTACTAGTGTCTTTTCTATAATAAAATTTGGCAAGTTTCTCTCAAGCTATAACATATATCGCATATTTCACTTTGTTAAATGATGCTTAAATCGGTTCACCGATCGTTAAATGTTTCACTGTAAGATTAAAGACTAACACCCAATGCTCGTTATATAGCCATATGTCCTTATAACAAGATTTTTTTATAATTTAACTAGTTTTAGTAGTAAAAGTTATATTTTGTTATGAGTAAACAGCATAATACCATGTGGTTTATATTTTATGAGATCTTACATCCTTGTCAGAAATTGTTGGCACTTTACATTCTTCTGTCTATAAACATTAGACATAATACATTTTTGAGGACGAACGATGCAAATATTTCTCCGTTATTTTCTAACGCGAGTCTAATGTGAGGGTTGTTTTTGTTTTCAACTTATAAGAGAGATCTAATTTTGCAGTATACTTTTATATTTTACTTTTATTTTTAGTTTTTGTTGTTATTATAATTATTATTGTTATTATTATTTTATTTACTTTTACTTTTACTTTTATTATTTATTTATTTATTTTTGGTTATTATTATTATTACTATTATTATTATTTTGTTATTATTCTTTTATCTACAAAATTCAACTAAACACCCATTTATCTTTATTTTTTTTCAAACAATAAACACCCAAATCCAAACACCTCAGCTTCATCTTCTCCAGCCTCATCCTTTTATCAAATATCAATATTTTTAACCCTATTAATCCGATCATCGCACTCACATATGATGAATTGAAATTTGTTAACACCTGTGTGAGTGTTTTGAGATGATTAAATTAATAGAGTTGAAAAAAATAAAGTAGTTGATAGATGGAAGGATGTAAAATGCAATAGTTTCTGATAAGGATATAAGGTTTCAAAAAATGTAAACCACATTGATATATTTTGCAGCTTACTCTTTTGTTAATCTTAATTAACCATTCAAAAGACTCATTTATGGCTAATAATCTTTAAGCAAAACTCAAATAGTCAAATTTGTATAATATAATATTTGATTGGACTTGCATAATTGCGTATTGATAGTATCATGTTTTATCTTTGAAATGTGTCGACTCTTGAATTCGATGCTCCAAAACTAATGTCACAATGAATAGTTTCTCCATGATTATTGGTACGATAAAGACAACACCTTGACAAAAATCCTTGTCTACGAGCACACATATGATATAATATGTTCTATGGTCGACAAAACACCATATATTATAAATGTGACTTTAATCAAGTCGGTAATAAGTACATTTTGAGAAAAAAAATTTTGGATGTTGTTGCTAGAGGTGTTCACGGATTGGGTAATATCCACAATAACCGAAAACCGAAACCGAACTGAACCGAACCGAAAATAACTGAACCGAATTTGTGACCGAACCGAACCGAACTAAATATTTGGTTATCGGGTTGGATATGAAAACCGAATTCATATAAAATATATATTTTTTCTATGTATATATATGAAAAAAAAATTACTAAAACTCTTTTTTAGTATAAATATAACATGATTTAAGCTTGAAAAAAATATTTTGTGCTAAAAATATATATAATTAAATAAAAAAATAACTAAAATTATGTAATTCGGGTTATTCGGTTCGGTTTTCGGTTATAGGGGTTCGGTTTTCGGTTATTCGGTTCGGTTGAATCAAATTTAATTTCGATTCGGTTCGGTTTTCGGTTATACCCAGAAAAAAAAATTAACCGAACTAGGAATAACCCGATAACCGAACCGATGAACACCCCTAGTTGTTGCTCCATTATTGGCACCTTAAACGCATAAACTTTATCCAACTCATACAAAAGTTGATCTAAAAAAAATTGGACTCAAAATTTTGTCAAACAATTGTTTAATATTGAGTTTGAAAATATCTAGACTTTAATCAAATACAAACCAAGGAAATGTAAAAAAGCCAATGATGAAAGGGAAGAGAACCAATTAACTCTGTGTTTTCAAGGAAGGTTATTAGAGTGAAATTAACTTTTCTCTCCCCATGAGAGAAAACGAAGGGGTTTGGCAGGAGGTCACTCATAGGAGGAACCCTAACAGGCGGAGAGACAACGGTGAGAAGCCTCTTGATGTCACTAAGTATTACATATCCAATATTCGTGACGGGTGTGTTCCATGGGATGTCAAGAGTTGCTTAAGTGATTTTGGGGATATTGTGGGAACATATATTGCAAGGAAAAGGGACAAAGAAGGGAATAGGTTTGGTTTTGTCTCGTTCAAAAGGGTGGGGAATGCGGTAGAGTTGGAGAGGAGATTGAACGGAACTAAAATGGGCCCGTGTAGGTTGAAGGTAAACATAGCGAAGTTTGCAACGGAAAACACTAGGGTGTGGGAGTCGGAGGCTATTCTCAACAGGAACAATGAAAAAAGAAGGAAAGATATGAACAAGCAAAATTCGGTCAATACAAAGGCCTCCTATCCAGGTGTAGGTCTATCCTTCAGAGATGCTCTCGATGGGAAGCCTAAGAGTAATGCAGGCCAGGCGGCTGGTTCCGCTGATAAGACATTGGAGGTGCCAATGTTTACATCAGCCTTCTCGGAGTTGTATGGGAAAGCGCTAATCGGAAAGGTGATTGACGTTAGGACTCTTGTAGATATGGGAAGGATTCTTGGGGATGGTGGATTGGAGGGAGTCGAGATCTCGTACATAGGGGGCTGGCGCTTTTGCTCAATTTTGATAATTGTAACGAGGCGGCTGAGTTTCTCCTTAAGGTAGAAGAATGGTCGAAGTGGTTCACTGTGTTAGATAGGTGGGAGGGCCAATCGTTTCCTTTTGAGCGGTTGGCGTGGATTAAGATTCATGGGGTGCGCCTCAATCTGGCGGTGGATGATGTTTTCGATAGTATAGCGGGTAAGTTTGGTAAGGTGGTTCATGCGTCCCAAGTTCGACTGGAAGATGGGAATTTATCAGCCATTGGAGTAGGTGTCTTGGTGGGTGTAGGAGAGCCTATCTCGGATTTTGTGATCCTGAAATGGAGAGACAAGTCTTTCAAGGTTTGGGTTGGTGAGGACCTTAGAGAATGGGACCCGGAGTGCACTGGGGTGGTTAAAGGAAGGATGAATAATGTCCTTCACAATGACAAGGAGCAAAGTGAGAAAGGGTCGTCGGAAAATCAAACGGAGAAGGAGGAAGACGACGGAAAAGTGGTAGAGGAGGGGACGGAGGAAACTTTGGAAGAAGGAGAGTTTCGGGAAAAGGAGAGTTTCGGGAAAAGGAGACAATAAATGATGGCGGCGAGAATGTTATTGTTGGGGAAACGAATCGATCCCATGCATGCATGGAATCACAGGCTAAAGATAATGACGTGGAAAGGAGGAATTATTTTTATTTTTCTTCGGTGGGGAAAAGTGGTAAAAAGATAAAAGTGGTTGGGCCTTTGAAACACAAGCCCATTAGCTGCACTAGTGATGAGATAAATAGGCCCAAGAAAAGATCTAGAAACGACATTGAACTTGATGACCCTTTTGACTTAAATAAACTCCTCGGTATCAATCCTGATGTTGTGAACTAGGTTTTCACGAAGGAAAATGGGGATAATAGAGGTGATGGTGGGATCATCACTGAGAATCTTGATCTTAATATTCGTGTCGAAGAAGCTGGTGAGGATCACGGTGTTGCGTCGGAGTCGGAAACGGCAGCGGTTCAAGTTGATTGTACGGTGACCAAGGAGATAGAGGAAACGGTGGAAATTGGTGAGTTAGTGGGTGTTGATTTGTCCGTCCATATGGATATGGTGAAGGAGGCTGTGGTTTCTGAAGGTAATAATGTGGTTTTATCATGAATATGTTGTCTTATAATGTTAGAGGTATTGGGGGATTGGTGAAAGGTCCGTGGGTTGGTTTAGTTAGGAGGAAGAATCGAATTAATTTTGTGGCTCTCCAGGAGTCGAAATATTCTAGGGTTAGTGAGGTTGATGTGAGGCATTTTTGGGGAGGTGGAAAATTTGCTATGGATTCAGTGGGTTCGGTAGGTGTGGCGGGTGGTGTGGTTAGTATGTGGGATCCGTCAATTTTCGAGGCGGAAGAAAGTCATAAAGATCCGAATTTTCTTCTGGTTAGAGGCAAGCTTAAGGGTAATGGAGAGCTTTTAAACATGATGAATGTGTATGCCCCTCAGAGCTCTACGGCTAAAGAGGTGCTATGGTCCAAGATTGAAGGTTTGGTTAATTCGTTTCAAGGTATGTGGATAATTGTGGGGGATTTCAATGTGGCTAGGCTTCCTGAAGAAAGAAGGAATTCGGTTTTTAAGGCGGGTCAAGCAAGGAAGTTCAACGAGTTTATATACAATACGGGGCTCAAAGAGTATGGCATGAAAGGAAGACAATTCACGTGTAGTAGAGACAATGGTAGGAAGTTAAGCAAACTGGACAGGATGTTGGTGTGTCCCTCCTTCTTTGATAAATGGCCCAATGCTTGCCTGAGAGTCATTTCTGGCCCTCACTCTGACCATTCTCCGCTTATGTTGTCTATGAAGAATGTTAATTTTGGACTGCGTCCGTTTAGGGTGTTCAATTCATGGCTTTCTAAACCGGGTATTGAGGAAGTGGTGAGAGAAGCGGCTGAGTCGTTTGCTGGCAGTGGTACGCCAGATTTGATCCTTTCCAACAAGTTTGCCTTCATTTGTGGTAAGATAAGACGTTGGAGAGATGATATGATCAAACAGGAAGAAGAAGAAGAGGCGGGGGCGTTATCTGAATTGGAAGAGTTGGAAAGGGTCATGGAATGTAGGGAGCTCGAGGAAGAGGAGGTGTGGTCGATGGGAGAGTTCAAAAAGGTGCTTAAGTCGGTTGGGATGAGAAGGTGTTTGGATCTTAAGCAGCGTGCGAGGTCTAAATGGGCGGTTGACGGGGATGAGAATTCCAAATATTTGACGGGGATGAGGTCTAAATGGGCGGTTGGGTCGAGAAACCAGGTATTATCAAAAGAGAAATTCTAAAATTCTTTAGGAACAGGTTCACTGAATCGTATGAGAGTCGGCCGAGCTTAGATTGTGAGAACTTTAAGAGGCTCACGGATTTTGATAGTGAGTCTTTGATCTTGCCGTTTTCTTTGGAAGAAATTAAGATGGTGGTTTTTAATTGTGGGGATGATCGGGCCCCGGGCCCGGATGGTTTGAGTTTTAAATTCGTCAAACATTTTTGGTCGACTTTCGAGGCTGACTTTAAGAATTGTTTTGACCATTTTTTCGAAATTGGAGAGATTGGCAAAAGGAGTGGTTTGTCTCACATTACTCTTATTCCAAAAGTTAATGACCCGGTGAGTCTTAATGATTATCGGCCCATTAACCTGGTCGGGGTTATCAGCAAATCCATTTCAAAGGTGCTCGCTGAGAGACTTAAACGGGTTGTGGGTTCGGTAGTTTCGGAGTCACAATCTGCTTTCGTTAATGATAAATCCATTCTGGACGGGCCTCTCATTGTTAACGAAGTGGTGTCTTGGTGCAAAAGGGCGAAGAAACAAGCGTTTATGTTTAAGATAGACTTCGAAAAGGCTTATGATAATGTTAACTGGAAGTTCGTCATAGAGATTATGAGAAAAATGGGTTTCCCGGAGGTTTGGTGTGGGTGGATAATGGGGATTTTGAGGTCGGCGAGGTCTTCGGTGCTGGTCAACGGTGCCCCTACTTTCGAGTTTCAATGTAGTAAAGGGATGAGGCAGGGGGACCCGATATCTCCATTTCTGTTTATTATTGTGATGGAAGGGCTGTCGTGTATGATTGAGAATGCTAGGAATGCAGGGGAAGGTCGAAGGTATAAGGCTGCCACATGGGGGTGTGGTATTATCTCACATGTTCTTTGCGGACGACGCGGTGATTTTAGGAGACTGGTCGAAGATGAACATTCTGAATGTGATAAGGATCTTGAGGTGTTTAAACTTTTGCTCCGGCTTAAAGATTAATCTGGAGAAATCCAATATCTTTGGCATTGGAGTCAATCCGGTAGAGGTGGAAGAACTGGCTAACTCGATTGGGTGTTTAGTGGGGTCGCTCCCGTTTCGGTATTTAGGCCTTATGGTCGGTGCCAACATGAACCGAGTGAATAGCAGGAGGGTGGTGTACGAGGTGTTTGAGAAACGCCTTTCGAAATGGAAGGCTTCGTCTTTATCGATCGGGGGCAGGCTAACGATGATTAAAGCTGTGATGGAGTGTCTTCCCAATTATTATTTCTCCCTATACAAAGCGCCGAAAAGAGTGATCAGGGACTTGGAATCGTATATTAGGAGGTTTCTATGGGGAGGGTCTAGCGCGAGTCGGAAAATGCATTGGGTTGCATGGGACAAGGTAGCGATGCCTAAGGATAAAGGGGCTCTGGGAGTTTGTAAGCTACATGTGTCTAACTCGGCTCTCCTTGCTAAATGGGGATGGAGGTATAAGAATGAACATAATAGTCTTTGGAAAAATGTTGTTGATGCTATTCATGCTAGCAATAGGAATTGGGATTTTATCCCTGCTAATAAGAGTAGTAGTGGTGTTTGGAGAGCCATTGTTAAGTCTATGGCTAATACAGTGGTTGAAGGAGTTCCTCTTCGTAAGTTGTTCAAAGGGGTTGTTGGGGATGGGTCGGATATAGCTTTCTGGATTGATCCTTGGTTGTCGGATGTGCCGTTCAAGGATATGGCCCCTGACTTATTTCGGTTAGAGAAATTTAAGAAGTGTAAGGTGAAGGAGAGGATTATTGAATCGGGAGGGCATGTTGCGGTTAGGTGGATGTGGAAACAGAGGCCGATTGAGACTGAGGTGTTGGGGCAATTGGCCATGCTGAATGGTATGATTGAAGAGTTGTCGGGCGTGTTTTCTAGCCGCAAGGATCGGTGGCAGTGGCTTGGGAATGATGAGGGAACTTTTTCGGTGGCTGATGTTAAGAGATTTTTATTGTCAGGAATCGACGCGAGCAACAACTTTGTTCTGAATTGGTGTAAATGGATTCCTGTCAAATGCAACGTCTTCGCTTGGCGGGCGGCTTTAGGAGGGATTCCGACTTCAGTTTCGTTATTAATGAGGCATGTTCCGGTCGCGGATCCTAAATGTCAGGTATGTGGGTTTGTGGATGAGTCGGTGGACCATATTTTTACTTCGTGTTTGGTTGCTTCGGTAGTTTGGCAGGGCATCAGTCAATGGTGCAAGGTTCCAAACATTTATGCTTTCTCTTTTGGTGATTTGCTCGAGATCCACAACTTCGCGGGTTTAAAGGGCATGGCCAAAGAGGTTTTTCAAGGTCTGATCGTCATTGGTTGCTGGGCTCTTTGGAAGGCGCGGAATGAGTATAGATTTTCTAATAAGCAGGTGAATGCTGGTAACATTTTGAGCGAGGTTAAGGCGGTAGGTTACTTATGGTTCTCCAATAGAGGTAGGCTTAAGTCGATGTCTTGGGAGAACTGGTGTAAATTTAATTTCATGTAAGTAGCGTTTTTTTGTTTTCGGGGGCCCTGATTTTGGGGTCCTCTCTTCGGTTTCTAATGAAAGTCATAGTTCAAAAAAAAAAAAACTATACTACTAGATTTTCTCCCACATGAGGAACCAATCGTAAAGCATTTACAGAATTATAGATATACTTATCATATTGCTAAATTCTAAAGTTATAATCACTTGGTTTTAGGAGAGGAGATAGTAGGTTACTAGGGTGACTAGTGGGTGTTAAGCCACCCTTAATCAGCCCATTTTAATCATTAGTTATATAGCCCATAAGCTAATTTCTTAATAATATTTGCAATAAACCCCATTATTCTTATTGGAATTTCGAATAATTTTACAATTAGATACAAAATAAATTTATTTGTCAATATATTTTTGTGGTATTTTAAGTTGAATCATTAGTTAAAAAATATAGATTAATTTTTAAAGCGATATTTATTGTTATAACTTTTACGTTAAGTTCAACTCCCATTAACTTTAAATTCTGGCTCCACCTCTGCTTGGTTTGATGACATATTACTCGGGTACCCTAGTGGTCTTTCAAATATCTAAACCTACACTTTTTTTGGTTGATATAAACTATGAGTTCTTAAGTTTTAATGTCGTCACAGTAGCTATGATTAATGCTTTTAGAAAAAAATTATAGGTATTATGAATAGAACTCTCATATAATCTTAGTATCATAAGTATTTTAGAGGTAAAGAAAATGATTATTTTGTTTTATAGAAAATGATTATTGTGCTTAAAACTTGCGCCTAATAGCATGCTTAAGACACGAGAAAGCCTGGCCAGACAGGGCTTTTTTTCACCCGGGCCGACACCATTTTAAAAAGCATGGTCATTTTTTTAATTCGGGCCGGGTTTTGACGACTTTTATCGGGCTCTTTATGCCTTCCAGATCCAGTTCGTCAAACTTTCATAAATTTAGTTGTGGGTATTTTAACATTTTTGCAAAAGGCATCAAGCTTCAATCTAAAGCATTTTCACAAAATGTAAGTGCAGTATAATCCTTCTCAGTCTGCACCAATATACCTCATCCAACCATTCACCTGATAATATAGTTCAAGATTCGAATACAAGTGAATCAAAACAATTAGATAAAAGCTATCGGTTGCGATTTTGTTTACATCTTGCAACTACTCTTTCTTCTTATGTTAACAAAAAAGAGAGACAAAACTTTGAGTACCGCTAGAGTAACCTTAACTAGTACTAATATGAAAATTGTTTGGAGAATACCTTTTGACAGAGAATGAAACCATTTGGTTGTGAAGAGCGAATAAAAAAGAGATTCACTTGCTCATAGTCGAAGACAAGTAGAAATTCCAAAATATGGAATTCATTGACATGAAAGCAACACGGGCTTGAAGCGGAATCGCCCTGTAACATAAAGAATAAAGCTTTAATCACTTATTAAAGAATCTGATGTAGACTCTAGTATAAATAGAATATATTAACATATCAGTTACTACATTGTAAGAAAGATTTAAGCAGTGTTGCTGCTATAAAAGAATTAAGTTAAGTCATCTAATGCTTGGTTGCATAATAGAGAAGAAACAAGGAAAGGACGATACCAGAAATTAATCACGCTAACAGGAATCCAGAATCTAAATCCTGCAAAAATTGAAGTTGGAATTTAATTGGCATTGGATTAAAACATATGTTAATAATAAATAGAGTATAAAGAGTGCAAAGTGAACTGTTACCAAAAAGTAATGTGCGAAGAGCATCTTTCTGATACTTATTTGGAAGCTCTGATAGCTTCCCTTGCCACAGATTATTCCAAGCAAAAACAACAGCGATGACAGATGGACCAAGTATAATTTGGTTCAACACTACCTGCATAAGCATAAACATTGAAAGTAAGTCAGCACTCTTGGATTCTAGAAGCTTCATTCGTAGAAAAACAGGGAACATGCTTTACCTTTATCAGTACGTTCTGTGGTGTTTGTTGTGGCATCCAGCGATCAAGATACTGGTACCAGACATAAGAGCCAGGTCCATACAGAAGGAACCCATATGAAGCCATCCGGAGTGCTCGAAGCCAATTATGATCTAGGAGATTCCACGTGACATTCTAATTACAGTTCAGAAGAGTCCATGAATGCTCATATTACAATAAATACAATAATCCAAAAAAAAAAAAAAAAAAAAAAACATTTAACCTTGCACATTTGTACATGGATATGGTGATACAATGCTGGTGTTATTACCTAAACCTAAATGAACATAGTAAAACAAAGTAATTCATAGCTGTATTTCTTCCAAATCAATACATCAGGTTATGAGTCTTATTCATAAAAATTTCCCTTGCTATACTTGGTTCAATTTCATCAAAACTGTAACTTCATCTCATCTTCCAACTTGATAGTGTGCTTTTAGTATATAACATGTATAGAAAAAAATAACCAAAGTACAATCATAACTCAATCTTTTGGTTATTATACCTCTATTATAAATTCTTTACTACCTATTACTATACCTGATATTTGTCACTAAAAGAGAAAAAAGTATTGTTCATTTGTGTTAACTTGATATTAGACCAACAGTTCACTTCAGAAACAATTCGAGATACCTGCAAAGGAAGCCTACTTCTGTGATATATCTCCTTTATATTCGATATGGTTAAAAACCACCACCAAATGGCCGAGTGGTAAGGCACTTGACTTCCTCGCAAGAGGTGAAGGGTTCAAACCTCACTAGGTTAACATTTGGGGTGGCCAGAGAAGGGTTCAGAAACGGTCACGAGGATACTCCGGTTAGGCCGCGTACATCTGAGTCAAAGACTCGCCCTTCCCGGGTAACCTGAAGAGGGAAAACCTCATCCGTTTTACGTATCTATATGGTTAAAAATAGTGACAACTGAGAGAAGAGCGTTGCTTCAAATGCTTTATTGGATATATATTTCGGTTTTCAATGCTTTACATTATAAGAATGAACGTTGGACATGTACTGATGTACATGGAATGTTTCAACAGTTCACATAAATAAGATAACATCATTCTGAGATTATTGTCATCAACAATATTATGCATGTTCTGTTGTTACAGAAACAGTGTCATATCTGGAGATTCACTGCATTGGAACAATTTCTTAATTTGGAGATTCACTCGATAACAATGTCACAAAAAATGATTGAGAAGCTCACCATCAAATCAAAGTGTATAAACCACGAAATTAGAAATCTATCTTTAAAATTCAATTAACGTATTATTGTGTTGGATTTTTTGTGATCCACTTTTAGCGAGTAGAGTAATATAAGCTACTTTCAGTTACGTCTGATATTAGACATTATTTAAGACTTCAGTTTCAGTAGGTGGCAAATATGGTGGTTCCCAGGGTGTCCCATGCACCAAATGGCTATCTCTGTGTAGTGTAAAACTTCGTAAAACTTCTCGATTTTTTGAAGGTGCGCCTGGTAGCAAAAATCTGTGCTACAACTCTTTATTAATTAGTTAATTTATAACTTTATAACTAAGTTTGTTATTTATCAAAACCAGCTTTGATAAAACCGCAACTTAACTTTAAGTCTACTCAATATGCTCATTGCTCACAAGAGAGCTTTTGGTTTTTTTGCACTCAATATGCTCATAGCTTACAAGAGATCTCAAGTTGCTCAACTGTCACATCAAAATAGATATGATACAGGTACATATAAACTATACATCGTTGTCACTCTTTTCTTTTACAGTATCAGTTGTTAAATTTGGCGTAAAATTTGCTCCTTGCAACCTACAGTTGACACATATTTTTGTGAAATGAAGCGTGTAACTGGATGATTTATGGATTTTGGAATTATCGGAAAAATAAGTTTCAAATGTTACTAAAGAGGCTAAAATTAATCACTTGTTAGCAAGAAGCTAGTGATTACAATGACTCTAGCTAAAAGACACTTCCACATGATTCTGTACGACAATTTCAACTATGCCAAATGACACTTCCAACCATCAAAACATGATTCTAAAAGACACTTCCAACCATGACCCATAATTCTAAACGACAAGTTCAAAGACCCCCTCAAAACATGATCCTAAAAGATACTACCAGCTGTGAGCCTGTGTCCCTCAAATCATGATTCTAAACAACACTTCCAACGCCTTTTCCAACCAACATGACCCAAAGAACTACAACAACGACCCTCCTAACATATTTTCGAACACATAATTCCTAACTTTATTTTCTTTAAACGGCTAACCTTTCAATTAGAAAATTAGCAAGAAGCTAGAAGATACAATGAGAAGGAGAAAGCAATACAAAAACACCAAACCTAGAAATATAGCACCTAGATGTACGGTACCTTCCCTAGCGAAGACATACCTAGAAAACACCTAAAAAAACCACTAGACAAGAAGATAAAATACACCTCTTAAACACGTATGATATCTGAATCGAGTAAGTCCTAATATCAGGCATAGTTCAATTTCAGTTAACAACTATCATTCATATTTCACGGTTATGGTTAGAGAGTGAATTACAGTACCTGATTGGAATCATCATTAGGGAGATGACTTTGGAGAGCCTTATTGTTGACCCATTTTTCGCGAAGCTGAGCAATTGTGTCACCAGTTAAGGCAAGAGTGGCGGCTGTGGCTGCTTGCTTCATAGGAAACCGTCCACTTGTTTTTCCAACATTAGTACTATTATTATCATTCTGAGATGATTTTCTTCTTCTGTTTTGATGATTTTGAGAATCAAAAGGAAGCATTCCCCATATTCCACCCAATGACCCCATTCTTCTTCTTAAAACTAACCCAGAAACTGGTTTACTCAGATGGGATTGGTGAGGAAGAAAGAAGTGGCGGTTGTTATGTTTTGGGGAGTGAGTGATATACAAGTACGCTGCCAGTTTTGATTGATGTCAATAGACTAATATATCCCTCTCTATTTTAGTTAGGGGATGTTTGGTTTATAAATGGGAGGAATTGGATTTGAGAAAGTTTTGTAAAACAAAATGAAACAGTATCAGAGGGTCGGTGATTTGAGTGATGATGAGTATGGTGTTTCGATCTTTTCCTAGATCAGAGAATGAATTAACAATAATAAAGTTCATGCTTGTGTGTTCCCCTTGCTGAAGATACTTTATATCAGGGTCGGTGATTTGAGTGATGATGAGTCTGAAAATGTGAGGATGAATTGGGAGTTGGCTAGGAAGCTCTTAAAACTCCACCGAGCTTCCCGCACACCCTTAGTAGAATTCTTCTAGTCATTGTAGTTTATGTATGGGTTGAATACGCTATGACAATTAATCTTGTATAAAGTATTTTGCTAGTTCTTTATATGGTTTGATTAAGTTTAGCTTCTGCATATATTGTTGGTGCATAGTCTTAATTTAGGTTTTGCATATGTTGGTTGCTAAATTGTGGTAAATGGAGTTTTCCCAACTTTTGAAATAGGCTGGATCTGTTATGGATTTGCAAGTTTGACATTAGAAAGTCAAACTTACATATTGCATTTCCATTTGACATTAGAAAGTCAAACTTCAATATAGCATTTCCATTTGACATTAGAAATTCAAACTTCAATATATCATTTTCATTTGACTCTAGAAAGTAACACTGCAATCCATGAGTCAAATGGTAAATGACATTTTCTATTAGCAGTTTGACTTTCTAAAGTCAAAATTGCAAATCCATGAGTCAAATTGTGGTCCATGAGTTACAAATATCCAGTTTCACTTTGTAAAGTCAAACTTGCAAATGCTAAATGGGAGTCAAATGTGGTCCAAAAAAAGTATACATAAAAAAGACACAAGACTCTACTACAAAGGAATTACACAATATTTATGAGGGGTGTTTGGATATGATTTGCAAGACTCAACAAGAGTCACCCAAGCTGCTACAGAAATCAATAATTTTTTTTTGCAAAAGACAATTTAACCAACCAAACTGCTACAATTCAATCTGTGTGTTTTTGTTTGATCTGGGAGGGTAAGGATTTAATGGGGTGGGATTAATTATAGAAAAGATAAAGTTGTCAAATTGAGGGACCAAATGTGAACAATCAAGTTATTAAGTGTGGGAGTTTTAAGTATGACAATGGCAACATAGACAAATTGAGGGACCAAGTATGAAAATCATTACTAAACCCCTTGACCGTCTCTTCTCTGAGACGCTAATTACTTGTTGGAATCACTCCTAAACCTAAATCAAGTGTTAGTGAGTCATATGTAATAGTTAGCTTAATTATGGCCTTTATGTTTGTTATTAGCCTTAAGCTTATGTAGAAGGCCCATGAGCTTAGGCCCAAGCTCATAGGAGAAAGGAAGGGACTAGGAGTGTTGCCCTAGCTTCCCTCCTATAAATACTATGTAATAACCCTCACTTGAGGGTTGGTTGTTCAATTTATCTCTTTCACATACTCCACGCCTAACTCTTCTTTATTCTTACGCGTATGTGTGTTTGGTTTATTGTTCATCCGCCTCTATCTCTTCTCTTGATGCTTGTGTTGTAAAACTAGTGACCTAACAGTGGTATCAATCGCCTACTAGTTGGGTGAATCGTATTGCTTTTGAAGTGGGTTTTGGTCCTACGCGTAAAGAATACGAGATACTTTGGTTCGCTTAAAAACACGTTTTTTACACTTTTTAATCCAAGATTCTTGTCCTTTCAACGTTTTAAGGTGTTAAAATAACTGTTTTTGGCAAAAAGTTTCAAACTTTACGCGTGGATAAACGTTTTTGAGCTTGGTTTTTAACGAGGTAGCTGTTCTACGCATAACTGTTTTAGACACTTTGGATCATCAAGTTTCACACTTTTGTGTTATCTTGGTGATATTGAAGCTATTTCATCACAAAAATCTGGTTTAGAAACATCTTTGGGCAAAAGTCATTTTTACGAGTAGTTCTACGCATAACGAAACCCTAATCTTACGCATAAGAATTCCGTGGTTTGATTTTCAGTTTTCGTGGTTTACTCCGTATTTTTTTTGCTTGGATAAGCCTGAAAATACGTCGACTTGGGATATCTTTTGCACTGTGATAGTGTAAAAGATCACTTGAGCTAAAAACCCTAAACTTACGCATAAGCATAAGCTTACGCGTAGAACATCCTACGCATAAGATTCATCTTATGCCTAAGCCTAGTCTTACGCATAAGGTAATCCTACGCCTAAGTTTTCTACGCCTAACTTACTGTTTACGCATAACTTTAGTGCTTTTTCCCTGCTTATGCGTAAGCTAAACCTACGCGTAACTCTTGCTGTTACGCGTAACTTTGGTGTTTTTACGCATAAGTGCTACTTGGTTTATTGTGATTTCTACGCCTAAAGATACTTCATCAACAAAGGTTCATTCGACTACAAAGATCCATTTTATAACACAAGTTTTCAACATGTCACAACCACCATACTCTAACTATTTCCCTTATACTTATACTCAACGACAAAAACAACTAAGTCCACAACATCAACAATGGAATCAACAACAAGCAATTTATCAACAACAATTTAATCAACAACATACTCCACAACTTGGAGCAATTCCACCACCATAAATGGTTCAACCGCCACCAAGTCTTCAAGTTCAAACTTACAAAAACGATTTCAATCAACATCCATCAAGGAACACTATGAAGGAACCCACTTGGTTTGCAAAGATGTGTGAAGTTTTAAGCAGCCAACAATCAATTCATGAGGCTGGATCACTTGATAGACCTCCAATGCTCACTCCAAAAAACTACGATCAATGAGTAATTAGGTTCTTTAGGTTTTGTGATCTGAAGAAGCCACATGGAAAGTTCTTAAAGAAGGTTATCTTGGAAGGTCCATTTCAGATGCCTACTGTCATTGTACCCGGAGATCCAAATGCTAATCCACCAAGATATGAACAATCAAACATTGCTACTGTTGCAGACCTGAACGCAGCAGAACTTCTACACTATGAAGCTGATGAGCTTGCAATGCAATATATCCTCTTAGGATTACCAAACCCAATTCTTCGAAGTGTTGATGCTCAAAAGACTGCAAAGGCAATGTGGGAACATATTCATCTTCTTATGGAAGGATCTGCACTCAATCAGGAGGATATGGAATCCAAAATTTACTTGGCTTATGAACACTTCATGATTGAACCTGGAGAGACACTAGAGTCTTATCATCATCGATTCTCAGACATCATAAATGATTTGGATAAACACAACATCATCATGCCAAGAATTGCAGTTAATACTAAGTTCCTGAGTAGTCTTGGTCCTGAATGGGAGAAGTATGTCATTTTTCTCCGTCAAGCGAAGAACATGCATCATTCTACATACTGATTGTTGTACGATTACTTGAAGCCTCATCAAAAGGAAGTTGATAAGGAAAGGATTCTCCGTGCTCAAATTGCTTCATCCTCACTTCCGGAAAATCAACAACTTGCTTTGTATGCTCAAAACAGTTATTCTTCTCAACCAGCAACTCAACCAACTGCTACAATCACACCATATGATCCTTCACTGCAACAATCTCAACAAACTCAATTGGTTCCATACAACAACAACAATGCTCAAGCACTTGTCAGTGAAGCTAATGAGGAATCTGATCCGTTCGAAGCATTGCAACAAGGATTTGTTATGATTGTTAATGCTTTTAGCCGTTATACCAACAAATCCAACAATCGTATTCGTTCCTCATCTAACACACGGAATCAAGCTGTTGTGAACAATGGACGAGTTGAAGTTCAGAATCGTGGTTATGGTCGTCAGATGGGCGGTGGTCAAGGGTTTAATGCTATGGGTAGGAATAACAACAGAGCTCAAGTGGTGGAACAGGGAAATGCTCAGAATGGGTTGAATGGTCTTCGATGCTACAACTGCAATGAGAAGGGACACCTGGCTAATGCATGCCCAAAGCCGAGGACTAGGGGCAGTGCTTATCACAAATAGGCTCTTCTTTTTGCTCTTAAGGATGAAGCTGGTGGAACTCTCACAGAAAAAGAACAGAGTTTTATGGCAAATGCAGACTCAGATGATGATATGGAGAACTTGCAGGCCAATGCAGCTGTTATGTTGATGGCTAATATGCATGAGTTACACATGAGTGACACAGGCCCAGTGTATGACACTGATGGCTTGTCTCAGGTACTCGAACAAACCATATTTATCTATGATCTAATATCTCCGCCAACATCTGAATCCGGCAAGGCTCAGAATGTTCAAAATGAGTCATCCACATCTCATTCCGACGATTTTCAATTAGACCCCGTAGTTACATTTGACGATCAAGATGACCTTATGGTTTTAATTGATAATCAAATTGACTCCGTGGTTATACTTGAGGATCTAAGTAATGATCGTGTTATGTCTCACGTTGAACACGCCGAACTTTTGCCTCATCCAGATTTTGCTCGTTTAATACAAGACCAACAAACCATAGTGGAAGAATGTCGTGCAGTAAATCAGGACTTAAAAAGTAAAAATGCACTGTTAACCAAGGATTTTGAATGTTTACAAAAGCAACTCAACTTTTTCAAAACTCAAGAAAACCGTGAAAATGGTTTTGAAGCCGCCTTTGCTAAATCTCATCAAAACGAAAAATGTTTAGAGAGACAGATGCGTGATCTAGCCGCTTCGAAGAATGCTTTGTTGTCTGAAATAGAACAACTGAAACATGAACATAAAAAACAAATTAACGCTCTCACCTTGGAAAATCAAAAAGCGAAGGCCGAGTTGTTAACTTGTCAAAAACAGTTCTCTGCATACAAAAGGCATTCAACAAAACGAATAGATGATCATCTTGAAGAAATTATCGGCTTGCAAAACAAACTTAAAGAGTTTAAAACTGTTGTTTACAAACATGGTGAGTCAGTAACTGCTATTGAAAAGTTTACTTTAAAACCCAATCCAAATGGATATGGACTGAATCTTGCTGATTACAAACCTAAGCTTTCAACCAAAGCATTCAAACCAAATCCTGAAGTTTCCAGTGCAGAATATAAAATTGATAATTCTGCTATGAGTGTTGTTGAATATCATCGTCAAGAAGAATTAGATGCAGAAGACGAGAGTCGATCAAAATTAGAAACTGTTGTTTACAACAAACCTTTTAACTATTCAAAATCGGTCACTTTCGTCACACCAACATATTCTTCTAACACACCAAGGATTATCATAAAAACGTCTGAGTCTTCTAATGTGAATCCCCAACCAGATTATGCACAAATTTATGGTCCTTTACCTTCCATCAGTGAAGTAAACTCAAAACCTGAAAATCGCAAAATTCTTAGATATTTTGACATTTTCATGGCTGACCTTAAAACTTTACAACATGAGATAGAATATCATTCTGAAATCAAAGTTCAACATTTTCAATCGCCTCTGGCGCGAGAACAAAGAGACATTTTTTAGAAAAATCTTTTACCAAATGTTAAAAATTTGAAAAATTGTGCATTGTCTTGGGAACGGGACTTTCATAAGGAACTTGGATTGATGAAGGTCGTTTTCGAGAAAACAGAAACATCTATTTCTAATACTAAACGTAAAAAGAAAATGTTGAGAAAAGATGTTGATCGACTCTTGGAAGATGTTATCTGTGCTGATATCCATAATGCTGTGTTATTGAATTCTTTGTCATATGCATCTGATTATATCTCTGCTGATACTGTTGATAATGTTATAACTGTTGAGAACACTGATAATGTGCTTCAGATCGAGTCTTTAAAAGTTGAAAACGAACGTCTCTTAAAAGAGTGATAAGGTTTTAAAAGGTACCATTTTGAGGGGTCATTTAAGTCCTTATTTGATCACTTTTGTATCCGTTATTGCTTAATATCGTTCCTTTTCACTTTTTAGGTCTCGTGAAGGCAAAATACTGGAATGGCACTTATTTGGACGAAAAGGCGCGAATATATGAAGAAAATGGCCAAAGTCGAAATCGAGACACTCACAGTCGCTGAATGTAGAAGGCGACGGCGTCAGGAGCTATTTGCGACGCCGTCGGAGAATTATTGTGACGGGTCAGAACTCAAAACTCGTGTTTTCAAGAGACGGCGTCTAGTTGTGAAAGAATAGGCCGTCGCTACTCAGATGGCCTAGATGCGATCCAGACGACGTCAGAAGCTGAAGAGGACGGCGTCACGGACATAAGGTGACGCCGTCGCAAGGTTAACGTGGCCAAGACGAAACCCTAATGGCGGCGACACGACGGCGTCACTAAACATAAGGTGACGCCGTCGCAATTGTAATCTTATATATAGAATCCGAATTTTTCAGTCTTTGTGTGGAGAGTCTTTGGAGTAAAAACCTAAAACCGAACCTAAGGTGTCTTGTACAGTATTTTAGGGTTTTTAACCCTATCTTACACCAAGATAAGTCTTTGCTTCATTAATTCAATTATGTCTTTGATTATTTGTGTGTATGCTTGCATGTTCTCCATGTCCGGCTAATTTATTTGTGTGTTTGCTTAGGAAGTATGAAACTTAATTATTGAATATTGATTGGTTGTTTCTTATCTTAGTTGATTAATGATCTAGTAATGCGATAGGTCATTCGTTGTGTACTTAATGCTTGATTCATCTTTGTGAACCTTAGAGTATGATTACCTGAGTGATTGTAGGCTAAACCATCCGAAGAGCGCCTTAGAGTAGGAGTCTATAATCTCTAAGTGGATTTGTAGACAAGACCCTTTGGTAAGTTCAAAGAGTTAGGGAGAAACGCATACCCTACAACTTTAGAAACACAACGCAACTAGGAATAAGACGTGACACTCAACCATTAATAGGAGATAATTAAGGAGTAATACAAACTAAGTAAACACATCTTTAAACTATCATACGAGCACACATTAATTAGACATAGACTCCCACAACCTTAGTTTAGATAATTAGATAATAGTAGAGTAATCGGTAGAAATACCAACCCCCAAATCCAATACCCGAGATTCGTACCTTTCCATTTTCATAAAATATAAAAAGATAAAAAAATAATCTTCCTCAACCTTAACCTTAGCGTAGTAACTCCCTACTAGCATTCCTATTCCCCTAGAGAACGATATCGATACCCGTGGCTTACCCTAATTACTACACTACAACGATTAGGTTCACTGCCTAGGGTGTTATAAAACTTGCTCGAAGAAAAGGAAGTTCCTTTGACCCCGAATGACGCGTGTAGCGTTATCAAAGAGCTTTCAAATGCAAAACGTCGTCTTCAATGGTGTCAAAAAGATTGTCAAAATCGTGAACTTGCTTTGCAAAACAAAATCCACTAGTTGCACTCAAACAATTTTAATTCAAAATTTGAGCAACTGGATGATCAAAACGTGTCTTTGAAAAGTCAAATCTCAAAATATGAACAAGAACTTTTAAAAGTTAAACAGGAATATGGTGTCATATTTGATTTACTCAATAAGACTCATCATGAAGCATCAAACGAACTTGATCACTATCTTGCACACACTAGAGAAGTATTGCATTTTGCTGGTAATATTCGTTCTGAAAATCAAGATTTGATTCACACTATCTTTAAGTTAAGAGAAATGTTAGGAAAGTATGAACAACTTCCGCCAACCATCATTAAGAGATTAGCACCTGTAACACTTAGTAAACGTGAACCCAGAATGTCTACTGCCAAAACACAAGTTGCTAACGTGCTTCCTTCTACTGAAACAGGAATAGTTGCCTCTTTTCCAAACGTCCGCACTTCATAGCCTAGGAGCACTACATCGAAGAATAGGAAGTTGCAACCTAAGAAAAGATCAATAAGGAATGCTAAAGTAGAAGAACACCCTAGGACTATAAATAAGACTCACGTTGCTTCCACTATAGATATTGCGTCTGGCAAATGTAATAGAAATAGTGATGTAACGAATGCTAAACCTTTAAGTACTTTTGATATTCAGTCTGATGCACCTTGTGTTATTTGTCGTAAGAGTATGAATTCTGATTGTCATAACAAATGTGTTGCTAAAGCTATCCTCTCTCGTTTACGGAATCCTAAGAATCGGAATACCTCTAGGCCCACTAATCTTTCTAAGTCTGTGCTTGGTAAACTGCCCTCTTTAGATTCTAAGAACCGCATTGCTGTCCTTGTTGCTCCAGTTTCACCTCCTAAGAATGTAGTACCACCTAGTGCATTCACTAAGACTAAAGCAAATACTAGTTGGAGATGGCAGACATGGATATATAACACACTAGGATTTAAATGGATGCCTAAAGTTATTAATGTGTGTATGTCTACTATAACTGCTCCGGAACCCTCTAACATTTTGGGTTCCACATCTACTTCTATTCCATCTGTGTCGTCTGTATGTAATGCAGGTGATACATATCATTCTCTGGATTGTTGATAGCGGATGTTCCCGACACATGACAGGCAACCTTAAACTGTTATCAAACTTTATTGCAAAGTTCATTGGCACTGTCAGATTCGGGAATGATCACTTCGCAGCTATCATGGGCTACGGAGACTATATCAATGGGAACATCGAAATTAGCAGGGTTTATTATGTGGAAGGCCTCGGTCACAATCTGTTTTCAGTAGGTCAGTTATGTGATGGAGATTTGGAGGTTGCTTTCCGGGAGAAATCTTGTTTCATTCGTGATCTACAAGGAAACGACCTTATGTCTGGCTCGCGTAATTCAAGTCTGTACACTATCTCTATGCAAGACATGGTTGCTTCATCCCCCATCTGCTTACTTTCAAAGGCAACATCAACAAAATCCTGGCTATGGCACCGTCGTCTATCACATTTAAACTTTCAAACTATAACCAATCTTGCTCGACACAAACTAGTTGAAGGTCTCCCACGATTCCGGTATTCTAAAGATCACCTTTGCTCAGCTTGTGAACAAGGGAAAAGCACTCGTGCTCATTTTCCTTTAAAGGTGGAACATAGCTCTCAGCATGTGCTTTATCTTCTTCACATGGACTTGTGTGGACCGATGCGCGTGCAAACGATTAATGGGAAATGCTACATCTTATTAATTGTTGATGACTATTCACGATGGACTTGGGTCTACTTTCTTCGAAGCAAAGACCAAGCTCCATAAATGATCATCACCTTTCTCACGAAAATTCAAGTTCAGCTCCGGAACACCGTCCGCCAAATAAGAACAGACAAAGGAACTGAATTTGTTAACCAAACTCTTCGAGAATTTTATGAGAAAGTGGGAATTGAGCATCAGACATCTATTGCACGTACACCAGAACAAAATGGAGTTGTTGAAAGATGAAACCAAACGTTAGTGGAAGCCGCAAGAACAATGTTAATCAATGCTAAACTTCCAGATTACTTATGGGCAGAAGCTGTATCAACTGCATGCTATACTCAAAATCGTTCAATGATTACTAAACGCCACAACAAAACACCGTTTGAGCTTCTCCACAACCATAAACCGAATCTCAAACACTTTCATGTATTTGGCTCCCTTTGCTATCCGAATAATGATCGTGATGATTTTGGAAAGCTCAAAGCCAAACCTGACATTGGAGTCTTCATTGGATATTGTGAGAACTCTAAAGGTTACCGGATCTGGAATCGTCATACAAAACAGGTTATGGAAACGATTCATGCTCATTTTGATGAACTTACGGAAATGGCTTTTGAGTATAACAGCTTGGAACCCAGTCACAACCGCTTAAACTTCCCTCAAACCACAACAGTTGAACAAACCGCTTCCAACAATGATGAACCGGCTGATGATGTTCTTAATGAAGTACCCCCACCTGCAGATTTTGATCCAAATGCGTTCTTTAACCCGTTTGCTAATGAGACGGCTGCACCTGATGTCGCGGAATCATCTACAAACCATTTGAATCCTCAGAATCTGCACAATGTATACCAACATCAACCCTCTACACATCTATGGACAAAAGACCATCCTCTGGAAAATATTATTGGCAACCCGAATCAACTAGTCGTTACGAGACAACGTCTTCACACAGATGGTGAACATTGCATTTATGCACTCACTGTCTGCCAATCTGAGCCTAAAAACATTAAAGACGCAATGACAAAAGACAACTGGATTGAATCCATGCAGGAAGAACTCAACCAATTCAAACGTCTTGAAGTATGGGAACTGGTTGAAAGACCAACAGGGGTCTACGTCATTGGTCTTAAATGGATTTGGAAGAACAAATTGGATGCTGAAGGGAGCGTAATCAGAAACAAGTCACGTCTGGTGGCTAAGGGTTATCGACAGGAGGAGGGTATTGACTTTGAAGAATCATTTGCTCCGGTTGCTCGTCTTGAGGCTGTTCGGATATTTCTCGCGTTCGCGGCTCATCTGAATATGACGGTCTTTCAAATGGATGTCAAAATTGCGTTTCTAAATGGACAACTGAAAGAAACGGTTTATGTCAGCCAACCAGAAGGATTAGTTGATCCCGAGTTCCCGAACCATGTCTACAAACTGTACAAAGCTCTGTATGGTCTTAAACAAGCTCCTCGGGCATGGTACGATAAGCTATCATCTTTCCTCATTGCCAATAATTTCACCAAAGGTTCGGTCGACCCTACTCTTTTCATTCAATATCACGGGGCACATATCTTAATTGTTCAAATTTACGTGGATGACATCATCTTTGGGTCTACACATAAAAAGTACTCAATCGTTTTGCAAAACTAATGAAGAAAATTTTTGAAATGTCCATGATGGGTGAACTTACGTTCTTTCTAGGACTGCAAGTTCATCAATCACCCCGTGGTATTTTCTTGAGTCAGTCCAAATATGCCCTTGAATTGTTAAACAAATTTGGAATGAAAACTTGTGACACTTATGCCACACCAATGACTCATACCAAGAAGCTAGACGCTGATTTACATGGGAAATTAGTGGACCCTACCAAATACCGAAGTATTATTGGGTCTCTCATGTATCTAACAGCTAGCAGACCTGACATTGTCTTTGCCGTTTATCTCTGCTCCCGTTATCAATCAAGACCAACTGAAACCCACCTCTCTGAGGCTAAAAGAATCCTCCGATACATCAAGGGAACCATTAACTTGGGGATCTGGTATCCGAAGGATTCTGGTTTTGAACTAATCGCTTTTTCAGATGCTGATCACGCAGGATGTTTAGATTCACGGAAAAGTACTTCAGGAGCACTACAATTTCTTGGTGATAAACTGGTGTCCTGGCAATCGAAGATACAGGATTGTACATCGCTGTCATCAACCGAAGCAGAATATGTAGCCATGTCGGCGTGTTGTGCTCAAGTCATCTGGATGAGAGCACAACTCAAAGACTATGGTTACGTATTTGACAGAATCCCGATGTACTACGACAATCGAAGTGCTATTGCGATCTCGTGCAACTCAGTTCATCATTCGAAATCTAAGAACATCGATCTTCGTTATCATTTCATCAAGGACCACGTGGAACAGGGTACAGTTGAATTATACTTCGTGGGTACAGAATACCAATTGGCAGATCTACTCACCAAAGCCTTGCCTCCCGCTAGGTTTAATGAGTTGGTCCACCGGATTGGTATGCGGTGTTTGACTCAAGAGGAATTGGATGAACTCTTAAAACAGTCTTAAAAACCAGTCAAACACCAAAATTCTCTTTTGTAAATATTTTTCAAAAACAAAATATAAAAATATAAAATCAGATAAAACATCAAAAATATTCTTCTATCTATATTTCTTCAAACATAGCAAGTACATTTCTTCCGTCAACACTCAAATCTTTCAAAACTTAGTATTTTTTTTTCCGATCAAGTGTTGAGGGGGAGAAAATAAATACTTAACTGTTTCATATAATCACTGTACTTGCATGTTACCTAATCCCGGTTGTTTCTTTAATAATGGTGGTCACATTTCTGGTTTCTGACACTCCTCGGACTAAAATTTATAACCTTTCATTATTTCTTAAGTCGAGGGGGAGTGTCGTCAAAGTTATTTCCAAATATTCTTCGCTTGGTAACCAAAATGGAAGTTAAAAGGCTTTGAATGAAAATGTAAAAGGTGGAGGGACTGAAAGTGTCAAAAGCTTAAAGTTATTTTTAATAAAAACACTCCACCAACCTCATTTATTTCATCACATTTATTATCATCACCTAACTAATCCTACGCATACAAATCAATCTTCAAATCCATGTTTCTGATCATCAATCTGTAAGTGTTTTTGTGTTCTTAACAAGTTTTTAAACAATGGTTTTGAATCTTTCATTAATCTAACGGTTAAAACTTGAGATATAGTGATTTTAGTGTTCTACGCATAAGCGTATGAACACTTAATCGTGTTTATGTGTTTGAGGTTAAGATAATTGTGTCAAAATATTTATTTAACATCATTTATACCATTCTTACACTCAAAACTTACCTATAAACACGAATTGATTGAATCTGGTAAACTAGGGTTTATGCGTGGTTTGGGTGTTTTCATATGTGAATGTTTTTGGTGATAAAGATTGTTGTATGAAGTTGTTTTCAACATGAATTGATCATATTTTAACCCAAAAATTACCAAGAAACACAAAATGATTAAGAATTGAACTTTAGGGTTTAATGTTCTTCACATTTGGGTATTTGTGATTCACTGCAAATTGAATGTTAAAACTTGGTCATTACACTCACATGACATCTTAGAACTACCAGAAAAACTTTGGTTCAATTCCTATGGTTAGATTTTATATGCGTAATCTTTGAGCTCTAGGGTTTAAGTCTACGCATAAGTTATCTTACGCGTAAACTGTTTGATGATTTTTCATGCCATGATATGTTATACAATGAATGTATGTGTTAATATTGATGTTGTGATGAATTTATTTCAGGTTTGCTACTCGTAAAAATCAGAATCAAGGTTGTTAATCATCTACGCATAAGGATCACCTTACGCGTAGCATGTTATGCGTAAGAGAAATCTTACGCGTAGCGTTTACGCGTAAGGTTCTACAAAGGGACTACGCGTATCCTGTGAAGGATATGCGTAAACAGTAACCTCTACGCATAAGGTCTACTCTTACGAGTAAGCCTTACGCGTAAGGTTTTATATACGCCTACGCGTAAGCTTTACGCATAAGGTCCTCTTTTCCTACGCGTAATATTTCTTACGCGTAAGTAAGGATCCTACGCATAAGCTTGCGTCTATGCGTATACTTATCATGTTTACGCATAAGCTACAATTTCTATGCCTATGCCTTGATCAAACCTTCGTTATGAATTGTTACACGTGCAAACTTGTAAATAAATGAATCATAACGTCACGAAACCAATTATGTCACTAATAAGCTTAAACGTTTGATATGTTGTGAAAAATAAGTGATAACATAAACTTTAACACTTAAAAGTTAACTAACTCACGAAACTTATCACGACGTCATTGGACTATTGAACAAACAAGTGACTTTGGACTCGTAACAATCATTGACATTGCACATTCAATAATTAGACTATAAAACCATCTGTTGACTAACATTATGTCTTTCGATATGTTGGTTCTTTTGGCTAAATGTGTTTCAGATCACGACATGGAAGCACAAATGAATGTGGATGCACCAAACGTTCTCACCATTGCTGATATCTTCCCGCATGGCTATCCAATGAAGATTGGAAAGAACAATCTTAGAGTTGACTTTGAAACTCTCACCTGCTCAGAATCTTCTTATCTCATTGCAGTGGATATTCTGAAGAATCATCCCTATCAGAACATGCTCACCAACTCTGCCAGTGTTCCGGAGATCTACATACAGCAATTCTGGAATACAATGCAGAGGGTCAAAGGTCAAAGTGCGGTAACAGTGACACTCAATCATAAACAAGTTACCATCACACATGCAGACTTAAGGGCTGTTCTTCTCATTCCTGACATAGAGACAACCGAATTCAATGCCACACCTACTAAAGAGACGGTTCTGCAATTCTTGATTGATATTGGGTATGACGAAGCTTCAGGGGTTATTAATAAGCATTCTCACGTGGATCTTAAGAACATTCCTCAGCCTTGGAGAACCCTTTATATCATCATCACAAAATCTGTTTTTGGTCGTGACAGTAGCTATGAGCATCCTAAGCTCGTGGAACTGCAAATCTTTTGGGCTCTGATCAACATGAAACACATTGAAATTGAAGCTCTGATATGGGATGACATGATGACCTTCCTCAAAAAGCTTGCTCAAAGATACCTTATATCAGATACACAAAACTGTTGATCCAAAGAGCTCTTGGACTCAATTCTGATATCCCCAAAAGAATCAATGACCCCGACAATCTTGACGTGTTGTCCGAACCCACTCTAACAGTCAGATTTAAAGAGTCAACTACCAAGAAACAAGGTGCTGTGTTACCAGATCTCCTTCTCTCAGATGAACTCAAATAGCTCTACTCTTATTAAAGATATATGGTAGCTGTAAAAGAGAACAAAGTTGGCTTTCTTGATGAAAAATCTTCTGGTACGCCTGCAAGAAAAACCAGAAGAGGAAGTGCAGGAAGTGCTATAAGCACTGAGCGTCAGAGGAAGTTCCCCAAGAGGAATCCTCCTCGTAAAAGGACTGTTCCTTATAAGGAAGTTGTTCCTATTCCCATTCCAAAGCTTGAACCACAAAGAAAGCTAGTGGACGAAAGCTCTGAAGATACACAATCAGACGAAGAGGTCTTCTACTCTGAATCTGCAACCGAAGCACCTCCTTCAGTAGTAAAACCTCCCAGTCCACCAGCAGATATAAGCAAAGGGAAGACTCCAGTGATTGAGCACGAAGAGGAAAGCTCAGAAGAAGAGCCACTGGAAACTGATTACAGAAGGAAGTTCAAATTTGTTAGACTCCAACACGTTGCGAAGGAATTTGCTAAAGATCAAATGGGTGGCTCCTGAGGGTCAAGTGGGGAAGTTCAACCTACACCAGATCCTGATGCGGTTAATCGACCCGATAAGGGAACTGGTGCCACCACTCTTGAGCAACAACAAAAGCAACAAAAGAAGTCTATTGAGCATGACATTGAGGAACCAGACACTAAGAAGTCAGAGAAAGATAGAGCTGATGAAGAAGCTGCAGCTCAAGCTAAAGCAAATGAAGAAGCTAGGATTCAGGCTGAAGAACAAGCTAAAACTAAACAAGATGACGAAGTGAACTATGATCAATTTCTTCTAGACAGTCCAACTCGTTCCAAGGAGAAAACTTCTGAACCTCCTAAGGACCCTGAATCTCCTCACATCTCATCATCATCAGATTCATCTTCTCACTCTTCACCACCACCATAAAAAAGAACAACCAAATCCACATCCAGATCAGTGAAGAAGCCAACTGCCTCTTGGATTTATCAAACTAAGACACGAATCGTTAAAGCTGTCAAACAGGTCAGAAAGAAAGAAGTGCTTTACAAGAAGCTGAATTTTCTTGCTGATCAGGTACAGTACCTTCATGGTGAGAATGACGAGATGAAAGTTGAAAGGGAGTATGTCCAGAAACTCATGAAAGATGATCTTCAAGGGAAAATGGACGAGATGATCAAAGGATACACTCACAAGTTCCTTCTTGACGTCGTTCCTAAACTGACAAAGGAGATGTATACCAGACAACTTTATTCGAATCTCTTACATCTGGCCAAGCAAACCATGAAATCAACTCCAATGAATGTGAACATCAATCTAGTTGAACCTACAATCTTCTTAGATGATGAATTGGTGAACCGGCTAGTAGCTCAAATGTTGAAACGCTCTGCAACATTTGCCTCCCACGAAGCTAAATTGTTTGAAGCATTGCTGGAATACCAACTCAGGTCAGCATACAGAGAAGAAGCTGTAAGGCCTAAACGTTCAAGAGACGACGAAGACAAAGATCAGGATAAGGATAATGAGCCCAAACGCACGAAGAAGTCTGGTGAATCTTCATCAATGCCACCTCCACCCCGAAGGCCCTCTCCACCAAGGTGATCTCCTCCTCGCTCTTCAACTGAAAAACCTCAGGATTCTGAAACACCACCCCAGACTCAGAAAACCGGTGATCACTTTGAGTATACGGGTGGTGACGATGAGGAAATCCCTGAGCCACAACAACAACCCATCTCTCCTGACACAGCTAAGAAACCAGAATCTTCAACCATGCCAAAGAAAAAGAAGAAAAAGGCGCCCATGACTGACGTCTTATCATGGCTGGACGAGGATGATACTGAATTTGAATGGTTCTCGAAGCTTGTTGATTCCACTCCCTACCCATTTGAAGGTCAAGAGGTTACAAAATGTAGTACATTGGAGCATGCGAAACTACTGCAAGAAAAATTCCGTGTGAAAAAGATGACGAAATCCGAGTTGAAGCGAATCAAGAATGAAGCATTTCAACTGCTAAAAGATAGCTCAGAAAGTGCTATTGAAGTCGAGTATCACCTTGATAATATAGCACGAGCCATGTCTAACAATATGGATTGGCTTAACCCAGAAGCAAACATCGACTTCACCAAACGGGACAATCCTCCATATTACACCGACTGGTCTAAACCTCTACCTACTATTGGCCAACCAGATCAGCCTAGGATTTCATTCAGATATTTCTTCAACAAAGACTTGGAATTTCTTCTTCACGGTGGCGATGGTTCAAGGAAATACGCTACATCACTGACACTTCCATTCCCGGAAGCCATATACTCTAACTGCATAGCCATCGAGGAAAGAGCTAACCACATGTTCTCCAACAATGTGGCAGAGTATGACCGTGATGCACTGTATGGGATTCACCATTGGCCAGAACGCCGAAGAATCTACTACAGAAGCTGCCAGGTTCAGAAGTCTCAACATGAAGTGTTCAGTACTAAGAGTATCGTTGCCATTAAACATGTTGATCTTTCGTAATGGGACTACACTTTCCTCAAGAATATCGTAGTCAAAAGGCAAGACGAAAGGGATTATGCATTCTCTGAAGCGGACTTTGAGAATTTGTCTATCAACGACATTGAAGACATGTACCTTGCCAAAGTACAGGGTCGCATGAGACAATTTTCAACTGAAGTACAACGTGAATTCATCAAGTCCTTGCTTATCTTCATCAGAAGCATAGTCATCAAAGAACGTGTAGAAGATCTCCAGCTTGCAGTTGAATCATATCAGACCCGTGTCAACTTCACTCCACCTCAACTAGATCTTCCCGACATTAACCAGCTTTCACAACACACACTCATCAGCCAACCATTCGGAGTGGTTTACATTAGTGAAACACATCGCAACTGCTTGATGGCGTGTAAAGATCTTCACAAGTTTGGGGATCACACATTGAAGAAGGTTAGGGATGGATTGGCTTATAGGTTAAAGGATATTCATGAAGGCATTGGGTCACAAAAGCGATGGAATTCCAAGGAAAGACGGGATGTGAGGAGGATCATCAGAAAGATTGATGAAAGGTTGTATCGACGGGACCAGTTCAGAACTCTGGAGAGCTTTGTAGGCGGTCGTCCCAGGATTGCTCTCGCCGGCTATCAACGCCCAGTTCGCATTCCTGGAAACATTGATGGACTTCCTGGTACCCCTTTAACTGCTTCTATTTCATAATATTTTGGATGTGTGATTAATTATGACGATGGCTTGTGCACACATTTCAGTGTACAACCCGTTCTTGTCAAGAAAGGACCCTGTGATACGCTTCAGTGTCACAATCCTTATAGAAGGAGCGAAAGCTTCTTACTTTTGAGTAAACCTTATCAAACCTTTCATTTTTCAAAGTTTTTACTCAAAAGAACAAGTACTTCCCCTTATGTTTTTTCAAAACCTCAACCGTTTATATCACTTGTTGAGGGGGAGTATTTGAAGTAAAACTTTGTTCACAAATTTTTCACAGTGGTCATCTTCCCGCAACACTCGAAATGGTCATATTTATTCTCAACTTTTCAAAAATTACATTTTATATGCCATTTTTGAGGGGGAGAAAATTATGTGATAAGAAATATGTTGTGTAAATGCAAATGAATCTTTGTGCTATAGACTTAACCAACGAATTGACGATACTTAACTGTTAGTAACTCGAAAAGACTTGTCCGGGACGGGTAATAATTTCAAGCTAGTTCGCTAGTGATGTAAACGTGTCTCGCAAAGGACCTGTCCGAGTAGAATGTACCATTCGAGAAACTTTTGGTAGATATGAACTCTGACGGGTTTGACAACCTTTTGAGGTTTGTCTACACCTTCAAGGTAGTTATTAGAGCTAGTTGTCACCTAAAAGCTGTCAATGTAACTCTTTAAATATGCAACGTAACCGTGTCTCGCGGGGGATTATCTATCTTGAGTTGATCAATTCAAAAAGTGCGCGCTCTCTCCTCACTGTGCAGATTTCCGTATAAACTCTTAAGCACATGTGGAGGGGGGGTATTTATGCAAAAGATCAAAATCTTACAGTGGTACAAAATGTTTTTCAATCATAACCGTTGTGAGAGATTTTCTTGAAAATTGGTTTTATGGCAACATAGGTTAGTCATGGAGTTATAAGGTGACTAAGGTTAGGAATAACCGTCCTATGATCCGCCAGAGCCAGAGGGATCTACCCAAGGACATCACAAATAGTTAAAATCTAGAAGTCCTTAGGTATGATTGTGAAAAGGAGAAAATGAGAATCGGAGAAAGAAGGAGTTGAAGAATTAAAAAGAAATGCAAAGAAAAAGGTGAAAAGAAATAGCCCTCCAAATTATTCAACTTAGGGCAGACACCGGGTTCAATTCATATGCTACTGGTTGTCACTAGATGACACCGGTATTGAAGATTAAAAGTCGTCATGGACCCAGTGACGCATGCACTAAACCTTCTTAGCCACTCAAGTTTCTCTCAACAGAAGCTTGTTTCATTCTCATAGGGAACCCTACATAATCTATCAGCTTTCTCTTAGAGATTGCTGATATTAAAGAAGGAGACCCTCTCCCTAGTCTCCGCTCAGGAAAACCAAAACGCATTATTGAGTCTAGAGCCACGAGATTCATCAAAAGATCTCTTAGGTACACTTGACATTTCATCACTTGATGTTCAATAATAAGAACATCAGTGGTACGTTATCGAGTCCTTCACAGATCTTAGCAATCTGTCGAGAACATTTATGTGAGGTTCACAACTGTGATCCTCAGTGATTGAATGGAAACTCCTGCCAGGGTCAACATCAAACAGCCCTGACAGCAGGTCACTTCGGTAACTCCCCGTGGATTACGCTTAGTGTGACTCAAACGGTCTACAGTCGTGAGGTGATGATTCGGTGTACCTTAGCGACTCATCTGAACTATAGGTGTACTTAGGTACATCGCGTTATCTCACTTGTGGGACTCCAGTTCAGGAACGGCTTTTGTGAGAATTAGAGTTGTGTTTTCACACTATGCTGTTAACACTCTCGAAGTTCAAACTTGTAAGTGCCGAAATCCGCTTATTACTAACCGTTTTCATGTTTTCTTCTTATGGAAGCTCTGGAGCGGAATGATCGTGCAGATTCTTCACATGCTCATGCCAACATCATCACTAATGGAAGTTCTATCTAAAAGCAACACAAAAGTCAGAATGATTCTTCGTCAAGCCAAAGAATCTACAAAGTTAAAGACTTAAAGAACTTCATCAGTACTGAAATCCAACGTCAAAGAGCGTGTGAGCATGTTGAAGAATGACGTGGAGACACTGGAGCAGCGAAGCAGACCTGAGGCAGACTTGATGCAGACAACAACATACTATCACTTTCATCACAAAGAACAAAGAACAAAGATAATTATGACGTCAAAGCAGAACTGTTCAAAGAAGACAATTTCTCTACACTGGGGAGATTGTTCGAATCAAGGCAATTCTTCTCACAAGAAAGAAGAATGTCAGAAGACGTCAAAGCTACAATTACATCAAAGCCTTTACCGTTCATATTCATTCATCACCAACACTTAGGGGGAGATTGTTGGAATCACTCCTAAACCTAAATCAAGTGTTAGTGATTCATATGTAATAGTTAGCTTAATTATGGCCTTTATGTTTGTTATTAGCCTTAAGCTTATGTAGAAGGCCCATGAGCTTAGGCCCAAGCCCATAGGAGAAAGGAAGGGACTAGGAGTGTTGCCCTATCTTCCCTCCTATAAATACTATGTAATAACCCTCACTTGAGGGTTGGTTGTTTAATTTATCTCTTTCACATACTCTGTTGAAACTAGCAGACCTTGATAGATCTTGAGCTCTCGTAGATCGTTAGTATTGCTTATGTAATCACAAACAAACTAAAAGAAAATCTCTACAACTTGTATTCTTTAGCGGAATATAAACACAAGTATAAACACGAATAACTAAGAACTCTTTGATCCTCTATGGATCGTTATATTGATAATAATCACGTAAACTTCTAGTACATAATTCATTCTATTGTGTTCCTTTTATAGACAAGGAACCCTAACTTGTTCTCTAAGAAACGTAAAACTAAATAAGATATACACAATCACTTCCTAATAAAGCTCATGCATATCCTAACTAACTATAGAATATGCGGAATACTATCTCCGCAGAAACAAACTAATAACTATATAACTTCAGCAGAATTATGTCTTCGGCAGAATCCATACACTTCAGTAGAATCCTTTCAGCAGAAACTTCAGCATAATTCATACTTCACATAATTCCCAACAATCCTCCCCTAAACTGGAATTTGACTTGGTTAAGTTCCAGTTTCTTGATAGATCGTTAACACATCATAGCTAGAGGATTGTACACGAACATCAGCAGCAAAGAATCAAAAGAAGAACACCTCGATGATGACAAAACTTTGAAACACCAGATCTTTGCAGCAACAAATGACAACATGTACATCAAAACATATTAGTTTCATACTATTCTCATCACATCCAGGTGTGTTAACTCCTGTGAGAGGTGAATCATTGATAATAATGGATTTGATGTCTCTTTACCAATAGCCATCACTACTGGAGTAGCCATATATTTAAGTTCGAAAACCATGGTACACTGATAACCATCTGATTTATTAGCAAACCAGCAACCATGAACGGATTTGAAATGTCTTTACCTGTAGCCGTTTGCTCAGGACTAGTCAATTCTTAGAATTGGTGAACTGATTACCAAATATGGTATTCCAATGCCTTTACCACAAGCCATATACAAGTGGGCTAGTCAATTCTTGGATTCCAAAAAGGAATAAACCATGGTGAATTGATGACCATACAACTCTCAGCAATTAAGCATGGGTAGTTGCAAACCCTATGATTTTGAGCAAACCATTACAACTATCAACAGATTTGATGTGTCTTTACCAAAGTTGTACCCTTTGGACTAGCTAACTCTTTGATATACACATTGTACATCTGGTGAGTCAATAACCATCTACAATGTACAACAAACCTGCAATAAAAGTTAGACAAAACCATTTTTTTTAACTAAGAAAAGAAATAACACAAAAAAAATATATTACAAACTATACACAATACCAGAATCAAGATGAAGCTTTATGTTGCAGAAGTTGAGTCTTAATGATTCCAACACATTGTTCAGCATACAACTGATCATTACCAACTGGATCTGGAGGAACTTCTAACTTCTGTCTAAGCATTCTTTCCATCAGCCTCATAGGCAAGGGATAATTCTTATCAGCAAACATACAGACAATAATCCCACTCTTTGTTTCCACCACATGCACACAAGGCAAAGGATAAAATCTCCAAGTCTCAACCTTCCATCGATGTGAATTCTTCCAAATATGATACCCTTTACCATTTGGAGATTGAGAATCAAACAACACTTGAAGATCACCCAACAATAATAAACCTGAACCCTGTGGTGTATGAATATCATAATGCTTAGTAACAATACCATACAGAGTATTCAAATCTTGCCTATCCACCAGATGAAGTATTTCCTTCAAAAAATTGAACTTCAGAGTAGTATAATTCAACCGATATATAGTATTAAGCTCCCCTTCAGTCAATGTCCAATTAATCAACACATCATGAGATCCTTCAGGAAAAACAGCAACATATCCTTCTTTAATAAAAGTTGAATCATCAGCTTTTAAATCCAAAGAACTACCTCTGAGAGACTTATGAATCCTAGAAGTATATGTCCCATCTGATCTCACAGATCGCCTTAGAGTAGTGTGACTTCTTTTAGACATTCTTTTCATCCTCCTACCAGGTATATAAATCCCCATAGATGGCACATCCTCAGATGCTTCAGGAACATCTTTAGCTTTCGTGGAAGAGGTAGATGAAGACTTAACTGGAGCAATACCTCTTAATTTATACATACTCTCAAGTATCACTCTAGCCTGCTTAGCTTTAGCAGCTTCTCTTTCAGCTTTCTTACCCATATCTTCTCCTTCTAAATCAATTAGCACACTGACCTTCTTAACACAAGGTAATATTGTAGAAGAAATAGTCTGTGGTTCAGAAGATTGAACCCTTTCAGAAGATTGAACCCTTTCAGCTGAAGGTATAGATGCAGTAGATGCTTCAGAAGTAATAACAGGAGAATCCATCCTTGGTGGAACATCATCAAAATTATCTACGATCTCAACCTTTTTAGGCTTCTTTGCCTGTGGAGCATCTGAATTAACAACACTTCTCTTTTTAGAAGATGATGCAGTCTGCTTTATAATCCTTTGATACAGTCTATGCAATTCATCATCAGGTAAATTCCATACTTGCCTTTTCTTCAAACCAGAATTAAAGATAGTAGAACTCTGATAAAGGACAATATGTCTCATGTATGCCTTCTTCTGAGCTTCAGTAGGTGGTTTTTCCCTTTTTGCCTTATTCTTTTGAGCAACAAGAGCTTTCTTTTTTTCAGCTGCCTCTTGCTTTTTCTTTTGACCAAGAGCTACCATTTGTGCAACAAATGTTTCACTGTTAAAGTCTGCACCTAAGATAGTCTGTGCAAGAGTAGAATCTGAAGCACCTTTCTGAATATAAGTATCCCATTGTGCATCAGTCATCTTAGTACGCAATTCATCCAGTTCTCTTTGTCTCTCAAGAGACAAATTTGAAGTAGACTGAGCTGCAATTTGTTTAGCCAAATCCTCACTTTTCTTTCTCTCTGCACATTCAGCTATCATTCTTTCTTGCTCTTTTAGCTCTTCTTCACTTACTAGATCTGGACCAAGCTCTGCATCAATCAATATTTCTTTCTTTGTAGCAACAGACTTTTCAGTAGAACTAGCTTGAGGAATATCCATAGGAGGAACTTCAGAAGAAACTCCCAAATTCGCATCAGAAGAAACATAGTGAGACAAATCTGCAACAGGTGTGGAAAATACTTCAGCATTATCTGTTGAAGGTAGAGAACTTGGTTGTTCTTGTACAACTGAAGTTTGACCATGTACAGAAACAACATCCTCCATTGAAACATCAGCAGTTACATCATCAACACTTGGTTCTTTTGAAGCTTCAGTGGATTCCTTATTCAGATATTGTCTTCTCCTTTTTCTAGTAAATCGAATAGGTTCCTTTTTCTTTGAAGATTCAGTAGCAACAGGAGGAGAAACAGGAGTCTTTTGAGCAACATCAAGCAAAATCTTAAGAGAACCAAATGGATTATCCTCTTGCTCTTCATCAGAAGAAACCACTAGCTTTCTTTTAGAATGATGCCCAAGTTGGTCTTCCAAACTCTTAACCTTATTTCTCAGCTCCACAATCTCACCACCAAGAGAAGACTTAGTCTCTGCAAGTTCCTTTTTGAGATCAGCCACCTCAGCTACATACCTGTTCACTAGAGCATAGACAGATGTAAGTGTAATAGGGTCCTTAGCTCCACCAGCTGATTGCTCAGTGGTAATGGGAACTTCATTGGACCTTTCAGGAGAAACATGGTCATGCTCAACATAAGGAGAACCTTCATTAAATGGTTCCCTGTGTGGACTAGGTGTGGTCAGTCGATTAGGTTCAGACTCAAATGAATCAAAACCAACCTGTGTAGGTGGTGGACTAGGACTAGATCTAGGTGAAGGTATAGGTGGAGGTCGGTCAGGAGAAACATTAGACGCTTCAGCAGTTGTAGAAGGGCCCTCATCAATGGCAACTGAAGGATTACCATCAGTAGGAACATTGGTAGAAGGTGGATTATTAACAACATTATCCTCATTAGCAGCCTCATTCCCCTGAGGCAACATAGCTTCTAGTAAAGGATAATGTGTCCCCTCATATTTAGTTCTCATGGAAGCAAATAGTTTAGCAGATAAAGCTCCTATGGGATAAAAGGCTTGGGCTAGGGTAGTAGTGTCTATAATCATTTGCAAAAACCTAGGGTACATTAAAAACTTAAACTTTTTCTTATGAATATTTTCAACCATATTATCAAAAATAAACCTAGAAAAATTATAAGTTAACCCTTGAGAAAGACAAACAATACCACAACCCAGTTGAGTAGAAAACTGATCCCATCCTTCTGATTTATTGCTTATGCACTGAAGCAATGTGTGAACCAGAAACCTCCACATCGGGCATAGCTGATTCTTGAGCCACATGTCTGTCCGTTCACCTTGGTATCCAATAGCTCTTAGTCCATCTAGTATCGCCACTGAAATAGAATGATAAACCCCATTCTCATCATCTAAACGAAGTCGACTTCTGATCAACTCCTCTATCACAACATACTCGATATCATCAACCATAGCCACAATCTCTGTTTCACTACGTTTTGAAGCAGATGCCCAGAACTGAGTAACCAAAGATTCATATATAGCATTAGGAGAATGTGATAAAGCATAATGAATCTTGGACCTCTTCAAAAACTCCACCATAGGTTTATACAAATCATCACCCTTAGCTGTTCCCAGAAAAGCAACTTTATTATGATCGTGTTTGAATTGAAGCGCCATGAGAAATTTAGATAATGGGTTACAATTGAATCAATGGAAGATGTGTTTAACTCAAATAAAGAGGGAATCAGTTAATATTAGACGACGATATGCGAATAGGGTATAAGTAGAAGTTTCCCAAATTTTGGTCAAAATAATTAAGTTATTGACCAAAGCTGACGTGGAATGCAACCTTTTACCAAATTTAAACTTCAACTTCAGCAGAAACAATGGTCATTCTGCTGAAATCTTTCAATCAGCAGAAACACATCACGTATTCAAGAAGATTCAGTAAATATCTTTTTACTGTTTCACCCAACTCACATTAAATCTCATTAAGTCTTGAAACCGTCTATAAAACAATCCCCAATGCACACTTATCTCTCATCAATTACCCCCAAATACCATCACAAACCCTAATTTCACCATGAAATACAATCAACCACAATAAACCATGAATAATAAACCAGAGGTTGTAGATCCAACCTCTTCTCCATCATCATCATCATCCAGTGATTTACTTCATTTTTTTCCATATCTATATGACCCACGACCTTTGAAATCCCCATTTCTCAGTTCTTCAGATGATGATAGTGTAGTGAATCCAAGTGAGTCTTCTGATGACTCTGATGAGTACACTCAGAAGAGAACATCTTACTCCCAATCTTCATCATCTCAACCTCAACAGAGGCCTTGTGCCGAGAAAGAGGTGGTGCTTGCTCTTCTTGCGACATGGTTTGGTGCATCATCACATATCGTATAAGGGAAGGGCTTAAGGAGGGTGAATGGATTGCTTTTTGGTGAAACCAAGTAGATGAAGCACAAAGGACATGTGTATTCATCTTCATCATCATCGTTTTTATCAATCCATCCTTCCCATTTTGATCCTTAGCATCTTCATCGTACCGGTCATGTATATCCAGCCATCGAGATAGAAGGAATGGGTGGTTATGCAAGTCATCACAAATGCATATCCAGCAGCTGGAATGGAAGATATGAACGATCATGCATATCCAACAGCTGTTGGAATAGATGATATGAGCTAGTGTTTAGAATAGGTTTAGAAGTCCTTGTATTTCCATTTGAAGTTGATTGTAATCTGTAAGCTGTAAACTGTGTCTTGTATGAATGAATGAACAATTAACTTCAGTACTTCTTTTGTATGAACAATTTGTCTTCAGTACATCTTCAGTGGAAACAAATAGCCCAACTTCAGTACTTTGATTTCAGAAGAAACAAGTTTCAAAGCTTACTTGACCATTTTCCATTTGACCAATCATGATGAACTTCAACTTATATAAGCAATCTGCAAAACAAAAAAACCAGAGAAACACACAAACCAAACAAAGATAAACAAAACTATCATTACATTAGCTGGTTATTGTTATCAAACAAAATAAATCAAAAGTATACACAAAAATCTACAAAATTACATAAAAATATGCAAAGTGTACACAAATCCTCCCCTGAGGCATATGCCTCCCCTGAGGCCTATGCCTCCCCTTAAACTTTGCAGTTAAGGGTTAAGCATACCAATATGGACCACAAGGTGTTGAAACCTTGGTCCATCAAAAGCCTTTGTTAACAAATCTTCCACATTATCATCAGTGTGAATTTTAACCACTTTTATCAAATGTTTGTCATATGCATCTCTTATAAAGTGGTGCCTGATTTCAATATGTTTTGTTCGACTGTGAAAAACTGGATTTTTAACAATGCATATGGTACTTTGATTATCAATAAAAATTGTTGTGTTCATGAAGTTATACCCATAATCCAACAATTGATTTTGTATCCAAAGAACCTGTCCACAGCAATTTGCAGCAGCAACGTACTCTGCTTCAGTAGATGAGGTAGCCACAATTGTTTGTTTCTTGCATTGCCAAGAAATCAATCTCTTTCCAAGGAATTGGCAACCTCCAGTAGTGGACCTCCTATCCAGATTTGCACCAGCATAGTCACTATCACTATATGCTTCCAGCTTAAATGGAGACTCTTTTGGGTACCAAAGGCCTAGATGAGGTTGGCCTTTGAGGTACTTAAAGATCTTCTTGACATCATTGAGATGGGAAGTAAGTGGAGTGACTTGATGTCGAGAACAAACACTCACAGCAAAAGTAATATCAGGCCTGGAAGCTGTTAAATACATCAAAGACCCAATCATAGATCTGTATAAATGAACATTCACTAGTGGATCTACTTCATTGTTGGTCTTTGTCTTTGGAGCTTCATAAGGTGTAGTGGCAGTCCTGACACTTTCCATACCAAACTTCTTTAAGATGTCCCTCACATATTTGTCCTGACTGATAAAGATACCATCAGGTTTCTGCTGAACTTGGAGACCCAAAAATAAAGTCAACTCCCCCATAGCACTCATCTGAAACTCTCCCTTCATAAGCTCCTCAAACTTCCTGCACCAAGCTTCCTTTGTGGATCCAAAAATAATGTCATCCACATACACTTGCACAAGAATAATATCTGTGGAATTCTTCTTAAAGAAAAGTGTCTTATCAATTGCACCTCTTCGATAACCATGCTTCAGCAGAAAAGATGACAGCCTAGCATACCAAGCTCTGGGTGCCTGATGAAGTCCATAGAAAGCTTTGACTACCTTGTAAACATGATTAGGATGATCTGGGTCTTCAAATCCTTTAGGTTGAGTGACATAAACCTCCTCTTCTATTTCACCATACAGAAAAGCACCTTTAACATCCATCTGATACACCATAAATCCCATGTAAGATGCATAAGCCAAGAATATCCATATGGCCTCAACTCTAGCCACAGGTGTAAACACCTCATCATAGTCAATCCCCTCCTCTTGTCTATACCCCTGAGCTACCAATCTCGCTTTGTTTTTAATGACAACACCCCTTGCATCTCTCTTATTCTTTAGAATCCATTTAGTCCCAATTGCATACTTGCCATCAGGTAGTGGTACCAAGATCCAAACCTGCTGATTTTGAAATTGTTGCATCTCTTCTTGCATTGCCTCAAGCCAACTTGAGTCTTCAAGAGCCTGAGTAACACTGGTTGGTTCCACTTGAGAAAGAAAATAGGCAAACAGACAATGTTCATAGTCTGTGTGATTGTCCCTTTGCTGATTTGAGACATAAGAGATAAAAGCTACTTGACCATATTTAGAACTTGTCACAGAACCCCTAGTTCTAACAGGTGCATTAGGATCACCAATAATATTGGACTGTGGATGAGTATTATTGATCCTTTTACTAGCAGTGGTGTTGACATCAATGGAGGTATCAAGATTATTCACAGTAGGTTCAAAATCAGTGTCATAAGAAGGTGAAGTGAAGATGCCAGCCTTGGGTTGATGATGACCAAGATCTGATGGTCCCTTTCCCAGTAATTCTTCCATCACTTCCTCCAAAGGTCACATTGCCTCCTCCTTCAATGGGTATAAAGTTGTGCATCATATCTCTGTTTCCTGACATACTTCGTGAGCAACCACTATCAACAATGCCAACATCTTTATGCTTAAGAGGATGATTCTACAACCACAAAAAATATACAAAATATTAGTACACTATGGAGGCTCAAGTCATTGCTGACTTGAACCTGCCTTGTGGATCATATGATTTATGCCATGCAGATGAATAAGATCCACTATTGTTCTTGGGTTTCCATTGAAATTTAGGTCCCTTTTTATTCCAAGAACAACCTGCTGAGGACTTGACAGCAGTATCCCAGTACCCTTTCCCAGCATTCATAGAG
This sequence comes from Chrysanthemum seticuspe, assembly GCA_019973895.1. Classification (NCBI taxonomy): domain Eukaryota; kingdom Viridiplantae; phylum Streptophyta; class Magnoliopsida; order Asterales; family Asteraceae; genus Chrysanthemum; species Chrysanthemum seticuspe. The sequence goes on along the minus strand of BPTQ01000006.1, from coordinate 73,517,994 downwards.
TCAACATATCCATGCCAATAACCATTATTAAAATATGAACTTGTTGGTTGTACATATGGTCTAGCAACTGAGCTTCTCCAAGAAAAAGGAGAATTCTTATAAGTTGCTTGTGGAACATAAGGTGGTATAGCATTAACATTGGTCCACATTGGTCTAGATTTCCTAGAATCACCACACCCTCCAATCCTTTGCTCATGATAATCATAATCCTTAATTAAATGAAATTTACTTCCACACACAAAACATGTCTTCTGTTTAGAAGATTTATTCAAACCAAAAGATGTTCTATTACAAGCAGAAGTATTCAAACCAAAACCATGAAAAGAATTGTTTTTAACAGAATTATTATGCACAGAATTAAAAAGCAAGTCTTCAGAGGCAACTGTCTTGGAAGTGGATTCCTTGGCAGCAACTCTGACATGCTTATAGGTAGTCTTGGGTGCAGGCAGGGGTGAAGACTTGGGAAGGTCAGACTTGTCATTTGAATCACACTCTGTAGACCCTTGCTCGGAAGACTTGTCACTGTTAACACAAGAGACAAAGTCGTTAGAAGAAGTATCAGGGTCTGGCAAGCCAGTTGACTTTTTGCCATATAGATGGTGTGATCCATCAAAGTCAACAGTAATGGAAAGGTCAATGGGCATGTGCTCACCTCTAATAGGTCCACGTACATCATGTAGGTCACATTCTTTCACAAAATTAGCTTGGCCTGCTGGTGTAGATTTGCGTGTGTCATCCATAGCTTCTAACCCTACATACTTCTTAAAGCCTAAACCTATAGAAGTATTCGGAGTTTGACTAGCATAGATGTGACTAGCTAACTTGTTTCCATTTAATAACCATTCTTTATGCCTAGCAATTTCCTCATCAAGTTTCTCTTTTATCTCTAAATTTTCTGACACTACATCTGCTCTTAACTTCTCAGACCTTTTTAACTCATTTTTAGTACATTCGAGATCCCTTTCTAAAACACTTAACTTCTCATCATAAGCTATTTGATTCTTCTGAAACCAGACCTTTTGTCTTTCTAGTGTTTTTAAAGCCTGTTTATAAGCTTCAACTTCTACAAAGCATTCATTATATTTAGGTTTCAAAATATCATAAGCTTCTTTGAGTTCATTATAACGCTCACTACAACCAAACAAACAGTTTTGTACCTGAGAGATGCCCATCAAGGCAATCTGATCATGCCTATCCTCTGAAGTACAGCTAGCCAGCAACCCAATATTATCAGCACCAGAACTTTCATCATTCTCCTGATCATGCAGCTTCCAGTCTACATTAGCATCCATAGTAACTAGAGCAACTGAGGATCCAGGCTTCGAGTTTCCAGCTTCCCTCTGATTCTGCTGATAGGAAGAATATTTCACCTCCTCACCAGACTTCCTATCTTTGCACTCTCTGGAGAAGTGACCCATCTGTTGACATGTAAAACACTTGACCTTCTTTTTGTCAAACCTTGCTGGATCTCTTCCCTGAAAGCCAAACTTCCTCCCAGCCTTACGCTCAAATCTCTTGATGTCCATAGAGAGAATGGCCACTTGCCACTTCAACTTCATCTCCTTCATCTCCAGTGGGTCAACCTGATCTAAATCCTCATATGCAAGTTCCTGCTGAGGATCATAATCAGCAAAGAAGGATCCAAGCACATCTTCCATTACACCACTAGATTTATAGTGAGAGCTTGATGAAGGAGTAGTATAAGATGATGATGAGTAAGTTAGACTTGGACCATAACTCATCTTTGAAGTGGAGGCTCCTACAAATGCTGTGTGACTAGCAGTAGATGATGAACGGAAAGGACTTCTTACATCATGTTCAAGAGCTTTAAGTTTGTTATACAGTGATAAGGTTTTAAAAGGTACCATTTTGAGGGGTCGTTTAAGTCCTTATTTGATCACTTTTGTATCCGTTATTGCTTAATATCGTTCCTTTTCACTTTTTAGGTCTCGTGAAGGCAAAATGCTGGAATGACACTTATTTGGACAGAAAGGCGCGAATATATGAAGAAAATGGCCAAAGTAGAAATCGAGACACTCACAGTTGCTGAATGTAGAAGGCGACGGCGTCAGGTGTTAATTGCGACGCCGTCGGAGAATTATTGTGACGGGACAGAACTCAAAACTCGTATTTTCAAGAGACGGCGTCTAGTGGTGAAAGAGTAGGCCGTCGCTACTCAGACGGCCTAGATGCAATCCAGACGACGTCAGAAGCTGAAGAGGACGGCGTCACGGACATAAGGTGACGCCGTCGCAAGGTTAACGTGGCCAAGACGAAACCCTAATGGCGGCGACACGACGGCGTCACTAAACATAAGGTGACGCCGTCGCAATTGTAATCTTATATATAGAATCCGAATTTTTCAGTCTTTGTGTGGAGAGTCTTTGGAGTAAAAACCTAAAACCGAACCTAAGGTGTCTTGTACAGTATTTTAGGGTTTTTAACCCTATCTTACACCAAGATAAGTCTTTGCTTCATTAATTCAATTATGTCTTTGATTATTTGTGTGTATGCTTGCATGTTCTCCATGTCCGGCTAATTTATTTGTGTGTTTGCTTAGGAAGTATGAAACTTAATTATTGAATATTGATTGGTTGTTTCTTATCGTAGTTGATTAATGATCTAGTAATGCGATAGGTCATCCGTTGTGCACTTAATGCTTGATTCATCTTTGTGAACCTTAGAGTATGATTACCTGAGTGATTGTAGGCTAAACCATCCGAAGAGCGCCTTAGAGTAGGAGTCTATAATCTCTAAGTGGATTTGTAGACAAGACCCTTTGGTAAGTTCAAAGAGTTAGGGAGAAACGCATACCCTACAACTTTAGAAACACAACGCAACTAGGAATAAGACGTGACACTCAACCATCAATAGGAGATAATTAAGGAGTAATACAAACTAAGTAAACACATCTTTAAACTATCATACGAGCACACATTAATTAGACATAGACTCCCACAACCTTAGTTTAGATAATTAGATAATAGTAGAGTAATCGGTAGAAATACCAACCCCCCCCCCCCAATCCAATACCCGAGATTCGTACCTTTCAATTTTCAGAAAATATAAAAAGATAAAAAATAATCTTCCTCAACCTTAACCTTAGCGTAGTAACTCCCTACTAGCATTCCTATTCCCCTAGAGAACGATATCAATACCCGTGGCTTACCCTAATTACTACACTACAACGATTAGGTTCACTGCCTAGGGTGTTATAAAACTTGCTCGAAGAAAAGGAAGTTCCTTTGACCCCGAACGACGCGTGTAGCGTTATCAAGTTTTTGGCGCCGCTGCCGGGGAATAGAATAGCTAGTTAGTAGTCCACATTGTTTAGGTTTCTTTGCTTGATTCTTATCAAGTAAACTTTTTTTTCTCATTTTTAGATTTCCCTTAGTCTATCCCCCTTCTTCGTGACCTTTGTTAGTAATTCCATCACTTTTCATCATGGAAGGTGATAACCCACTACCATTCATCAACATACCACCAAATGACCCGCCAAGAGCCCGTACTCTTGGTGAATACTCGAGACCAAGCCACTTAGGCTATAGGAACACCATTGAGCTTCCCGACCAAGCCCAAACTACGGCCCTGCGATCCGACACCATCCGGTTGGTGCAAAACGGATGTGCATTCCATGGACTTCGTTCCGAAGATCCAAATCAGCATCTGAGGGATTTCCTCAAAATCGTCGATTCCATCGACCTTGATGCTACTACTCGGGAGACCACGCGCCTGCGTCTCTTCCAATTCTCTCTACGGGACCAAGCTAGTAATTGGCTTGAGCGACATCCCGCCGGCTCCATCTCAAGTTGGGATGATCTTACTTCTCGCTTCCTTGCTCAATTTTTCCCACCGGGGAGAACCACTAAGCTTAGAAATGACATCTTGATGTTCCAACAACGTCAAGGTGAATCTCTCTACGAAGCATGGACCCGATTCAAGGACTTACTTCATAAAGTCCCTCATCACGGCATTGATCTTTGGCTCCAAGTCCAAATCTTTTATGATCATGTCAACTTTCCCACTAAGCGATCCATTGACCAAGCGGCCGGTGGAAAACTTAGTGATCTCACCGCAGAAGAATCATGGGAAATAATAGAGGACCTCGCCCTCTATGACAACGAAAGTTGGGATGACCCCCGTGAGCTGCCCAAAACCGTCAAGGCAATCTCCTTGCCTCCTCCCGACCGTAGGATGATCGAACTTGAAGATCAAGTTAAATTCCTCATGAGTTCCTACGAAAATCCTAAATCTTCACACCATGTGAACAAAGCTTCTTCCTCGTGCGAGCCGTTTTGTGATCCTCATAACACGCACACTAGCACCCGATCCCCCGAACACGCTTCTGTTGACTACGCATCCTCGCGTATTAATGGATTTCAATGAAACCCGTGAAGCATGGAAAAACAAGCCCGACTTTTATTGGGGACAAACCAAAGAATTCACTTCTAATGATTTCTCATGGCCCCCACCTAACGGTCCTAACCAACAAAACATCGAAGGAATGTTGCAAAACTTAGTTACATCCCAAGAAACCCAAATGGCTAAGCTCTCGGACCGCTTTAATAATCAACAAGCCGAGATGGATAGGAAAATAGACAACCTTTTGAAAGCCATAGCTAGTGATAAGAAGGTTAGTGCTATCTCAACTCCCGAGCCTTCAGGCATAGAGATTAAGGATCCAAGCAAGCTAAAGTACGTCCAATTCGTCAATACCATCGCCTTAGTTGAACCTGATGAAACAAATGACGAAGAGGACTATACACTAGTGGATGAGGAAATACCCGAGGAAGTAGATGAAGTAGACATTGACTATTTCGACGAATTTCCTACGGAAGAAGAACTATCTCGCCACCCTCACTTAGTGCGTGACCTCCGCCACATGTATGTTAGGAAAAGTCCTCGAGTTAAGTTTGGGAACCCGTGGAATCTTAACATACCATGTGTCATAGGACACCTTTTTGTGGCAAAAGCTTACATTGATCGCAAGTCCCCAATCAACATAATGACTAGCACCTACTACAATTGGATATTGAAGAAGCCTATTCCAACTAGGCAAGACCCCAATGATCCTAATGTTAGTTGCAATTTTCTTGGTAGAGTTAAGGGATTGCCCGTTTATGTAGGTAGTTTCACGTTTCCTACGGATTTCATAATTGTGGATGATATTAGCACAGCCATAGACC